>JBBMJY010000013.1:10025022-10046456 GCA_037833715.1 Toxotes lorentzi
CATTTTAGGTCTACCAGGATAATGTGTATGCAGAGGGCTGTAAGTTTCACTCTTTTAAGAAGGTCTTGTTTGAGATGGGACCTGAGTACTCCAGCACACTGGAGATGGCTTCCTTCCACTCCACCTCCAAATGCTACATGGGAGAGTGAGTATCCAGGCACACATAGATCAGTTAGTTTTTTTTTTTTTTGACCTCTAGTAGCCCTTGGGAGCTGGCAGTATGTCCCTGTTTTGTTTATCTCATGCACACGCGTCTGGGTGTTAGAGTACAATACAATACAAATCTGCCAGTGGTTTCACCAGCAACTTCAGCGTGGCAATAATGTGCCAAGAAAGGTTGGCATTGTCAACAAATGCAGGGAAGAAGGACGGCAAGCTTTAAAAAAAAAAAAAAAAAAAAAAAAGAGGGTTCGGAGAATGGTGGAATAAACTACCCCACCCAAAAAGCCTGAAATTAGGGCTTTGATTTGATTTGCAATTTGAAAATGTTATATTATTAGCTTCATAAGTACATTACAGTGTTGCTCAATAAACATTTTCCACTGTCCGGGGCTACATTTTTCGTGCTGCACCCCTGCTAATAACCGTGGATGTAAACAATATAGGATTTGAAATGTTTTTTAAAAAATCTAAATAAAAGCTTTGCAGACGTTTTATGATGAAGGAAATACGTTCACCGTGTTTGTTTGACCTCAAGGATACACACAACCGGTTTTGTGAGTAACGGTGAATGTAAACATTAGTTTGTTTACAAGAAAATTCCTTTAAATGACCCATGGAGTTGCTAATTCTGCCAACTACGTGCCTGTTTTGCGGACATGTCCGTCACCTGCACTGAGAGCGTTCTTTGCGTTTGCCTTTTTCCGTTCCCGTGTTTGTTTTTTTGTCAGGTGTGGATTCCGTGGAGGCTACATGGAGGTGATCAACATGGACCCTGAGGTCAAGGCCCAGCTCACCAAACTGGTGTCGGTGCGTCTCTGTGCCCCCGTTCCCGGACAGGCTCTCCTTGACCTGGTGGTCAACCCCCCGCAGCCTGATGAGCCCTCTTACACCACATTTATGAAGGTCTGAAAAACACACAAAGCACACCAGTTAGCACACATCCTGGCAATTCTCTGAGCGTATGCAAACAGAATTTGCTTGTGTAAATACTCTTAAACGCCACACTATGTAATCTTTGCACACAAGCCTGCACTAAAGTTGCAAGTCCTCATTCAGCGCTCGGTCGGTTGTGAATAATCGGCTTTTGAACGCTGAAAAATGCGATTACATGCATTTCTGTTACATTTTAAAGCACAATTTAGAGATGCTTTGTCACATCTTAAAGAGTAGGACAAGGGTTTAGGCTTTGTCAAGAGAATCATATGTATTATACTTGCTGTTGTAATGCTCCCTCACACCCACAGTTAGGCAAAATATGTGTGGTTTAAGGAAGCCACAAGGTTGATGCTCATTTGTGTGCCAAGCTGCAAAACATTTATTGTGGTATTTGTATTCCGCTACACAAGTATGAATAAACACATATTCACTTCCATGACTGACCTGGCAGAGGATTCGATTACAGCCTGTAGTAATTAGAATACCTCGCCTCATGTGAATATTTATCAGTCAACCAAACAGAATACAAATAAAAATTGTTCAAACCCAGTACACCCAAGGTAGGAAATCTCATCTAAGAGTCCTCTTGTGGTGTTTTTGGTCAATGTGTATTACTCTTTTCCACCTGCAGGGGGTGTGATGTTACACTGGAACAAGAACATACATCCCCAGTTCAAGGGCTGGATTCTCTGTATCCTCATTATCCCACAGTTTGTTTTTGGTGGTCATTAATCACAAGTAAACACTTCGCACACCCTAACCCTAATGTAAATAATGGGTGACAGGCATTATATTGTAATTCCAACTGGGGCAACACTTTAACACCACAATAGAATAGTTTCTGCCATCACTGAGATAATCCAGCACCTGAACTGGGACACGCATAGCAAGTTTTATTTTTTATTTATTGTTTGATTTCCCTGCAGGAGCGGACAGCGGTGTTAGCAGCTTTGGCGGAGAAGGCCAGACTAACAGAGCAGATCTTCAACACAGTACCTGGCATCACTTGTAACCCGGTCCAGGGAGCCATGTACACCTTCCCCCGCATCACACTACCTCAAAAGGCCATCGACAAGGCCAAGGTCTGCTATACACACACCCAGCATTACTCTGATTTACTTATCTATGCAGACAATTACATGTACAAATGTGTGTGTGTGTGTCTACAGGAGGAAGGCCAGGTTCCAGACATGTTCTACTGCATGAGGCTTCTGGAGGAGGAAGGAATCTGTCTGGTGCCAGGTAGTGGTTTTGGGCAGAAAGAGGGAACCTTCCACTTCAGGTTAGTACAGCTACTCAGACTATCATCATCATCATCAAAAAAAAAAAAAAAAGATATTTCTTCTGGTTAAACTACAAAACGGTTATGTCTTCCTCGGTTCAGGATGACCATCCTGCCACCCACCGAGAAGCTGAAGGTTGTGCTGCAGAAGATCCGAGAGTTCCACGTGCGATTCACACAAGAGTTTTCGTAACAATCCTCCAGCCTGAACAGCATCTCAAGAACCAACTTATCCGGTGCCAGTATCTTCAAGTGCCTTTGTGAGAACGAGGTAGCAGTCTTGACATCAACTCCTGCAATATGTTCATGATGCACTTTCCCAAAGCATTACCCAGCCAGGTTTGTAATATTCAGAAGATGTTTTAGATGTTATTATAGATATTATTTTAGATAATCCTCATCACAGATGCTGCTACAGGTGCATCTCTCTCCTGCCAAGACTTTGTACTGCCAAATTAATTTTCCATAAGTATCCATTTAATAACATGTTAAGTGATTACTTGATTAACCTGACTGGCCATAGAGGATGCACCATATTGAGAATAACTAAGTAGCCATTTGTATTACTAATGTTTAAATTGTTCTTAAATGTGATTAAAATACTTGAATTTCTAAAAAAAAAAAGTATGAAATACAGACCTGTACTGATTTACAGTAACAAAAGAGTCACATTTGAGTGTTGGCACACAAAGCTGCCGTCATTTTGAGTTTTTTATTTAAAAAGACGTAAATCCTCAACAGTGCTTACATGCTTTTAGAAACAGAAGAAAGCTGAATCTCTTGAACAGAAACTAAAACGATGATTGAACGTGGTAATCATCTCAGTAACACCGTTTAACTCCACTGTCTTCCCTTCACCTTCCCAGAGTACCCCCCCCCCCCCCTCGCCCCTTCAGCGTCCTCCTAAACTCTGCCAGAGCACGTCAAGAGTTCTTAGCTACTGGTCAAGAGAGAAAGTTTCAAAGTTCATCCCTCTTCTGTGATATTTTTGTGGCGTGCTTTTCCAAGAACTTGCTAAGCCCTTCCACTGTTCTGTCTCCGCCTTCAAATTTAACAGGGCTCTTCTTGCTGTTGCTTGGGGCAAAGTATATTGTGGGGAAACCTTCCACTTTGTAGCTGTCGTTTGGCACATCGTTGGCTGTGGCGTCCATCTTGGCGATCACCAGGTTCTTCTCCCCTTTGTACTTTTTGCCCAGAGCCACATAATCAGGCTCCAGTTTCTTACAGTGGCCACACCAGGGGGCGTAAAACTCGATCAGGACGTCCTTCTGGGTGTCCATGACGATCTCATCAAAGGTCTTTCCCACCACAACCTTAACTGGTCCTTTATTGTTCTTTGGCACTGGCTGGGACTTGATGATGGGTTTGAGCTTTCCTGTGGAGAAGACAGAGACGTAGTATACATACAAATCCAAGAAAGACACTGTTGCAGCTGATCAGCTTTGAGAGCTAACTAAAAAATAATTTGATTCTCTCAAGACTTAGAAATGATCAAATTTCCCACTCTCAAAAGTGAAACTTGGGTTTTCATAAAAATATTTAAACACTACAAGAAAGGAAAAAAAAAAACCAGAACCCATCACTCACCTTTCTTAAAAGCCATAACAAAGTCGCGTAGCACCTCAGAGTCGAACTCCTCGGGCTCCATGGCGTACTTTTTGCCTCCATCTGCCAGAATTCCTACGTTAACTTCCTCTCCGCTCTCACTCAGGCCCAGGCTCTTCAGCTCCTCTGCGTAGTCTTCCTCATCACCGATGGCAAATGTGTACTCTGGGAACTCTTTCGCCACCTCGAGCACCTTTGACCTCCAGAACTGTGTCGCTAAAAATCAATTAGGAATGAAAGAAAGAGCTTTATTACCAAAACATTTCTGAATTATCCACAAGGATTGTTGGTTGATAAGAATATGGTATTGTATTTGGAGAACATAAACATGTACTTAAAGCAAGAACTTCGGAAGAAATCTAGCATTAAACAATATTAGATGTCACTTGACCAGATAAAATAAATAACTCACCTTTCCTGTAGTCAAAGCTGAAGTCAACACCATAATACACAACCACCAGGGGTCGTTTGGTGTAGCGCTTAGCATCATTGCTTGGTTTCCTGTGGCCCACCAGAGGAATCACATGCTTTTTGAAGAACTCCTGCACGTCTGACACTGATGTAGAGTCCTAGACAATAAAAAAAAAAAAAAAAAGGTTGAGCTCAATTTTTTTATTTTAATGTTAGAAAATATAGATCCTTTTTAGAGTTGGATAATAGCAGACTTAAAAGTAAAAATGGCTGTTAAGTCAAGTCAAACCTATTGCTGACTATTTATTTTCACAGTAATATTAAAACTGAAAGAAGTCATAGTTTCATATGCAATGAAACTGCAACGAAAAAAAAAAGAAAAAAAAAAAAAAGACGGTACCTTCACTGCCAGTGTCTGTGACGCCGGCTCATACTTGGAGCGGAACTTTTCAGGCTGAACAATGACGACCTGACCAGGTGACGCTTTGAGCAGTTTAGACACTTCGGAGCTAAAGGAGTGACGGAAGGTGAAGTCTTCCCTCAGCGCATTACCTGCCACGCAGACAAGCAACAGTAAGTATAAAATCCACAGGTCTATTTGTTTGTGCATTTGAAGACTATCAAGAAAGAGTCTTGATGTTTGACAGAAAAATAAAGGTGACTGAACGTTCACTAGTATGGATTATCAATCAAAAGAAAACTGTATGCCATGTTTTGTAAAATGGTCAGAAGTGCAAATACTTAATCGTTGTGTTCATGTCACTGCACAGAGATAAGATAAAATGCATAAAACCTCATGTCAGGTCCTTTAAAATTTGAATTTTATTTTGTAAACTTGCTGCATCATCACAAAGATCAGTAACTATATGGTCGTTTCCTGTCTTGGCGGCTTATTGCCCCTGAATTGTAAACCATACCATAATAAAATCTTATGAGGGATCATATCCACTACTTACATGCCTCGATGTAGATCTCATAAGCTGCGTCCTGTTCGCTCTGGAACACACCGACTATGACAGCATCATCGCCGTCCTTGATGAGCTCCTGGACCTGTTTTGCTGCCTGGACCTGTTTGGACGGAGGCCCTGCCTGCTCACCCATGTGCTCAACAATACCTACAGAGAAAGCAACAGTGGTGGATCACTGCTCATGGATGAACAGAAATGAAACCTTAGCATACATGGACACAGGTCGGGTGACTTACCATACTTCTCTCTAGGTCCGTTGTAGTCAAACACCTTGCCCTTCCTGAAGATCTTGAGGGTGGGATAGCCTGTAACTCCAAAGCGTGTGGCGATCTCATTCTCCACAGTGGCATCCACCTTTGCCAGAGGAATGGGAGGAGAGCGCTGGCTCAACTCCTTGGCTGCCTTCTCGTACTCCGGAGCCAAGCGCTTACAGTGTCCGCACCTGGAGGTCAGATATAACAAGCAAATAATGATAACTAATTTGACATTTACAGTGACAATCAAACCATTTGTATTTTATAACTGACTAGTCTGTTGACTGACCATGGGGCATAGAACTCCACCAGGATGATGTCTGCATTGTTCACAGTCTCATCAAAGTTGTCTTTGGTCAGCACCAGTGTCGCCTCAGGAGGGGGCTTCCAGTCTGGGTGAGCCACCTCTTTCACCCGTTCCACAATGGCTGCAACAAACAGACATTCACCATATTAATGCAAATTAATGTTTAAAAAATAAAAAATAAAAAAATAAAAAAACAGAGAGAGAGAGGACATGTTTGTGTTGAAAAGTTGTGCAGACACTTAAACTCAATGAACTGTTCCTACCCTTCTCTGTCCTTTCTCCATCATAGTCCACAGGCTCCCCATTTTTAAGGATCTTGATGGTGGGATAGCCTGACACTTCAAATCTGCTTGCTAGCTCACTGGCTACTGTTGCATCCACTTTGGCCACAGGTATAGGAGGGTCATTCTCCTTGAGAGTCTGAGCGATTTTTTCATACTCTGGGGCAAACTGTTTGCAGTGGCCACACCTGAAAGGATAAGCAAATAATGCAGAAATACTGGAAATTTGCAAAGATGTGAAAAGAGGCATGGTGTAAAATTTGCATAGGAAATGGCTTGGACACTGAAACATTCTCAGTTTCTTCCTCTCCTCTGCTATGTACTATTTAGTTCTGAGTCAGGATTCTCTACTTTAACCAAGTTTAAAATCCATCACACTGAATGAACTCTAACATGGTTATATGTATATACATCAAACTTCAGATGAGAAAGAGCAAACATACCATGGAGCATAAAACTCAACTAGAACTGTGTCCTTCCCCTCCATGAACGTGTCATAGTTGCTGTCGGTGAGAATCAGCACCCCGTTCTCCTCTTTCACCTCTGTGTCATCCTCTTCATCCTCCTCATCATCACTGTCCTCTTCATCAGTCTCCTCGTTCTCCTCTTTAACATCTTACACCAAACAACAAAACAGACACAGGTTGATTTCAGGGGGGAGCAAAAGGGTTAGACAATGTGTTACTGCCACCAAAAATCTGCTTGTTTTACTCCTATCAGATTACTAAAGCAGGGCACATGTGGACATAACATTAAGAAGGCGATAGCAACACATAACCTGTCAGTAGCTGAGTGATATGCCTGTACTCTCATAATGTTGCACACTGATAATGCGTAACTGAAACAGAACTAACTAAATTCATATTTTGGATGAGCCTAATGTATTTCTAACACTCAGTAACAAGTCAATTGCATATTTAAGGGTGTGTGGGTCAGTGCTGTTGACATTAGCTGACCCATCTTGTTAGCTAGCGTGCTAACAGGACTAGCAGAGTAACTACAGCAACTTAGCTAGCTAGTTTGCAGTGAAGCAACCTGAAGGAAACACGCAACAGCTGTAGTTATAGCCTTACTTAAACAACTCATTCAGTTGTAATAATCCCACTGGTTTGTAAAAAATAAAATAAAATAAAAGGCTCGGCCTTACCATCTTCACACCTGCTGACAGTTGCAATTAATGCAACGCCGAGCAGCACCATCAGGAGCAAAGCGACCTTCCTCATTGTCCACAGACGATGCGGCCACGTACTGACGACGTGCTTCTCCGAAGTAGCCGGCTAATTAACTTAGCTAATAACGCTGATGAATGTCATCAAAAAATACTGTCGGCTGCACAGACCCGTCGCCCGGATCAATACTGATGTGTAGCTGCAGGAACCTCGAGCTCTTAGTTCCACACAAACTAATTAGTCATGAAATCACTTCCACCGCCTCCTCCTTCGTGTGGAACTTGTCTGACTTGCCACGTTGTGATTGGCTCTCATCATCTGCTTTCCTCCAATCACAAGTCGCCACTCAATTCCTTAGTCAGATACGTTGAAGGACACTATTGGAAGACTTCTGTTTATTGTTTCGCTCTATGGCTTGTACGGGGATGGGGTTGGATTCATGTATCACAAGTCATCTTTAAAACTTAGAGGTCAAAGTTTTTTTTTAGACAAATCAGCACACATAAACCTATCTGCTAACAAAAAAGGCTTTGCAAAATAATAAAATGTCACTAAAATGCATTCATAAATTTACAATGAAAATGCATTTTTGATTGGTAGGTTCCCAGTCTACACTTAAGTTAGTGTGCATCCTCTGAACATGGTAGTCAGTTCCTCAGGAATCAGGGTGGACACTTACCATAGAATTTTTTGGCCTTCCACAAATGAAGACTGCAGAGAATATAGGCTAAAAAGCAGTTATTTGTAACTTACTAATATTCATAACTTCAGATTTCATTCAAAATTTATTGTAAATAAAAATAAAATCACTTTATTAGTGATTTTTTTTTTTAACCCACAAACTGGAAACAAAAATGTATTTTCATTTATGGATCACATTAGTTTATTAATCAATTACAAAGTCATGAACTACTTGCCTATCAAGTATCAAGTCTTCTGCTCTGGGATCTTCCTCTTTATCTGGCTCTACACTTCCAGGCTCCTCATGGACCAGAACCTCCACCACCACCTCTGTATGGGTGGCCTGAGTTTTACTTAACCAGTAACTGACATTTGTTCTAGTCCACTGGTCAGCTTGCTTTTCCAGAGTGTCTTCTGTCCAAGTCCTGATGAGTGATGCTGACTCTGGAAGGGACAGACAGTCTTGTCCCCTTAAATCTCTGTCATTGGGATCTTCTTCAGCTGTTTTCCCAGTTTGATGTGGATCATCAGGTGTTAAAATAATGTCTGAGGAGGGATGTTTTCTCCGTTGGCCTCTCTGCGGCAGATACTGCAGCATCTCGAGGTCAGGCTCGGACCTGGTGATGGCAGTGCAATGCAGAAAAATGTAGGAATTATTATCAGTTTATAATTTATGGTATTTAAATATAAGCTTAAGAATGGTCTGCAGCCTAGGTAGGTGCTAGACAAATTTTAATACCTGATCAGGTGAGATGCAGGTAGAGTTCCTCCACGGCCATTGACATCTGTGCGATCATCCACCATCGTCTCATCTGTCATTTGTGTTCTCTCAGAGTCCTGCAACAGCATAACAAAGTGTCCAAACAACACACACACACACTATATGACAGATGTTGTATTGGTGCATACACTCCATACATGTGTCTGTGTGTCTTTTCCGCATGTTTGACATAAGGCTGGCTCACCTGTGTGTCCATGCTGGAGGTCTTCTGTATGAGTGATGCGACAGGACTCTCCTCCTCAGTGTAGTCATGGGCTTTCGGGGGTAGAGTGTGGTGCAGGCAGTTGGAGAGGGCGTTGAGTCTGAACAATAGCTCGTCTACCAAGCCTTCAAACTCTTCAAGGTAATACGTCTGGAAAAACAAAAGAGTCAGTAGAGGTTTTTGGGAAATGTGGTCTTTGTGAAACACTTACAGTTCTATAGCATTGCAAGTGAAATTAGACTCTATCAGTAACCCTAACCATACTCACCAAGGTAATTCAACAATTCGATATATATATAGTAGATATTCAAAATGCCACACAGCAACTTAAATAGTCAGCAAAATGAGATGTAATACAGTTAACTTGATAAACTGCTGGTTTCAAGGCCTCAGCATCTTTTTCCTCGCCTTTCTCTCCACATGTTCATCGGTCCATGTTGGTTGACGCTGCCCAGTGAACTCAGAAATCCTCCGCCTGATGTAACTGGCTAATTCTGCTACAGTGAAGACATTCCTCCTGCTCTGAGATCTTTTGGCACTTCTGACCAATGAGGACACCACACACATCAACTACAAGAAAGACAAATGGATGTAAGAACATAACAATGACTCTGACAGACTGTGTCTCCTGCTGAGTGTTTGCAGTTGTGCAAAGACTTAATGTTTGCATAAATCGGGCGAATGTCTTATCTAAGAATAAAAAACTTCACATGATATAGTTTATATTTACCACTGCTGTCCACACCACAGTGGAAGACAGATGGAGAACTCCAGAGTAAAGGAAATCACGCCCAGAGAGGAGGAGGCCCCTGGCAGGTCTGAGACCCCAGTAGTGACAGAGCAGAGTCTGAAGGGAGCGGGGAATGGAGCTGAAAGCCCTGGAGCTTTGTACAAACAGAAGATTCCCTGCACAGGACAGCGCCACCAGCAGGATCACACCCGAAATCTAGAACAGTAGAAGGTGCAGTTTTTCAGTCTTTGAGCTTAGCATTTGTTTCTAACTAAATCCACAATTTGGAATGAAAAAAGTCAGAAATTTTGGTAGGAAATAACCACACACACAGGTCAGGTCACATGTATGGATTTTCAGTTTGTACAGTAATATTATAGGAGGTAGTGCTTGAAATTCACATGTGTTGCTGCCCTTTGTGTTTACCATTGGCCAAAAAAGCCTGGAGAGCGAGCGGGTCAAGAGTGTAGCAGAGGTAGCCAAGGTCCTGTTCACCCTCAGCACAGTCACACACTTGATGGTGAGAAGGAAGAGTGTAACACCACGCAGAGTACGAATATCCTGCAGACACGAAGGAACATTTTCATCACTGACAAGCACCTGTCATCCTCTTTAATTCCTGCAATGTGATCGCTTACACAACAGGACTTCTGAACCTCAAAGCTGGGTTTTCCTTGTGTGTTTAATAAGGGTGTGTTTTGTAAAAATAACAAACCTTATACACTTGTGACTTCTTAAAAAAGAACTATTACAACTACAATGCACTGTTAAATGTAAAGTTTTAATAAGGTTCTGCCTTTCATTGTCAAGGGAAGGTACTGTAATAAATGAAAGCACGAGAAGCAGTGAAATGTTTACTGAAGCTCTAAGTAACCTTAAATATTTGTTTCCCTATCTCTCCGTTCCTCCTCCTTCATTTGTTTCTTTCTCTTTCCCTCACTTGTTCCCAGGTAGCCAAGAAGCTGACATCAACATGTCCTGTGTGTCTCTGCAGCTGCTCCGCAACGTCCGTGATAATAATGGAGTGATAGATGTAATAAACATAGTAAACCAGGGTCGCTGTCAGCAGAATGACCTGCAAACGAGGGGAACAAAGAGAAAGTGAGGTACATTTATATAACAGTAAAATATAATCAGGCACTTTTCATATACGATGTGTTAAAAACCCTGCTGTGTGCTTTGACCTTCAAATGCATTTTCTGTGTGCTTTACTCCACAGGTATGTTAGTTTACTTTACCCTTTTAGCTAGGTCACTGTGATCTTGATTGCTTTGCTGTGTGTACATATGTGTGTGTCTCTGTGTGTGTGTACATACTTGTGCATGTGTTCCATCTGTGTCTGTGTAATCTTTTTAGAAATGACTGTGTTGGATTTTTTTTTCCCCTCCTCTAAGTGTTTATATGCCTATATGGGAGACTCACTTCCAGCCAGTTGCAGGGTGATCTCCAGTATCCCATCAGGCCTTGCTGCCTCACAGTGCACACCTGATGACAGAGTTGCAGCAGAGACAAGAAGAGGAAGAGGAGCTGGAGGGGAGGAAAACATGAGGTACATTCAAGTTTATGACAGAAACTCTAAAATAAAGTGTTATTGCAGAGTTAGAATATTATGCAATGGAACTGAATCATCAGTATTTTGTTGTGTGTATTTATTGCATGTAGATTTTACTTTCTCAGCTGCTGAGTGGCTTTGTGATGGTAAATGTATTTTACCTGGCAAACCATAACAACATAGTCCCACACAGCAGGAGTGTGATACACCCTAACTGACTGGACTTTGGAAGAGGGGAACAGGACATTGGTGGGGCTCTGCTCAGTAAGCAGGGTCACACTGCTGAACAAGTTGGGTGCATGGCTGAACAAGGTGAACTGGACCTTCAGAGCCACCGTCTGTCTGCCCAACCAGCCACCTGAATGCAGGAGATTCAGTTTGGATGCAGCGTCAGACCTGTTGGTGATACTAGATGTTACTGACATGAACTACACCTGAAATTATTTTAGAAATCTGTGTAAAGGCCGTGCAACTCTCACTTTGTGCGCCCCAAGCCAACTGTAGTACTTGGCCCCGAGTAGCAGCCCAGGTGACCACATGTCCTTGAGGGTGTTGCCGTGGGAACCATGACAGTGGAACGTGGGTAAGTGGATGTTCTACTTCCCAACAAGAACAAGCGAAGACGTTCTGGTACAAGAGTCACACCGTAGTCCTGAAAAATCACATAAAGTTTAAGGATTTTAAAGGAAACCTGCCTTCTGAATAGTCTACATGGAATCCACCACGGGCTCCTTTGTCTGTTTTTTAGCCTAGGGCCCATAGTTGTTAAACAGCACTCTCTACAGGCAGGTTTAGTTAAACACATCATGATTTAATGACATGAGAAGTGAAGAATGTAACTTAAAATACTGTATATGGCATTAAAGCAGCAAAATAATAAACTATTCAAGAAATATATGGCTGCTTTTTCTTAGACTACCTTTACTGTAAGACAGAGAACATTACATATTTATATATATATTTCACTGTGTGCAAAATCAAAATCTTTTCTGCTTGAAACATTTCTTTTTCGTACTCCAACATTTTAAAATATCATGATTGTTACTTTATTTATAAGGGCAGATATCTGTAATAAAACAAGGCAACTCAGGTGAAATAAGTAGTGGAATACCAAATATAAAGGCATGTTTCTTTTGGTTACCTACCAGATCCCCAAACGAGCTGGATTCCTCCGCCTTCCACAGGACTGGCTCTCCAATCAAGGTGTGTGACTGCCGAATGATATCAAACTATCAAGTTGTGATCATTTATTTAATTTGGCTTTTTATTAATAAAATATGGAATAAGATCATTTTCAAGGTAAATGATTTTCCCATATTCAGATCATGAAATACTTACGTCCATTTTGGCTGATGCATTGTACAGCAAGTTTAGCAGACTGGTCTGAGCCCACTTCCACCAGTCCTCTTGCTTTTGTATGGACATAAAGTCATTATTATCATTCCTGTTGAAAGATTAAAATAGATTTTTTAGATGGCTCGTAGTGTTTTAATTGGAGAGCGAGACCGACAAAGTCAAAGAGAGCATGTGTAAGTGCAAGTCTTACCTTGCAAACTGTTTTCTGACAGTTTTATTGAGGTGGTAATGGTCACTGAATGAGCTGCCATATGTTACACACAGCATCAGGAGAACCATGGAGACATAGACAGACAAATCCCTGGATGACAAAGAAAAGGAGATGATTCCTTATGCAGATTTGAATCATTTACAAACAGTTGCCCACACACACACCTGAGGGTGTTATGGATAAGAGTCTCTCTTCTTTTCCTCCCACAAGTTTTCCTCAGCTCCGCTGGAGTCGGGGGGCACACGAGACGCAGGTATCGAGCTCGCTGACGAGCTGCGAGAAGCTGTAAATCACAAATAATTGACTTTCTGTTTCAATAAAAAAATGAACAGAACACATTAAGAAGAAATAAATTCTGGCTATCACCTTTTCAAGGTATGAGCATCTTTCCTGATGGAAAGCAGATGCCCTCAACTGTTCTTCTGGTCGAGCAGCACCATTGTAGCTGCACAGTTTTGAAGCCTCGACCTCAAATTCTTTTATTCTGGAGAATGTGTGAAAGTCTGGTCTTTTCCTGTACCGAAAGGAGACCGCCAGTGCCACAGTAAATATCTGGAAAACAAACAGAAAAATATTTCAAATTCAAAGATCATCAAGAATTAAACTGCCCTTATTTTGTTAGTAATTTTAGGTATTCATTTACCAGGGCTGGCTGGATGAAGAAGATGCAAAATATCAGGGAGAAGAACAGAGAGTGTGTCCAAAGCAGAACTTTGCTGCTGCTGAATCTGACACATCACACACAAACACAGTTACAAAAGTCACACAGAAGTCAATATCAGTCATTGAAAACCAATTATTATATTTTAAGAATCATCCATTAAACACCGTCACACAGCTACTACCTCATTCCCAGCACTGCAGAGAGCACCAGGCAGGAGAGGGACAATAGCAGACACAGGGCCCAGGCCAAATATTGACACAGCTGGGATGTTGGTCCAACTATTCTTCCTCTCAGTTTGTCGTTTACGTGATAACCACCGCTGTGATCAGACCACGCTGCCTGACGATGGCTGCCTTCCTCAAAGCCACAGCCCAATGAACATTTTCCTTCCTGAATGGCTTGATCTTCTTGCTTCATACTGGACAAAAGCTCTTCCTGGGTTCCAAGAAACAAGCTGCTTGCACGTGAAGGATCACACTCTTTTCCCTGCGTTGCGTGATCAGTGTTTTCCCCCCTTGAAGTGTGCAACAAATTCTGAAGCACTGGCCCCATGCTGTTCTCAACTGCTAGATCATCCTCTTTTCCAATGATCACATCTGGTTGGATTACAGGTTCTTTGTCTGTGTCTTTATTTTCCAGAACCGAAGAGGACACTGAGAGCAGGTCTGTGCCCTGCAACGCAAAAAGAATGGTCAGGCTGGGATGAAAAATGCTTCGAGAGCAAAGACACGGAGAAAGGAAAAGAAAGAGAAAACAGAAAAGGATTGATGCTCTAATTGTAACCTGATATTTCTTCCTCCAGGCTTCCTGTATCCACTGCTTAAGACTCTTCCAAGACAGATGGAGTACACTGTCATTTACTGAAAGGGCATCTGTGAGGGCACAGAACAAAAATAAAATGAAGGAGAAAGAGAAAGTGGGGTGTGGAGAAAAGAAAAGTTAAAATGTAAAAAAAAATTGGAATAATGCAAGAAGGTGCGGAAAAGAAAACCACACAGCCAGATGGAGACATCCGGTTCCAGCTGGCCAGGAATTATCCAATCAGCCAATCACGTGGCAGCAGTGCAATGCATAAAACTGAGCAGATACAGGTCAGGAGCATAATTTAATGTTCATATCAAACATCAGAAAGAGGGAAAAGAATGTCAATTTCTGTGGAGTGTCAGGATTTGGCAGGAATCTATGTACACAACCGGCCTTGTATCAACACTGTAAAAATTGTGGAGAAAGAATTGCTCCTCTTTCTGAAGACATGAGAATGGAAGTGTTTTGCTAAAGCTAAACTCATTCTATCAAAGTCCAAACCTCACCTTCAAAATGGTCCTTTTCAGTCTTTCTGCCCTTTGCATGTTGGACTCCTGACATCGTCAGTTTGACCCCGTGCAGTCGAAACAGAAGAGAAATCATTGTTGCTCCGGGCAAGACTGCCACCACACTTAATACTCCTGTTGTCACAGAGACAGCTGATACATCAAGGATACCCAACTCGAACGGCAACTGGAAAAAAAGGGATTAGAAACCACAGCTGTAGGGGGATTTTCGTGCAGCAAATTTTGAACTTTGAAGGACTTATTAACCCACCTGATCATCCATTTGTGATATGATTACTGCATTGACGCATGCGTACCCCAAGAGCAGGAGCAGGCACACACTGAGTCTTTGAGTGTGCGCGAACAAGTTAGGGCAGGGGCAGCCGTACACAGATATCCAGATGTGGAAGTCGGCCAAGTAGTTAGATAACTTCAAACACAACGTCTGCAAGGTGGAGACGCAAGGTCACATGGAAGTAGAGAATAAAAGCAGTTTTTTTTTTTAAATATATCTGAGTATTCACATGTGTATGTGAGTGTTCTACCTTAGTAAAGCTTAATCCTTGGGTGCAAGCACGCAGCATTCTCTCCACCTGGCCATCACCTTTGTTCACAGCCAACCAGCACTGACCGACAAACAGCCAATCACGTCCTTTCACATGCCCTCTGTTCACCTGATGGAGACAAATAATCCATACGTGATAGTCCAAGCACAGAGTACATTTACAGTCACAAAACATGTGGTCCTTACCTCAGACACCTCCACTTGTTTGAGGTACCAGTTCGGGGACGATCCAGAGTTGTCATGCCAGATGTGAACCCCCCACACAGGGCCCAAGCTATCTGCTGCACTGTGGTGTTACAGACAAAGATTACACTGAAGTAGGTGTTTAGGAATGAGCAAATCAAACTCAACCATTTCTATAGCCTCCATAAGTAACACATTAAATGTACAGGATAATGTCTTTTGATTTTATGTGTAAAACCAAAAAATAATATATATATATATATATTTTTTTAAATCTCGTTGAAGTTGATATTTCAAGGTTCTGGAGGATTTTACCTGAGTATAAATGTGTCTTGTGAGTTCCTCCTGAACAGAGTACACCCTGGGACCTGTAACTCTCTTGTGTGTAAGAGCCCATCTTCACCATACAGCACTATGTAAACCTGATAAACATGCAGAGACAGATTCAAAGACACACACTTGACTTAACAGTTTTCTTTTCCTTTTTTTTTTTTTTTTTTTTAAATTTGTTTAATCTAAATCTGGGAAACCAGCCCATATACACACACTTCCACTTCCACTTAAATTCAATAGTTTAGCCACTAATGTTGATATTTTGAAAGGATCTTTGCACATATCACGAAACATACTGATTAATGTCAGTCACATAGTGCTAAACACTTTCAAGTAATTACTTTTAGGATTCACTTTTTATTTTAATCCCAGACATAAAGGTCAGACTGACAGCCAGTGAAAGCAAGAATGCAGGTAAATATTTACATTTTATATCAAGTTGTAAAATGAATTCATATTTGCGATAGTTTTTTTTTTTTTGTGGTCAAGACTCAGAGTAAAAAGTAACATCTTTAGGGTTTTAATTATACACTGTGTTATTTCCCAAGCTAAAGATCTAAAGTTCAGAATTAACCCTTTTGGTGGAAAACGTCATGTGTTGACAGTTTTGGAGGCCACAATAAGTTTCAGTGAAAATGTGGTGGAGGAGCTCAAGAGACAGAACGCAAGTAAGTTACACAAGTCACAAAAAAGTATTAATGGCATGGCAAAATGGCAATGACAATATATTTACTCAGACCGAGATCAAATTGAAGTGCAAGCTAAACTAAAATAGTGAACATAAAGCCTCTTTACGACTTGATTTTTAAAGATATGTGCCTGATAGACCTCTCGTGGTGAAGTGAGCTTCTCTTGTACGCAGTTGTAACATGTTTCAGCAGCTGCCAACTCCAGAGGCTAATGCAATGGTAAGTGCGCTGCAGAGCAACAATTCCTAGTCCTACAGATTACTTAGAGACACCCACCTATGCACAGTAGCCTGACCAAAACATGGAGAAGCAACAGTGGACTGAATTGAGGGAAGATGTGTTTCAACTTCTCTGATCTTGTCCTCTGATGCAGGTATCTTCACAGCACCAGTCAGAGGAGCCTATTACTTCAGATTCTCTGCATGGGATGACCCATGCAGATCAGCGCTATGGGCGCTAACCTCTATCACAATGGCAAGAGAGTGTCATGGAATTCTGATTACAATGATGAACACGCCTATATCACTATTACTAATGCACTGGTTCTTCAACTGGAAAAGGGGGACGTAGTTTACATGGTCCTGCCCGTAAACCACGGTGTCTGGGACGATATCCATAACAGAACAACCTTTAGTGGATTTCTGCTTTTTCCTCTGAGAGAGAGGCTGGAAAAGAGCATCTAACCAAATAAAATCTGTCTGCATTTTGTCTGGTTAAAGGAACTAGACACAAGCCAAATACAAGTACTAGATACAAATAGATAGACTTGTGATCATTTACCGTGAAACCTTTGTTTCTATTTCAGTGAAATTAGTCATGAATACAGGTGCTGGTGAAGCGACTGGCTTAAAGGAATAAATGACAGCCTTACCTTTGCGCTCATATTGGCTGCAGAGCAGAGACCAGTGTGGATGGTCACAGCATAAAGATACGGCTCAGATGGAGAATTGTCAGAAAGATAGTGGACTCGTCGATTCTTCTCGGAGATGTCATCAGCTCTCTTACACGCCACCAACCCCAGGATGTACAGGCACACGCACAGCACCAGCACACCCAGCACAGTCAGATCAGGGGACACGCTGAGGTGATAGAGAGGAGGAAGACACTGAGATGTTATTAAGGATTTTGTTAAATACATCATTCAAGCCTCAGGAGGATGAGGTCACCTTAGGAACGGGTCCAGATCGGCTGTGTCATGGCTGCTCTGGATCTGGTGCTGCACCACGGTCAGTGGCCTCAACTGATGGCAACTGAGACAAACAGCAAATTACTTTGATTAATTTATGCCTTTTATCACAATCTCCAGTTCTTTCGTGCATGTCAGTGTGAGTGTTTGTTTATCTCTGTCCTCAACTCAGTCCATGCCTTACCTGCAGTTGACAGCAGTGCTTGCGTCTGCTTGGTGTGTCTTGCAGTCGTGATGTGTCCAGGCCTCCTGGTGGCTATTCCAGGACAAGCACAGGCTTCTGATCACTGCAAGACTGTAGCTGACTTGTCCACTCAAGTGCTTGTGTTTGGGTGCTTTCCCAAAATCAGCATTCAGCAGTGCCAGGTGACCAACCCCTGCAGCTAGAAATTTCAAAAGAGTCAGTTTCTTCTCGCAGTTACTGAAAAGTACATGTGAAACGTCAAAGCAAGTAAATAAACTAACACAGAGAAAGGTACAGAGAAACAGAGAGACCAGAGAGAAGCAAGTACAAGACTAGAGAGGACACAGAGTTAATGACAGCTCAGCGGAGAAAAAGGAGAAAAGTCCGAAGAGAAGAGGTGTGCAGAGGATCATGGGAGGTCCCCCAGCAGTCTAGGCCTATAGCAGCATAACTAAACTCAAACTTGTTTGAATTTGGAACACTGATTAGTCAGCACACTGCTAAAGCCTCACTCACCTACATCAGTTACACATTCTCTCTACAAACGGTGTTAAGAAAAGGTGAGGTTGTTTTTTGACTAGTAATTTAACAAATGGAAACACCAGGAGGGAGAAGAGGTTAGAGAGCTAATGGATAGAATCATGAAAGTTTTTACCTTTGAGGTAAGATGGAGGCAGAGTGATGCGTATGGTGTTGCTCTCCCAGTGGTGGAACCTGTGCAGATGGTGCATGCTGGGATTTGGCCTCTCAAACATCCTGCCACAACAGAGACTCTTTGTGTCACAGTCTTGCCTTTCATTCAAAACCACTTCAAAATTATTGAGTCATGATGAGACTCTTACTATCAGATGATAGCGGCCGTAAAAAAAAAAACACAAGCTACTACAAGTCTCTACCTGAAGAGCAGCATGACGGGAAACATTTTGTTGGGCGGTGGCGTGAACACCACGCTCAGCTGGATGGGCTGCTGCAAGTGGTCCTGTGTAATGTTGAAACTGTGGTAGTTGATCTGGCTGCGGGAGAGGACGAACTCACGCACAGAGGTTTCCTGCAGCCAAGTCATTTCAGAAGCTCGCCGTTAGAGCTCAACAGTCACATCACACACACACAAGATGAAAGATCAGCTCCTCATAGTATCCCTTGTACCAACTTTCATTAAACAGTGTGCTCTATATGTGTGGCACAAGTGCAGTTAATGGTACCCAGTGGAGTTTTTGACCTCTCATAGCCCTGTAGAGCAAAAATTAGCTTTGGAAGGAAGTAAATAAATGAAGGAAGTACACTCACAACATTTGTTAGACCTCAAGAATGTGCACGATACTTCACAATGCACTTTTAATTTTCTGCAAACTACAGAAAGAAGAGGTAGTTACATACGTTTCTTGGTGGATGTTGCAGCTTAACGTTGATTGGCAGCACGAGTGAACGAACAGGGATCTTTCTCCTCACGCCGCACTTGTACAGACTCAGGTCAACCACTGGTCCGCTGGGCTGGAAATTGGCAGAGGAAATAAGAGAGGTGCCTTGCCTTTAAAATCACTGAATGTACATGTATCAGCTGCTCTCACCTGTGGAGGATAGTGGGCGCTGGTGTAAGGGCTGCGGGCGAGCTCAGTCAGCAAGCTGAGCACACATGGTCCATGCTGTTTGCTCTCAGTGTCTCCATTGTGACCACCAAACAGAAGCTGGATCAGAGAAGCAGGTATGTAGAAGGTGGCCGAGCCACTGCTGATGACTGTGGAGGTTTGGTTTTGGTACGTGGCGTATAAGGCGAAGAGACCTGTGCTGACTCTGTGCTCCTGGACCTTGTGGAGCAACATGTACTTCTGAAAAAAAAAAAAAAAAAAAAAAGAGGGGATATCAGTAGACCAATAAATGAAGATGGTGATGAAGAAGAAACATGTTTTTTTTTTCTTTCTCACCAGCATCAGGTCTGACGCAGTGTGCAGAACATCAGCCACAAGCTGTACCCTCTGCTTTGCAGATACCGGTCCTTCCCATTTGATGTGATCACCGGTGGATGAAGCTGGTATGCATGCATCAGGAGAAGCAATGGCGAGTGAGTCCGATTCCAGTACCTGTGTAATATTGCCTATGTCGGACCTTTCAGGTGTGAAGTCATGATTTGTGACAGCAGCCTGCAGGATGTATGAGAGCATCGCAACCAGGGTCTTCAGGATGTTGTGGTCCAGATGATACCGGACTGGAGCACTGGACTCCAGAAACAGGTCTGAGATGGCCTGAATGTAAACTGTCACTCGTCTGGCACTCGCTAGTGTTACCTAAAAAAAATGATAAAGCAAATTTCTTTTTAAAAAAAAAGGATAATCTTTCTTTCTATTATTGCCTTTTTGTCCATGAAAGTCCATGAGAGGGAATAAACTTCCACCAACCTGATGTGTAACTTGTAAAAGGTCTTTGAGAATAGAGATGCTATCCACCATTGATGCCTATGGATTCAATTACATGATATTACGATTTTGTTGAGATACAAAATGTGGTTAATCTTGAAGCGCAGTGAAGGCATATATGTGTGTGTACCTGTCCGCTGCTCTCGAGCTCACACACTGTGCAGATGAGCACATTGCGTGTGAGTCTCTGTGCATGTGCATTGGCCTCACTGTCCAGGCTGAGTCTGTTCAGAATGCTGGAGAGGAGACTGATGTAGTTACGAGTCTCCCTACTGTTCCCAAGCCGCACCAGAGCAGACAGGTTCCTCAGACCTGACCTGGAACTGGAAAGAAAGGTTTACTAATACCACAACAACAACACACTGTATACATAGTATGAAGTTTTCACAGTGTAGTGCATCTACGGTGTTGTTTGACTTGCTCAGAAACCTAAATGACAAAGGGTTAAGGACAGTTTGTACGTTTTTTTTTTTTCTTTTTCTAAACTGGGGTGCACCTTTAATCAAACCCTGTAATATGAACGGGGCCATAATCTTCTAACATGGTGACTGGTGATTCTTACAGCTCCAGGTCAGGATCGTGACGGGCAGAAGTGTCTCTGAGGAAGCTTGGATGGACTTGGACGATGACAGGACAGGGTTTGGTGGCTGTCCCATATGTGCTGCTTCTGACTTCAGTGTAAACAGTTACTGTGGAAACAACAGTAAATAATTTCACTTAATCCTAATTAAATCTGTCACAATGATGCATCTTTGTGTACTTTTCTAGTCGTAAATCAGTGTCTATGTGTGTGACCTTTTCTCTGTGTGTGTGTTTACCTGTATAGTCATCACTAGGGTCACCTGAAGGAAGGCTGAAGTAGTACTGAAAATCTCTCCCCTGGTACAGCACCCTGGGGGGTCTGCCTCCTACACTGAAGCTGTGCTCATACAGTAAATCCTTTAGCATGTGCACACACACACACACACACACACACACACACACACACACACACACACACACACACACACACACACACACA
>JBBMJY010000013.1:10055946-10066566 GCA_037833715.1 Toxotes lorentzi
CTCTTGTCAGTCACTCCCTAACCGACTTTGTGAAAACTGTCCACCCCCACCCCCCCTCCTCCCTCCTTTTCTAACTTGGTGGTTTTCTATTTTTTTTTTTTTTTTTTTTTTTTTAACAGCATTTTCATTTTTAAGCACAAAAGAAAAAAAAAAACTTTATTTAAAACAAAGCTCTTTGCCAAGTCAGAGAGTATTAATAACACAAAAGTCAACCTGGAGAGTCGTATTTCCATGAACCTGAGTAAAATACAGTAGCAGCTGACCTGTGGGTTGGTTGGGGCGTCCAGCCAGGTTTCCAGAAACCACCACAACAAAAGTCTTCCCAGCCTGCACTCTGTCTGAAGGAGCAGACAGATTAATGCTGTGCAGAAATGGTCCTTCAGTTCTGTAGAGTGCCACAATCCCCTGTTCACTTTCAACAGGCAAACTTGAAAAGAAAAGAAGAGAAAGACGTATCCAGCACAGGTCAAACACAAAAAGCTTCAGGGACTGTGACACACACAACAGCTGTAAAATTATGAACTGACTTAAACTGTAAATGAATTTTAAATATTTTACTGCCTTTAGTGGCATTAAGGAGATAGTAACACTCTTGTGACACAAATCTGGAGAAGTCATGGTTAGACGCTGAAAAGAAACAAACAAACAAAAAACTCTCTCTCACCTTTGTCTTTCACTTTCTCCTCTGACATCTGACCCTCCATTGGAAGATGTATTGAAACACTCACTAAAGACCAAACCCTGTAGCTGGTGGTTACCACAGTAACAACTCTCCAAGGTCAACGCTGCAACCTGGTACCTTCAGTGACAAATAGTGAAAGTTGGCATAATAGTGTTTAAATAACTTGCTGAGTGTTATAAATGCATCCAGTACATCCAAACACACCTATAGAAAAGTGTGCATTCATGTTAACATGTTTTGTCATTTAAAAGAGGTTCCCTAACAGGTGGGAATGCCAGATGTGTTACATTAAAATTGTGGTAAATCTTGGCAGCAATAGACTACTACAAACTTCTTGCTAATAATAATTTTTTAAAAAAAGTGTATTTCTAAAATAATGTTTAAGTTGTACAAAAGCCAGGCAGTCTAACTGAACCCAGAGGCCAAGTTTCATGATTTAAGGCTTTTTGGTTGTTGAAAAATGTGTTTTTAAATCGCTTTATTTTCTGAATTTCCTCATAGGAAGATAAAAATGCAGGAAAATATGGACCTCCGTGACATTTATTTTGTGTGAGAAACTAGCCTGGTGTTTGGCTTTAAATTCTCTGGTATATTTCAGAATGAGATTACAGCTGCACAACTACAGCACAAGTGTATTTATAAGAATACTGTTTTCATACTTATTTATTTGGCTTATTTGTTTGTTTATTTCACAGAGAGCATGCAGAGGCTTACTGCATGAAGCCGGTTATATCCCCATCCCTTGTTAGGCTTTGATAGGAGATCACTCTAACACCGGATTATTAGTGACACCACTGAGAAACGACATGGTCCCAATAGGAACAAATAAAAAAATAAATAAATGAATAATAAGTGGACTTTCAACGTAATTTTATACAATAAATATCCCATCTGACTTTATCCTAAATGCAACGGCCTCAGCTGCTCTTTCACCGTATCCCCCAGCTTACTCTTCATCCAGACAGCGTGCAGAGCAGGTTACCGGGTCAAGGTCATGGGCGCCTTCGGGTGTAGAAAGTCTGGAGAAAAAGGAGTCGCCGGCGTTGACGCATCCCACGAACCACGCTGAATTCTCGTGACCTGACGGATGAACTGCTGCAGACAGAGCACTGAAAAACGGATGCAATGAAATAAGCACGTAAACCAAAGGACTAAACATGTTTGATCCGGTAAGTTTCCGGCCAGAGGCCGCAGCAAAGAAGAGGCTCGAGATGAACAGCTGGATGGACAAACTGCATCTGATGTTTAAGGCTGGGGAGAAGAAGGGAGGAGAAAAGCGGCTGCACTGACAACACAAGCTCTGCATACAAGGTAAATGGGAAGTGAGAACACTCGGGGGCGACTGTATGCAAACCAGGGAACCAGAAAAGGGTGTGAGGAAGGGGGAAGCTGGTTTCACTGAACCGGGATCAAACAGAAAATTTACGTACAGGCCTGTTAATATGATGCCATGCAGTAAAATATCCATTCTATAAATAAGTTACAGTGACCTTGAGAACTTAATTAGTTTAATTTTACTGAGAATGCATGTGTCTCCTTATAACTGCATTCCATGAGATGCTGCTGAGGGTGAATGGATCACTGATTGTTTTTTACTAATGGAGTCTAACGACTTAAATAAAACGCGCATATGTCCTTTAAATATGGTTTTGATCATTCAAAGTTAATATCAAATTTTAACGCTGCGTGTTGTGTCTGTTTTCATCGCCGTTCCGTGAAAATCACAGTTACAGAGGTCGCCCAGACAGACACACTAAGTTGACGCAGTGTTGCCGGAGTTTGGGCTTTTAGGCGCAAAATAAAGTAATTTTCCAGTGGAACAAAGGCCGATATTGCGGGGATGAACTGCTGGTACTCTTGTCACAAGGACTGCGAAAAATAACGTGGCCTGATGAGGGCAAAGAAAATCTTTTTAAACAGAAAAGGAGGAAAAACTGCGCCGAAAAGATGAGCCGGGGGGGTGTTTCTGTTATTTTGTCTAACCCCAATCTAATCAACTCAGCTGAAACTCAACTGGCCTGATGTGACCTGGCCACGCGCCCCAAATGCTTCAGGTAGACTTACAAACAATATCACAAAAACTTGATTATTATTATTATTATTAAGAAGAAGATTATTTATTCATATCCTAAGATTCTGAGACTAAAGTTAAGCCATAGAGGAAATCACATCATTGGCTTGATTCAGTTGTTGTCAAACAGCCTATTTCAGCCGCCTGGACCATTTGAGGGCCAGAGACATTCTTTAGTCAACTCTAAAAACAAAATCTGAAATCTACAAGAGAGTGTTAAAGGTATCAGATCTACGTTTTATTATGTCAGATTTTTTATTTTTATTTTTGTTTTTTATTCATTTATTTTTAGGAACCACCCTTGGATCATCTTCCAGATCTGACCTGAATGATACATTAGGTTATGTCAAATCATTGTCCAATACAAAATATGAAAAAACAAACCAACCAACCAAAAAAAAAAAACAAAAACAAAAAAAAAACAAAACATTAATCTTACCAACCATTTGGTTTTATTCTGGGTCCTGATTTCTTTTTTCTGGCGAGTCAATGCCACGGGAATGACACATGCTGCAGTTGCGTTTTCACCTGTGTGGATCAATTCCTTTAATGTTTCACTCTGCGTCGCACTTATTTGCTTGATTCAAGGAAATTCTTCCAAAACGTCGTTTGAAACTGGAAATGAGAGGAATGATCTCAGTATCACTGGTTATTTTTTTTGTTTTCAGCTGGGTTTGACAAAGGTAAGACTGTCAGCCACAGCTCGAGACTAAATGGCTCCTCAGGAGGCGCATAGTTTTTGGCTGAGCGAGTCTGAGGTGTCGGGGTTTAGGAACACAAAAACACAACGGCACCGGGGAAAGTCTTTAGTCTGAGTCCCGGTTGCCCTGTGAGCCTTTTGCTGGGGAATTGTGTTTTTTAGGGGGGAGGAAAAAAACAAAACAGGCGTCCTCGTCGTGCAGCTAACTCCACCGGTCCACCTTAAAAACCTCTTCCGCTTTTCCAGACATCCCCTTTAAGAGAATTTCCCCACTCCCCCTTGTGGCCAGCAGGGGCCGCTGACAGACCGCGTCATGTCCTCAAACTGACTGTACCAGAGAGGGGCACAGCGGGGGGAATCAAACACACTTTCTCTGTCCATGTTTTTTTTTTTTTTAATACGGAATACGCTCAGTTTTTTTTTTTTTTTTTTGGTCGATTTCGTTTCTTCTGTCCACTCGGGGACTCGCAGACGTCTTCACATCCTAAAAGACGCCACACACACACTGCATGTGTGCCACCACACAAACCCAAACAAATCTTATTTGATTTCCCAAAAAAAAAGAAGAAAAAAACCAAAAAACTAAACGCTGGGAATTTAGTTGATTTAATACTAATCCAACTGCAAATATGAAAACAAAACGGCTGTGGGAGTGAAAGCTACATTTGAATCCTATGTACATATTAAATTGGAGTCATTTCATGTGCAGTTAATTCATGCTCAAAATACATAATGCTTTATTTGCTGCGGGCCCCCGGCGCCGCCCCCCCTCCCCATTCGAGGACCCCCCCCTGGAGGTCCCCGGATCAGACTTCGAGAAGCATGATCTTCCCGAACCCTAAACATCAGTATGAAAGCGTTGTGGTCGTGACGGTACGTAAAACCCTCCTCAGGGCCACATAGCCGGAATAACCTGCTTCATTCGTTAAGCGCGCGCTGTGTTGTCGGCGTGTGCGCGCGGCGACACGATTAAAGAACGATCAACTCAACGAAATCTGTTAAGAAAATGAACAAAAAAAAAAGAAAAGAAAAGAAAAGAAGCCGCCAGATGAGAGTTATGGCGCTGCGTAACGGAGAGTCGTTATAAACAGTCGAAGCGTTATGTAAGCGCCTGCAGTCTGAGCCTCTACCGAGGACACGGAGTCCTCTCCGGGGAAAGAGTTAGCCCTCAGCTGACTCCGGGGTGACCGTGAAGCCGCTTGAGTTGGAGCGATTCCGAAAAGACATGCCGTCTTAATGACTTTGTCATAAGAGGAAAAACAACATAAAGAAATAGTTCAATCACCTTTTTTTTTATTTGCATAATCTTAACGAGTTTATCAGCTGATGTTAAACCTTATGCAAGGAAACCGCACATTGATGTCACATCCATATATGTTCTTTTGAAGGAGGAGATATTTATATATATAAATAAATGGCGTTATATGATGTGACTCAAATCTCATCATCTGAGTAACAAGTTGTTTAGATATTTTAATAATAATGATTAAAAAAAAGTTTCCTGATTCTCCCAAAAGTTTATGTTCTGCTGTTCTCACCATGGTGACTGCAACGTGCTCTTTTCTAACCCAATTCATTTTGGTTTGCTGGAGTAATATTAACCCTTAACACCCGTCCTTTTGCTTTACTCTCCTTTCAGGACTTTCTACAAATTGATTTACATCATTTAGCAGTTTCATCTTCAAAATAATTAGGTCTGATCTCAGCAGACTCCATCTTCCAATTTAACAATATTAACAAATAACCTGGTGCATGGCAGCTTGTTCAGCAGCCCTTGCTTTTTAATTGGTTAATGTTTTATAAAGAGGCTTTATTGAGGCAATGGTTTGGTGATACATTTTTCTGTATAATTTCATGAAAGTGTTTCTGAAAGCCAGAAATAAATGCAGCACACACGAATCCTTCTGAGCCAACCACACTCATCCAGTTTCATTAAAATAAAACATTTGTAAGTCATGTATAATCCTAAAGAAGGCTCAGGTGTGACCACCGTGGTCTCCTCTGCCATGTTCATGGATCAACTCTGAGTGAAACTTTCTAAATGTTTGCTAAAGTGTTGCCACAAACCTCTCCGTTCACATATCAACATATCATATTTGGATTTTTAAAGGTGATTTCTTACTAAAAAAAAAATTAAAAATCAATTTAAAAATCAGCTTTTGGTAAAAGTGAGGTCAGGAGAAGAAGATGCTGCACGCTGCAAAAACACAAGTAAAACAACAGATTACATTAGGCGGTAATGGAGAGATTCCACATGAGAAAAAGAAACAGCTTCATCTCCGAACAACACAAAAAGTGATGTAAAAAAAGAAAAGAATCAAAAATCTATTTTGTTTGTAGACAATGGGAAATGCTGAGTGTAGCAGGCTGTTTCAGCCCATTTTTATTTCTGTTTTCATATTTTAACAGCTTTTTTTTACAGTTCAGTTTCATTCACACAAACATATTTTCCAGTCTACCAATATGTATACTTTGTATTTCAAACAGCTGTTTATTGTGGCCATGCCATGTATATTCTGTAAGACACAGCTTTAATATTTCTATCTAAACTAACCTGAAACATAACTGCATATTTGATAGATAACAAACAAATGGCTCTGCATAATATAAAGAATGTTTAAAAAATGTTTAAAAAAAGAGAGTCCCTCTGTCTCAATATTAACAGATGATTGTGTGATACTTGTCATATTGTGTTCAGTAATTAATGAAGCTCAACTCACAGTTGAGATGCGTTAATTAACATGTCATCCAAAGCTCCTCAGACCTTTGTTGTCTCTGATGATCCACTGAAAAAAGCAGAACAGAACCTGATTCTCTCTCTTTGTGCACACAACTTGTTAAAGGGACATTGGCCTGCAGCGCAAATGAGCCGCTGAACTGCTGCTTGCCATCAAAGTGTCTGTGTCTGGTTCTTGTTCAGTGAATTCACCAATTCATTCACAAGCTGCTTGACCACGAATCCATAAAGTAGGCCTAGAGATATTTCGGAGGGTCATGATAAACCAAAAGGAAGCTGCAGTTCTGGGAACATATGTGAAAGACATCAGAGAAGAATGACTGTCTGCTGATTCAGGATTTAAAAATTAAGTTCATAAATAATATGTAAATTAAGCTAAGAAGTGCATTAAGTAATCACTTAAAGAAACAGTGCAACCTGTGTTTTGTGATGCGTTGATTAAATCCTAAAGCTAAAGTATAAATTGTGCCCCTTTAAAATAAATTCTTAGTCCTGTAACGCTGCCTCGTTTGAGTCACCACTGAGCTTAAACATATAAGTTAAACATCCTTATTTAGGAAGCTCTTTGACAGCCCTCTGTCGCTGTTTTCCCCGAGGGCTGGAGGAGCTCTGCGGGCTCAGGTTACTCTCCAAACAGTCCAGGAGGATCCACTGTAAAAGGCAGATCTTATCAGAGCTGGATAGGCAGGAGCGAGTGTTTGACAACAAGAGCTTAAAAAGAAAAAAAAAATAGATGGAAAGAGAAAATTTGTTTTAGGGAGAACAAAAAAAGTAGAATATTGGACCTAAGAAACATCAGGAGATAAAATCATGAAAAAGAAATAAATACCAACATTTAACACTAAAATAAATATTCTATTCATTCTAAGAATAAAACCACAAAGTGTGATTAAGTTAGTGAGACAAAAACCAGTATGAACTCAACACTCTCTTTGTGAGTCTTCATACAAATATGAACAGTAACTAATGGAAGAAATAAAGGTCATATCACTGTAAACTAACCACATTTTAAATCTCTAAAGAGAAATAAAAAGTTAGTTACAATGAATCCCACATCCTAAATACCTGTTATAAAGAAGTGGGTGAAAAACGTCAGCTTGAAACTTTATCTGATGAAGGCCCGGACATCCCCCAAAAAGTGTCCTATTATATTTCTCACCCACACAATTTAAGAAACTTCACTTGAAGAGGAGAAGAAAGGGAGCTCGTCCGCTCAAATCTGCTTTCTGGCACATCATATCTCCTGCCTGCGTGCCCTGCAGCAAGGTGATAGGCTGTGTTTTTTTTATCTTCTCTGACGTTTGACATATAGGTTTCTAGGTGAGAATATCTGTCGACTCAGGCAAGGGGCAATGGCGCTGACATGCTAATCAATAATCAGCAAGCTGTGGCCTGAATACATGTAGGTCACCGGCAGAAACTCGGCATTTTCTTTTATGTGTGTTATTAATACAATTACATACATTCGTGTGTCTGTATTAGTGTGTTTTCAGCAGCGGAGTAGATTCTCTGTTTTGTGGTTTTGTATGTGTTGGTGGCTTTTATCCCCAATCCAGCCTCTGCTCCTCGTTCTAAGTCCCTGGTATGAGGGGGTCAAAGGTCACCACTGCTTGTGGCCTGTTCCAAATCCCCCTATAGTGTGTCATGTTCTCAACTGACCCGTCATTTTAGAAAAGGGAACCAGAGTCCACGTATTAGTTTTCAGGCCTTGGAACATTTTAATCAGCTGATCTGTGGCTTAGAATTGTCATTTCCTTTTGTTCCGAGATAGGATCTGTTACTTTAGGAATACTTTATAGCTGTTTATTTCAAACATATTCAAAGAAACTGAAATACATGCATTTAAAATTGTGGTTATCGTAGTTTAATTTACTATAAAAAAGTTCTAGGACATATTTCCTCTTTTTAATGACGTGTATGTGTGGAGGAGGGGTCCAGTTTAAAGGCCAATATTTTACTGATTTCAGTTTCTAAAAACTTTGAAGAAAAGGCCTTGATAAATAAGTTAATGTCAATGATAATATTAATAATCATAGTCAGGAGTCGAAACGTGCTAAAACATGAAACATGTTCAGTCATTCATGTAATGGGATCAGGCCTTTTTTTTTTTCTTTTTTTTTTAAGAAAAATGAGCAACAGGAATGTCAAACTTTAACTTTACCTGATATCCAAGATGTGGGTGACTACAAAATGACAGTTTTGAAGAAAAAACATGGATTTTGGGGCTGAACTTTGTCTTATTTTACGCCCCCACAGAGCTGACACGGTTTCAGTCTGGTTGCACGTTCTCGACCACGTTCCTATTTTCAGCTGAAAGCTACAGTTTTCCACATCCAATTGAATAACAGTGTGAGTTTTGATAATTCCTGAAATTTAAATAAACCTGACTTCTGTCTGTTGTTTTTTTTTTTTTTTTAAATTTAAGTGGAGCATCTGGACTTTAATAAACTAAATAAATAAACAAATAATAATATTAGTCTTGACAAGAACCCACCAGTTTGGGAACTTACAGTGACACTTTTCTGAGTTTTAGAAATGTTTCCTGTGCATCCATAAATTATTTCCTTGTTAAATGTGATGAATAATTCATAAATAAACCTCTAATAGGAGCTGCAGGCAATATGAACACCACACAGGCCAACAGAAAATAGAAGCAAATTGCTTTTTTTTTTTTTTTTTTTAAGGTTTTGGGAATAAGATCCCTATAAATATGTTGGTATGTTGATAAATGGCAGGATAACAGCCTGAGAGAGTAAAGACTTAATTTGGCCTGTTGGCATAAATGCCTTCCTGGGAGCTCGCTCACACTGATCGCCTGAACACTGGGCTTTTAGTTCCACTCCAGGCCAATACACGTCATTGAACGGGGCTTGCTGATAACTGATTGAATTGTATGTTAAAAGTTGCTGCAGTCTCCATGCTCCATTCAACATTAGGCTACATCTGGCTCTCTCCTGTCCGGAGAAAAGCCTTTACAAATGGAGTTGAGCTCCATGACGGAGCAGAAGCCCTCTGGTGCTGGTTTTCCCCTTCCTCCCCCCATGCAGTTCCTCCGGGCGAGGGAAATCCACCAGAATTCAGCTCTTTGGGCTCCCTGTGTCTTTTCTAAATGTGTTTGCAGCGCTTCGGGGTCAGTTATTAACTCGAGAGCATTTAAATTTAATTGACACATGCAGGCTGGAAAATACACGAGATATGAGTCACATTAACAAAGATATACTCACTAATTTGGTCATTTTAATCATTAGATGTTTTACTCAGTACGCTGTTTTTGGTATAGACATCCATTCTACACACTAGGCTGCAACAACAACAAATAATAATAATAATGATTTAAAAAAAAACATATGACGGCACATAATAATAATAATAATAATAATAATAATAATAATAATAATAATAATAATAATAATAATAATACTTCAAAGAATGCTTTTAATCCACGCTGTTTCCTCAGATTTGCCTTGTGTCGATTTATGTAATAAATAAATAAATAAATAAGGGAAAAGGACACGGGCCAACACAGAGGAGCCTTCGCAGTTCAGCGCATGGAGGAGCCATTAAATTACACCAACTTTTCGCTTTGTTTTACACCTTAAACAAGAAGCTCTACTCTCTGTGCAGTCAGGCTCGTGTGGGGACCCAGGGTGGAGTTTTACTCAATTAAAGCCTTTATTTTGAAATTGACGAAACAATAGAAGAATGGAATTCCCCCCATTAATCTATAGAGTCCAACTGGTGGCTGGCATAATTATGAAAGGTATATCTGTAGTGGTTAAGTAGTGCAGTTACACGAGTACAAGTACACAACCTATGCATGGACACACCTAGACACATAGAGGTGAATGGGCTGCACCATTATAATTTCAAAGATAGTGGATGTTGATATTTTTTCTCGTTGCAATGCGATGTAAATGTAGACTGTGTGACTTATTGTGCACACATGGTGTCAGCATGAGCCATAAAAAGTCTTCGTAAGTTATCAATGTTCTTGCATCAGTGCAATGTAAATGCATTCCTTTTCCCACCAGTATAGATAGGCTAATTAAGGAAATTTACTCTTGTGCATTTTGCAGTCTTTGAGCTTTATTTAAATTTTCGGTTTAAATTATTTCATATTTGGCTGCGCATTGAGTCATGGTAGCTTCTCTGTTCAGTCCGCATGTCAAGAAAAAACAAATTAAATAAATAAAAATAAATAAATACGTGTGTGCTTGCACCGTTCTGCAGAGAGGCTTCAGTGTTAAGTCTGGGGCTCGGGCAGTGTCGTTTTATCATGCAGAGCCTTTTCAGGGGGCTCTTCTGCTCCCTGAGACCCTCCTGTTTTCACAGAACCACAGGTCACAAATTCATTCACACTCTCACACACACACACACACACACACACACACACACACACACACACACACACACACACACACACACACACA
>JBBMJY010000013.1:10066666-10079391 GCA_037833715.1 Toxotes lorentzi
CACACACACACACACACACACACACACACACACACACACACACACACACACACACACACACACACACAGAGCACTGCAAGGGAAAAAAAAGGGGGTAAGCAACGACTGAGAAATTGTTGACGCATTGAAGGCTGCTTTAACTCACACATATCTTTTCCAAAATTCTCCCCAAATGGCTTGGAAAAGGCGAGCTTTCTTCTGTTTATCAATGTTTGACAGCAAACATATTATGAGCTTGTGGCTTGACCTTGTGTGAAGCGGCGAGTGCAGGCGAATACTTCACAGTTGAGAGATTTAACGTAAAAACGTCCTGACAGCTTTTAGCGGCCTGCGTGTATTTAATTGTCTCAAAGATCAATGCAAAGTGCTGACCCTAACGCGGCATGTGTCTGTCAGCATTATCCATAACTTCACTTTCCAAAACATGCAGCCAGCGACAAAATACAAATCTGAGCGCTGCAAACCGAGCTCTTTAGAAAACGTTATTTATATATTTATTCATTAATGTTTTGTTTTGTTGGGTTGTTTTTTTTTTTTTTTTTTTTTGTTAAAACCAAATTGCATGAAGGCTTGTTTTCTTCTTCCTATTGTTATTCTATAGAAGTTACAGTCTACTGGTTCCCAATCCGCACTGGAATTTAACCCTGAAACGCCAGCAGGAGTATAATGGCTTGTCCCTGCTCACGGTATGGCCCCTCCAGGCTCCAGCAGCAGCAGCAGCAGCAGCAGCAGCAGCAGCAGCAGGAGCAGGAGCAGGAGCAGCAGCAGCAACAGCGCCGGGGCCAGACAGCCATACCAACCCTGGCTCCTCTTATCAACCTCGGGGGGCTTTGGCCTGGACCATATACCGCTGCCTCATTAATCAAAGAAACATCAAGTCAAACGTGGCAGATTGAGCGAAGGACAAGTCTGGTCAAAGCTTCTTAGAAAAGTTGCATGGCTCTTCGCTGCACACAACATTCTCACAGTCGAGAAGCCTTGGGCGAGTTTATCTGTATTCCTGTGTGCCCATACCATACGCACCCATAAAGTGGCTGTGAATTTTTAGTTTTTTTTTATAGTATTTTACCCCCCTGTGCAATCGCTTCAATCTGGATTTGCCCTTTTCTTTAATATTCAGCTACAGCTGTGGTTTTGCTGCAGGGTGAGCACTTATCTAGTTGTTTATCGAGGAGAACAATGATGCTTTCATTTGGCCATTTCTGCACACAAGCTTCCTGCAAACGCATGCAGACTACAACACTGTTTGTTTTATGAGTTGCTCAAAGGGTCCGTGTCCCTGCAGGAGTGTTGCTCGGTTCAGCTTATTGAGGTTTCTCTCTGCTTCATGCATAAAACCTAGCAAGCTCGCACCACCTCATGTGCAGTGGTTGGAAATGCTGCATGCGTAAATGTCTGCGGTTTGCCTCTTGTTATTATTGCAAGGCTCCGCGGGACTCACACATACATACACACCGGGGGAAGGGAATCCCTCTCTACTGTAAAGAGTTTCACCTAACTGAAGATACTGTGTGTGGTCATCTTTCAGGGATATTTACCACCAGTCATCATTATCTCTGTTGTTACTATAAACTGCCCACAGTGTGGATAAGCACTACTGTAAATCTATTTGAGGTCTATTTCCTTTCAGATCTTAAACCTCTTAGCCTCAGAACAAAACGCTTATCTGGTATTTAATTGAAGGCTGGATATGTCTAATTTTCCTTAAACGCCTTTAAACATTTATGAAATCAATCGTGGCACCGAGTAAATTAAAAGGCTGAGGACATGTGATGGCAAACTGGTGTAAGATACAGCAAAAGATGAAAAGCAGCTGTGTTCCCAAAATAAAAGATAATAAAAAAAGGGAAGCCCCATAAAGAAAGTTTAAAAATGACTTCAAGTCTCTGTTTTCATAACCCTCTCCTGACGCAAATCTCAGGCCAATTTCTCTATTATTAAATCCCTTTGACCCCCTCCAAAAACAACAACTGATTGTCCAACTCCAAAGAAAGAGAAAGAGTCTGATAAATACACTCAGTCGCGTTTAATGAATGGTTCATAATAAAAAAAAGAAAGGGAAAGTGCTTCAGAAATCCACCGTTCAAGTTTCCATTTCGAGTGCAGCTGTACTATATATATATATTTATATAATCACACCCCCCCCCCCCAAAAAAAAAGAAAAAAAAATCACTATACAAGAAACCCCAGAAAAAAAACTCACAAAAATAAATATTCAGTCTCATTTAAACAACCAGTGACTTCAAATTCCATGTCAAAAACCTGACCTCAAGTATTGTATCAAAAAAGCGAAGTAAATGAGTGAACGAGGAGGGCAGGGTGACGGGGAGGAATAGGGAGGGGAGGGGGTTGTGGTGGGGACGGAGGGGGGGTGGTTGTGGAGAGGAGAAGAGTGCGTGCAGCCTCTGGCTGCTGCACGATGCAATTGTTTACATTGATAGCGTCACTGTCATAGAGCTATTTGTCTTAATGGTGGAAAGGCCCTCCCAACAGGCCATTACCACCATCTCCGTGCCTCGGCCGTGCATTGTGAGCGCTGCGTGAGAATAGGCTGGTGCGTCAGGGGGGCAAAGCAAAAAAAAAAAAAACCCGCACAGCTTTGGGCACAGGCTATTCCTCTTCTCCCTATGCCGTGCAGCCTACGCTTTTGACATGCGGATTACAGGTTGAAAAGCTTCGCTCTTGCAACACAGCGACCCCCCCTCTCTCTCTCTCAACCCCATGCGCGTCACCCCCCCAGCCCCCCACCCCCAAACACACACACACTCCGTTTTACTGCGAGCCTGCTCATACACCAGCTTGTGTTCATCGAGCTTCAGAAATACTCAGGTTTGCAGGCTGAGAATATTAAGTTCAAGTTCGAATTGCTGCTCCAGCCTGGAGAAATAAGGCCCATGGTGAGTTGGGGCTTCATGACTGCAGAGTGGGTGCTTTAACAACATGGCTAAAGATCTACCATATGTATCCACACTGATTTTGCCAGAGTGAAACTTTTTTTTTGTACACTTTTCCTCCTTTTTTAATTTTTTTTAAATTTATTTTTTATTTTTTTTAACAATCACCCATTAAATAGTTTCTACAATCCTCTGAATGAATGCACCCTTTGCTGTGCTTGTGAGGAGGCTGACATCATTCACGGGCTTTGGGTTTGTTGTGATCTGGCTCGCCATAAGCTGGCCTCTCTTTGTCGCCGACAGAAAAGCCTGCCAATTAGCAGAGCACGTCCTGCACTGCCATAAAAAAAAAACAACAACACACATCTACACATTGACTTCAAATGTCCACATGTAGGTGCAGCTTCGACCACTTGATTTACTCCTGGTTTGCAGGGGTGTACATTGAAGCTAAACCTAGGGGCTAAATGAAACAGACCTGGGGCACTACATTCACTGAGCTGCCACATTCAAAAAGCTACATGAAAGTAACGCAGTAATGTGAGATGCTGATTTTTTTTTTTTTTTGGGGGGGGGGGAGGGGGTGTCTCAGCCAATAATGGGAAATAAAATGACGCGTTTTGTTTTTTCTTCCAGCTCAGATCGAGACAGCTGACTTCAACTAAAAGAAAAATAGACTAATGAACAACACTGGCTTCACGGAAATGAGCATATTATTAAATTATAGGAAAACCGGAAAACCATCATGGCGTGGTTAGGGATGCACACATGGGTGAATCCTAGATATAAATATCAAAGAGCAGGAAAATGAATGCAGTTTGGCCTTTTTTTTGTCTACATCCAAATTAAACAGTCTTATCTTTAGTTTTTTTTTCTCACTATAAGTATTTCTTCTCACACACTAGTCAGAAAACCCTCAAGCTGCAACAAGACCTCCAACAGTATCAAAGTGCAATGCATTGAAACCTATCACTTGTGCTTTGTCGCATTGTTTCTGAGTAGCCAGTGTAGATAGAAGGTGTTTCACGCTGTTTTGGTGCTGTGTCGCCCCCCCTCCCAACTGTGACTGCTGATTCACATCCCACCGGTAACCTATCTTGGACATTGTCATTATGTCTGTTTTACATTTTCCTGACTTATGTTCATGCCCTGAACGCAAATACAGACTCATTCTGGTAAAAAAGATGATGTACAGAGGAAAAATCGGTGGCCAAGTGGACCCGTGGAGGGATATATGTATGTGTGTGTGTGTGTGTGTGAGGGGTGGGGTGGGGTGGGGGGCCACGAATCGAGTCTATCAATGGGGACCTAACCTGCTATGAAGGTCTGAGCCTTATTCTTTTTGATTGTCTGTACATAAGGCCTGTGTTGTGTCTGGGTCTGCGTCTGTGCACAGTCACACACACAAACACACGTTTGCAAAACCAGGAAATAATTCGCAGAAATAAAAACAGGACTGAAAACCAAGATTCCAAGCACTCTTAAAAAAAAAAAAAAAATTAAATCCACAACCACCAGGAACAAATTCCTGTCAAATCTAATAAAGGCTTAGCTGTGAGCATAGATAGACAGACATTGATAAACCCATGTTTAATAATTCTCTGATACTGAACACTTGGACACATGGGCCAGTGTGGCCAAGCTGGTCAGCGTGACAGTCATGAAAGAAAACACAGCTTTGATATATAAAATATACCAAGTGGCACAGAATGGGAACCCTGATTTTTTTTTTTTCTTTTTTCTGATTTACCAAGTCGAAGTTGCTCTCACTTCCAGCTAGATTACAAGTAGCCTCATCCCAAGGAATGCTGTGATTTCTTTTTCTTTCTTCCTTTTTTTTTTACCCACCCTTTCCCTCTTTTCAGACAAAGCACAAACCACTGAAACCCTGGCACCATACAATCCAACAGGTCGAGCATAGGAAAGCGAAGAAGAAACAGTAGAGCTCAGGAAAAAAAAAAAAAATTAAATCAAGTAAACACAATAATGAGAACCTAACATGTTGCTTAGGATTGATAGCTTATTTAAAAACACGAGTTTTTTTTAAGAATAAATCCACGAGCGATGTCTCACAGTCCTGTGGGCGTTTTCTGAGGCTTCAAAAGGGGGGATCTTGTAGGTTTTCCTCGATCAAACTTCAAAACAAAGCGGAATGTAAATCCATTCACAGAAAAAAAGACGGGTGATGTAAAAAAAAAAAATTAAAAATAACACAGCGATAAAGTTTGGAGCAATTTGGTGGTCTCCCGTTAAGACTCAGGCTACGATTGGGTTGGAGACTGACACCGTGGGGGCTTTTGTTGTTTTGCCTTAAAAAAAAAACACAGCTCAGTATTTCCTAGTTCTCTGAGCGTGTGGGGGAGGGAGAATCTGGCCGCCTGGCTGCCACCTCCACACGGGGTGGGACGGAGGGGGAGGCCCGGGGCCCCTCAGCGAGTTTAGGGAGTAAGCAGGGCACAAATCCCCGTCGCTGCCAACAACCAGCGACGGCGGGGATGGGAAATTTGCCATCAGGCTGAAAGGCATTTTTGCAGGCGATGCTGCGGCGCTCGCGTTGCTGCGTTTGCGTCTGCTCGGTAAATCCTCCGTGGATGCCTCCTCGCTGCCCACGGGACGAGAAAAAGAAGAAGAAGTAGAAGAGGAGGAGGAGGAGGAAGAAGAAGAAGAAGAGGAGGCAGCCTTGTTGACCCTGGTTTGAGTCCTGGAAACTCGGGGTTTCTTGATCCCCAGCACCGGAGTCCTGCAGTTTTTGTTCCTGTGCTCCCCCTCTTCTATACATGGGGTGTCCTGGGTGCTCCTGCATTCCTGAGGACCATACGGAGACCTGGGGGCCACATCAGGGCTCTTCTCTGAGGCTTTAATCCCGCTATTGAATAAGTCCCCTTGTTTGATGGTTCCGGTGGGATACTGGCCATTGCTGCTCTCTGCCTTATCTCCTTTACATTTGACTACAGTGGCTTGGCTCTGGTATTCATATTCATCACAGCTTTCCTCCACTTTAACTTTCACATTGTGAAGGTTGAAGGGTGGTGTCCTGGCTGTCCTGACGGTTTCCGAGTGGGGGGTGGCGGTCACAGAGGTCTCCTCAGCCTCGGTCTTAATTTTTTTCAGCGGAGTGGGCAGTTTAAGGCTGTTGGCTTTCGCCTCCCTTTTTTCGGTACATTTGGGGAGCTTGGCGTCTTTGTCCTGCTCACACTGTGCGCTCAGTCCCGGGGGCAATTTGGTGGGATAACCCGGGGTTCTGCGTGTCGGGTGGAAGGCCTTACTCCGGTTCGGTCCCGGCGAATAAGAGGGCGGCTCAGCCACAGGGTCAGCCCTACTTGGATCAGCCTCACACGCCTTTTCCTTTTTGGACTCAGTGAAAAAGCTCTCCCCCACAGCAGCTGAGTTAAATTTTGGTAGCTGTAAAGGTCCCAAATCCTTTCTAGTTTCACTGCAAATAAATTCACATTTTTGCCGTTTCTCCTGTCTACTGTCCCCTGTCTGTGAAGTGGCAACATGGCACAGTGTCCTGTGTTGTTTCTCTTGTTGCTGCTGGTTGTTGTAGTGAAACGTGGGCTGCAGGACCAAAGGTGCTTTACTAGTGTTGAGACTTTTGGCGAGAGAACCGACCCGGGCCCGTCTGAACCGGATGCTCTGGACCGAAACACGGCTTGAAACGGAGCTAGAGTCGGATTGAGAGGAGCTCTCCTCCTCCTCTGAGCTGACCTCTGAACTCTCTGACTGCGTGTCATCTTCGTCCTCGCCCTCCTCTTCTTCCTCTGAGCTCCCGGAGTTGCTGGTGGTGGAGACGCCGGAGCCAAAGTCCGAGTCTGGGTACGCACGGTCCGAATAGGTGCTGGACTCAGTGTCGCTGCTATAACTCTCCGGGAAACTCGGTTCGTGGTGGTGGTGATGATGATGATGGTGATGCTGGTGGTGATGATGATGGTGAGGTCTGGGGTCCAGATAGAAATCCGGACCGAGGTGGAAAGCACCAAGAGAAGTCTCGTGACTGCTGGACGATTTGGGTTGCACAAGCAGCACCGGTGGTACATGGTGGTGCGCGTGTCTGCTCCTGCTCCACGAGTGCCTTGCGCTGTCCCTGCCGCCGCCCCCCTCGCGCCTCCTCTTCCTTTTGTGAAGTAGGTCGCCGGCTGAGCGCGAGAGCCTGGACTGAGCAGCTATGGCGGACTGAAGCACCACCGGCTGCCGGCTTACTGCGCTCCGGAAAAACGAGTGCCTTTGGCTCAAAGTAACGCGGTTCCCTGTTATTTTTGCTGTTTCATAGTTTTTAAAGTGTTTGTGACTGGACTTAGTCGCAGAACGGTAATCCCGTCCGTGGGATTTGTGGTAAAATTGAGGTAGTTTGGAGTCGGTAAGGCAAGGAGTCAGCTCTCTCCGCCTGCCCGTTTTGTTGTGAAGTGTGAGAGTCTCTGGGACGCCGTGCAAACTAAACCAAACTTTTTCCTTCCACAGCTCGGCGTCGGCACGAAGGAGCCCCGAGGACGCATCGACATCCCCGGGGGAACACACCGCTTTCGCTTTCCTTTTGTTGGACTTCAACACCCGCTCAGTCTTGCAGGAGAAATACAGAGCCTCCACGTCCTCCCGCGATATGAGAGTGCATTTAGCGGCATGGAAAGCTATAGAGTTTATTGCTTTGAGCTTCCGCAGCTCCTCCAGGTCGCAGTGGTGCTTCTTCACTTTCAGGTGGTCCATGCGCTTGTGCACCGTGGTCCGGGGGATGTTCTTCAGCAGGTCGGTGAAGACCTGAGACAAAGCAAACATTTGCTTGCCTTTGATGAGCAGGTATCCCAGTCTCACTCCTTGCATTTCCTCAAAACCACACTCCAGGTCTCCCATGTTTTATATATCCGCTCTAATGTATTAATCCATGTAGTCACTCTCAGTATATTATGGATTTACCAGTAAATGGCAAGGGGTCGCGAGCTCAAGACATCCTGCTCATACCTTTAATCCATCCACACTGCTGCTGCTGCGTCATGAAAATGTAAACTTTGACATGCGGAGTTAAATGGAGCTGCCGGTGTCTAATAGGTTGATTGAGCCGACAGCATCCACTCGTCGCCTCTTGCCCCGGTCCGGCATGGTGGAGGAATGCGACGGATACGTCCACCAAGCCGGGGCTGCTGCTACCTGCCTCTGCCGGCTCCACTCCCCTCTGGTCGGCAGCAGGACGAGGGGTAGGTGTACACCACTGCCTCAGCCAGAGGGATAAAATAGGGAGAAGAGAGAGAGAGAGAGAGAGAGCGAGAGAGAGAGAGAGGGGGAGGGAGGGAGAGGGTGTAGTGAGGGTGGAGGGGAGGGAGAAAGAGAGAGAGAGAGAGAGAGTCAGAGACAGGGAGAAACAGAATAAGAGCTAAAATGCAGCTGCTATTCTGGCTGCTGGTTGAGCCACAAATAAAATGACAGAGAGGGGAGGTGCGCCAGTCTGGAGACACCTTCATCAATTAATGCCCTCGGAATCGACGCCCATTGGACGCCGCTGACAGGTGATGCAATAAAAATGGATATTCCGGAACCCCCCCCCCCCCACCACCACCACCACCACACGCGCACACACACACACACACATACATACATACATACACGTACACACCCTACCCTCCACCTCCCACACCCTAACCATTACAATAGTTTCCAATTGTGCCCAGAGTCCAGAGCGCTGTTTGAGTAAATAATGCAGTTATGATAAGTTCATATTTCAATAGCTGAATGAAAGAGCGGACGACAAATTCTGCCCAGTTCATGGCGCGAGTAAAACCAGAATAGCGTGCAAAGTGTCATGATAAGTAAGACCGGAACGTATTTTGCTGTTCCCTTGCAGTCCACGTCAAAATGCACGCGGTATTACTGGTCCTATATGCAATCGATTGTGTGCTGGTAAAATGACTCCACGCTCAGGGCATTTTAGACGGTTTGAATGTGTGTGAACTCAGCGCCGCTTAAACAAAGACATTTGCTTTCTTTTTCTTTTTACACTTTGAGTGCTGCTTTTCCACGTTCAGGCTGCTGCCCTGACCAAGGCTCAACTCATCTGCTTTTGTTGGCTCTAGCTTTCCTCCATATGATTTTTTCTTCTCGTTGCTTTCCTATAGACTGACCTACTTATCCTAGGCCTACATTATTTGTTCAGACCATGTAGGCCTATGTTCATTTGTCTGGCTGTACCGTGATAAATGAATCCACATTCTCTAATTTTTCTACCATTTTGCTTTACACCATTTACTCTCAGTGTGTATGTGTGTATGTATGCTAAATAATTTGCAATGTGCAGTAATGCACTGTTCAGCCCTGTTTATATATTACATATTTACGCATGCAATTGTTGTAGTTGGAAATAATTAAAAAAAATCGCAGAAATTAATTTAATGTGAATTTAGTGGAGTCATACTAAACCGGCAAATCCCTGTTAAACTGTACCCCGCTTCTCACCGTGGTAAAACAACGTGGACAGTGATTGGACAAGCTAAAAGTGCAGAGTCAGGGTTGCTTTTCCCACAAGATTGTCTAGACAAAGTAGGTTAAAGCCGTGGCAACTTCCTATCAAAATCTCCCATTAATGAAAATAAATAAATAAAATAACAAGACATCTTGGAGCAACAACTGTAAAATATAGCATTGCATATATTCTACAGATATATATGTTAGTAAATTGTTATTTTAAGAGTATAAATATAAAATAAAAAATATTACATCTACGTGTAGCTTTTTTTTTTTTTTTTTTTTTTTATAAAATGGTGGGAACTGGAGTCTGGGGCTCCACTATGAGTTTTCAAGGGACGTGCACACAAGTGTACGCACGCACAGAAAGATAAGCTCAGTCTGAACGCACGCGCACGTCTTATTGACACAAACAAACACGTGCACATGGGCTACGCAGAAAGCGGAGGAGACACTGGCTGAGGCCACCGCCCACAACGCTGTCCAAATAATGTGACTATGTAGTATATTATATAGGCTAATTGTTTGAATTACCAGTAGGCCTACGGAAAGCTGTTTTGACTTGTTATTGTGTTTCGCCCTTGAGCCATGTTTTTTCAATACTCTCAGCGTTATGTTCCGTCTTTGTTATCCATAAAACACGTGAATCCCCTTGTGGCCCGTTCCTCACGGGCAGCGCTGTGCGTGATTGGGCCAAACTCAAGACTGGGCATGCTCATCCCCACAACTTTAAGCCTATTTACTTATTTACAGACCTTTCACTGTATGTTGAATAGCATCGATGTTACCTCCGTGTTACATCAAACGGCGTGTTACAAGTGTAGGCGTTGTTATTGTGGCCTCCTTGTTAAACCTCTGAATATGATAATATGATTGGATCGTGTCCACAAAATCCACGCAATATTAGACTGTACAGTCTAATCACGTGGTGGTTTTGAGGGAAGATCCTGAATACCAAACCACACAAGCAGTGTGTTAATGTGATATATATGATATGTGATATGTGTGTGTGTGTGTGTGTGTGTGTGTGTGTGTGTGTGTGTGTGTGGTAAAGTCGTACAGAGAATTAAAAGTTATAGAATTTTAGTGGGCTCTACTATCAATCATAAACCTCTAGTTATGAAGTAGGTTGTACGTTACGGACATTAAGGGATAGACTGAAACACACCACGAGAGATCACTCTTTGTGTGTGTGTGTGTGTGTGTGTGTGTTTGGTGCGCCTCGCCTCTGTGCAACTATCAGTGTGCGTTAGTCTTCTCAACACTGTTTAATCACTTTTAGCTTAGTTATCTCCAGTCCAACTTCAATATAGGTCATCTGACCTTCTCACCGTTTTAAATACAAACCCAGGACCTGCACGTCAAGCTTCCCTCGCTCTGTTTGCAGCAAAACCCGCTTTTCACGTGCTGATTCTGTATGACAGCATTAATACGTGGAGCATGTGGAGTTTCACGGATGCAGCAGAGTGAAATGAGAGGAGGGGCAGTTTACTGAGGTCCAGAACCCCGGGGGAATAACTCCCATAGCCACGGTGCACTGTGCCCGGCCTGGGAGAGAGATGCAGGGAGGAACAGACAGTCTAGGATTGTTTCATCCCACCTCCGGACCAATGCATGCCTCACTCCTTCGGGAATCTCGGTTTCTATTCTGTTTGACACAATACGTGCTTATTGTTTTTTTTCAGACAGCTCTCAGTAGAATGTAGAAAATTTAAACCAATGTAAACCACACACTAACCAATTCTCCCCTACTGACTTAAATTACTCTACATCCAAACTGATCAGTCATGTATAACATAGTTACATCCTGTATCACAAACTAATGAGATTGCACAGAAATTGTAGGTAAATGTTTGACGTTTATACTGCCACGGAAATTAATAAAATAAAATAAAATAAAATAAACAGGTCTCTGCTAATGTGGAAGAGGAGCCAACATTGTTTCAAACTTAAATCAATTTAAGAACAATGAATCAATATGCGACACTAAAAGTAGTCTCTCTCTCTCTCTCACACACACACGGTTAATTTAACGATAATCTGGAGCAAGCAACAATCGCCTCTTTACTCGCACATTGTTCAAGTGATACACCCATTAGTGACACGTCATATTGTTTTTATTTATTGACTGATTGATTTATTGAAGCAATGAAGCCACAAAGAACTATGTAGAACATGACGAAACTCGCTCAAAATGTATAACAAACTTATTTACCTGCTGAAAAAAAAGACAGATAGAAAAATTGTTATTACTGTCATGAGCCAAATCATCTACCAAAAAGTTTCTAGTCTCTCCCACACTGTTCCTATAGACTTGATAATTGTCCCATGCTGACTCCATTATAATGTTTCTTTTTTTTTTTTCTAAGTCAAGCTCTCAGCTTATCCCAAGGTTTGAAATGTGGACCATTAAAAAAAAATCCTAAAACAATAACACAATCATGTAATAATTAATGAATAAAAATAACCTTGTGTATATACATATATTTGATTATTTCCAATTAAGATCAGGGATTCTTTGTTATGCAGATTTTGGATACACCAGATGCCACAGGGCACTTATCCCACCTCCCCCCTTCACCCCCAACTCCTCTCCTGCGCCTCGATGTCTGCCGGGACCGGAGGGGAGGAGAGGATACCGAGAGACCGAGAAAGAGACCTCAAACGCGGGAGAGGTTTCTTGCAACAGCCCCCTGTGTGCTGGTGATGCAGGGGGGAAAAGCTTCAGACAACAAAATCTTGGACTTTAGGCTTATTCCAAGTGGTGTCCCACTGTTGGCATGATTTGTTGCATGGCCGGAGCTGCAGTGCATGGTAATCACCAAAACTAATTTTAATATATATCGTACATATAGATAAATGTGCAGGACATTTGGAGTCCTGGTGCCATTATATATTAGATCCATGACAACAAGTAAAACCATGGTCCTTAATGTAGCCCACACAGTAATAATAATAATAATTATAATAAATAGTAAAGTAATAATAAAATAAAAATATAATTAAATAACCAAAAAGTTAAATTTTTCTTACTGCTGCTTTACTCTCTTTACTTTGCACTATACTTCACTGTAGAAGACAGAAGCTTAAGGGGAAGATGGACACATTACGGTAAGGAGGCACACACAAACACACACGACCCCAACTTTCAACCTAAGTTTTAACAAGAGTGACATTGTTTGAAATTTCAATTACCAAGTAAAACACACAACGTAAAACTTTTCCAGCAACATATATGAAATCTCAGTTGATTTTAATATAGCAGGCTTTCAAAAAAAAAAATAAAAAAAAAATAAAATATATATATATATATATATATAATTAATTGATTTGAAAACAAGCATATGGAATCTATTTGAGAACACAACAGCTTCAAAATAAAAG
>JBBMJY010000013.1:10079491-10094216 GCA_037833715.1 Toxotes lorentzi
ATATATAAGTAATTGATTGGGAAACAAGCATATGGAATCTATTTGAGAACACAACAGCTTCAAAATAAAAGTCCTTTACTTATATATATATATATATATATATATATATATATATATATAAAGTCCACACAGAATTGCATTGCATACAATAGCAATGCGAAAACCAGTTTCTTGGACAAGGTTTATGTGAAAAATTCATACATTTTTATAAGATTGCTGACCATAAATAAATAAATAAACAAATAAATCGTGTGGTACAGACAAGCTTTCCAGCTCTTGCGGTTTTCAAACACTCATCAGACCAAACATAGTTCTCCCGCTGATACAGGCTCATTTGTTTTGCATCGGGGGTTTATGGAGACACTTGGTCAAGGAGGCGCAGGCACTTGTAAGTGCATAGACTTTTTATGACACAAGCCCACTGCCCCATGCCAAAACAATGAATTCCTCTCCACCACCACCCCATCCCCCCCACCACCACCCCGAGAGAATGTGATTTTACATGCAATCTGAGCCTGAAGTGTGTGCGGACAGTGGTGGGGGGAGGAGCTCTCTTCACCTTTCACCCCGCCGTGTTGGGACTGTTTGTATTTTTTTTCTCCCTGCGCCTCTGTGCTACTGGCCGGCCAGAGAGGAGACCCCCGGTAAATACAGATGGGCCTGAGCGTGGTGGAACCAGGAAAGGAACATTAGGGCTTGGCAGCGTTGGGCTCATTTGTTCGGGTCATTTTCAGTGTGTAGTCAACCTCACATATTCGGGAGTATTGACTAAATCAGTAGGAGGTGAAAACAAACTAAAGCTATCACCCCTATGGCAAATGGCTATTCAAACAAACAGGTGATTATTGTGCTGAAGTGTTCTCTCTTTTCTGTCTCCTTGATCCCGACACATTATATCATGCAAGCCTTTTGAAAAAAAAAAAAAATCATAAGCTACAGATGGGAATGTACACGGTCTGTCACAACCATTACAGCCCTTCAACATACATTAACTGCCATAAAACCTAAGAGAGACATGCAGAATGTCAATACTACAGAGATAAATATACCATTTACAATATCTATAAAGTCTGGTGTATACATAACCTATAATTACAGGCTCACTTAAATTTAATGATACCTTTATTGGGGTTGCTGCAAAGTGATAATCTTAACCAAAACTTACAGTGTTAGTTGTATTAGTGATTGCTCATTACACACAATTTAAATGTAAATACAGGGATGCTTAAATCCAACCCACATCTGAAGTGAGGAGGAACTCATGCATGTGTGTGTTGCTAGTTCACTGCTTTGTGAAACACAGTTTTCATTGTCTCAATTTCACTAGGCTTAAAGAATAAGAGTGGAGCTCAATTTATATGCTAGGTTGGACTGCGTAAAAACTTATCAGACATGTCACACAACACACATTTTCTTGAACTTAACATAAACAATGTTAGAGTGTTTATTTTGCTTCCTAAGTTCTACAGGCTGTAGGTAGTTTACATTCTACCAGACACCCATGAAAAACACCCATTACTCATTAATGAATTGATTTGAAAACAAGCATATGGAATCTATTTGAGAACACAACAGCTTCAAAATAAAAGTCCTTTACTTACCTGTCAGCAATCATTTGTTGAAGCTTATGAGCTCAGTCTGTGAAAACATTCCTCTCAGACTGCTTTATTTTTCTGCGGAGTTCCCCCTGTGATGTGTGTGCGTGCACGCGCACACACACATACATGCCTACATTTACAGGCCTACATTTACATGCACTTGGAATGCAATGTTTAAGGACAAAATTAACTTTAACTTTATTAGTGTGATGTTCGCAATATGCATTCTTTGCATTTTACTGGGTCTTTTTGGTAATCTGTAAATGTCAACAAAAGAAATAGGCATTAGGTAGGCAATCTATAGAACAACACTAACCATTGGACAAAATAAAATATCCAGCATTTATGTATGCAGTGCCTTAAAATAAGGCCAAGATGCATCGTACATGTAAGCTGAAGGCTGCCTGCTGGGGCTGTTTTTCCCTATGTTGCCTTTTGTGCTCCCTGTGTATTTTACATGTTCCTCATTCTGAGAGACCACGAAACTTCCCCGGCCTATTCAAACATGTCCTGAACTCAACTGTGAGGGTCCTCTGACTTTTTTTTTTTTTTTTTTTTTTTAAATAATTTCAAGTGTTGCGAAGTCACCTTTCTGACAATTAAATGTGGACCAAAGAAAACAAGGATGAGAGAACTGTGGGAATTGAATGAAATATGTATTTCAAGGATGTTGCTTCAGTGTTTTGTTTATTTCTGCTCCTTCGCCCAAGTCCAGCTTTGCTACTGTGCAACACTGGAGATAATATTGGTAACTGAAATAGGCAACCTACTGTGAAGAACAGAGGCGAAATTTTTGAAAACAGAGTCAGTAGCCCCTGACACACACTCAGCTCCATCGGTTACATTTGCATGGTGTGAAAATAATTTAAGTTTCTCCAGTAGGTTATTTCTCTACCAATACAGATCTTTGCTATGCTTATACAAATATAGAGAAATATAGAAAAAAAATTCTTGAGACAAGAGCTAATTTTTCAGAACACACCCAGTCCTATAGTAGAAACACTGCTGCAGTGGATTTAGAGATCCCTCATCCAAACACCAACTTGATCAACAGCAAAGCTCTAGAGAGGACAGCCTGGTTATAATCATAGAATACCTTAAATTATATAAAAGCTCTGAGTGCTATATGTACTTTTAGGTCACCAGTAGTCACTAGGAGCAGACAGTGTTGCTGCAATTTTCTGTCTCAGAGAAAGCTCTTCTCTGACAACCTGAGGAACATTATACATGATTCGTGCAGACTTTGACTTAATCAAGTGCAAGTTGTAAAAATCATTTGCCATTTTCAGTGTTTCAGTAGCTATATGGGCCCCTCCATAACCGCTGCCCCCTCCTTCGCCTCCCTTTGTTCTCTCCAGCTCTAATAGGTTTTTCCTTTTCCCCAGCTCCCCATCCCCCCCACGCCCCCTTTTAGTGCAGGGCCCAGTGTCGACTGGAGCATTTGAGCAATTTGAAATTAAAGCAAACAATGGGCAGGCACTCCCAGGGACCTCTCGCTCACCATATTACATGGAGGATGCTCGTGTGCTCTTGCGCATTATTGGCAAGTCATTACGTTTCTCTGGAAACCGAGAGCGGGAGCTCGCTCAGAGGAATCGGTGATGCAAGCAGCAGCTGAGTGCTTGGAATGGTGTGTGTGTGTGTGTGTGTGTGTGTGTGTGTGTGTGTGTGTGTGTGTGTGTGTGTGTGTGTGTGTGCGCGTGTGTGTTCTGGAGCATCCTTGGCAACAGCATGGGGATGCTGTCAAAACAAAACTGTATATTGACAGGTCTGATATGCACCCTGATATAGGCTTCTAAAGCCCATTTAATATTTTTTTGGAAGATGAAGCTATTCATCCTTACAATGGATGTGTCAAATTTACTGGCTGTACACTCACTAGGCCTGTACCTTTTACTTTCGTCTACCATTTTTAAACACATTGAAATGGCATCATGAAGAAATATTTAAGTTACTCAAGAATGACATATTCCAACAAATACTGTAAACCATGATTCTAATTAATTTAAAAAGCAGACACAAAACAAAAAAACAAATACAAACAAACAAACATATAGTTGTCACTGACTTTAAAGCTGTAAAATCGTTTTAGGAAAAAAAACCTGTTGTACTTGTGTACTTTGTATTGTAACACACAATTTGGCATGCAACTAAAACTTATTTTCCTTATTGATTATTCTGCAGTTAGTTTTGCGATTAGTCACTTAATTGTTTACTCTGTAAAATGAGTAAAATGCAGAAAGGGATCAAATAATGGTGAACAATGGTTATTAAATTCCCCAGAACCTAAGCTGACACACTCACGTGTCTTGTTTTGTCCAAACAACAGCCCCAAACCCAAAAATATTAAGTGTACAATAATATAAACTGAGAAAGAAAGCCAATAGATTGTATGTTTGCTTGAAATTTTTTTTTTTTTTTAATTACGTTTTTTGGTAAGTCAATTGTCAAACATACTATCAATTAACTTTTGGTTGGTTGATTAATGGATTAATTTACTGAACATTTCAGCTCTAAATTTAGATATTATGTAAAGTAGGCAAACAGGATCCTTATATTGAAATTAAAACCTCTGATTTTTCATGCGGAACAGGAAATCTTCACATTTATTTTCAATGTAGCTATGCACTGCTATTCATCACAAACTCATCTGAGTCCACTCAGCAGATGAAGAAGTACAGTCCTTGCTGTAAACAAAATTTAAACATGTAGTCAACACTCTCATCTGTTCTCTAAACATTCTGTTTTAAACAGCAGCCAAACTTGGTAGGTCTCTGTCGGTAACATGCCACATCTTTTCCTACCTCCACGTTGCCAGTGCTGACACTGAATCAAGTGAAGTGAAGTCTGTTAGCTACAAAGTTTCAAACCACCTCGTCCATGTGGATCCACCATGGAACGTTGCTCACGGCGATCCAATCACATCCGTCTTTTACGTCCTGTCAGAGGGCACGCACACACACGCGCCTTGCGTAATTACGCATTTCCTGTTCTCTACGAAGTCCCCCCTCTGCTCCTCACCGTCGCGCTGTGAAGTGGATGTTTTGGTGAAAAAATACGCTGTCGAAAAGCGACGTAAACACGTTTTAAACATGACATTTCGGCCGAGTGGGACCTAAAGCGGCGTAGCAGGGGAAAGAGGGGCGTGCTCGGCGAAAGTTTCGGTTTATCTTTATGTCGTATTCCTCCGCATGTCCGCTTTCTTCGTAGATGGTCTCCGGCGAGCGTTGTCTGGCGGCGGACGACGAGTTCTCGACGAGTAACATGAAGGAGATGATCGGAGGTTGCTGTGTATGCTCAGACGAGAGAGGCTGGGCAGAAAACCCACTGGTGTACTGCGACGGACACGGCTGCAACGTCGCCGTGCATCAGGGTAAGCTGTGCTGCTAGCTCGGCTAGCTGTTAGCAGTTAGCTTATAGACTAGTTAGCGTTGTCTTGTTGCAAGGTTATGGAGCCTCCTCCATCGCCTGCCCTCACCAACGCCAGGATGAGCTCAGGCTCGGTTTATGCAGCCGGGCACTCCACTGCATTGGCTTGACAGCTAATCTGCTATGGACGATAGCTGGCAGCTGCTTTATGAGCCAAATAATTGCTGTGAGTCGTGATATTTTTTTTGTCCCTCTCAGGAGCTGTCCTGTGGGATTGTAGAGGAGGAGGGATACTCATGTCTACAAGTGTAAACTTAACGAGGAAAGCTCGTATAGAGGATTATAAACTACATGATACAGCCTACTGCTTATGAAATATTAGTCCAAACTGTATTAGCCATGCAAGGGAAACTTATTTAGACCATGCATTATATGTTGGGAGTCCAAAAATTGGAACAGGTCAAGCAGCAAAACAATGATTTCTAATGGCTGCATGTTAGCTTCTAGTATAGTAACTGTGATGTGCTGTGCTGCCAAGCAAGTGCTTACCCAAGATGACGTCCAGTGTTTACAAATTTAACAGCTGGCAGTGTGTCCATTTGGCAAACACAGTGGGAGACTGAAAAATATTTGAAATGTCAGCAACTCTGAACCCATGCAGATGCATCTGAGTGTATTTACACTTGTAACATGGTTTGTTTGTAAGAGTTTGTTAGTGTTTGGACTGTTAAATAAGCCAAACACGAGCATGTTTCTAAATAAACAGAGTAAAACTTCCAACAGCTAAATTGTTACAAACATGGTAGCACTCAGATCTTGTCAAGTTTTAAATCTCTCTGACCTGGGTGCTTCTCTTTGCTAAAGTTTCAGAAACAAACCCTAGGCAGTAATAGAAATAATATGACTCATTATGTTACTAGATACACAACTGTGCCAAATCTCATGTTATTTGATATTTCACAGTAAGATTGTATCAGATGATCTCAGCTTGTCAAGTTTCATGACCGATTAAGTCCATTTTGAAACTGGAGAGAGAACTAGACAGGAAAGTTATTTTTAGTGGATTATGATAACTCAGTTTACCCTGTATTAATGTACCCCAACAAGTTGTGGTTATTTTGTTTTAAAAACGAGATAGCATGGTTTTATAATTAACCTGGCAGTACATTTTTATATTATAATTAATGTACAACTCTTTGCAGAGACACATACTCGGGTAGGATTGGAAAGACTTGCAAGCCAGCTCTTCCTCTACCAGTGCATTAATGGTAGCAGGCAAGCTGTACTATATTAGTTAAGAGTAAACAGGGTTATGATTCAGATGAGCAACAGCGCTCTGTCATTTCATGTATTACCTTGCCCAGATCTGCCCCCTTACCACAGTTATGACAGTGTGTTTACTTTACACATATTTACTGGATACAAGTAACTAGCAACATTCAGTGGTGTCCAATTCTTGACTTAATTTTGCATTTCATGAATCAACAAACTTAAATCTTTTGGAGCAGTTTTGGATTGAATAATTGTATCAACTGTCAGAACAGTGGCATTTTTTAAGTCCGTCAAATTACATTATTCATTTGTATCAAAAGAAAATCCTTTCATGACAACTCACTGAGAATTCATTACTTTCCCTCTATCTTAGAGAAGAGCTTAAAATAACAACATACTGTTCACATACTGTATATGGCATTGGTTAGCATGGCAATAAATAAAAATTGCAAGCTTTTAAGTGATTGGATGAGCCAGCCATTATTTTTAAAGGGATTCAGGTGTCCAGTGAGTGCAGAATTTCCTGACCAACTGGTGCTTGATGTTTTATCGTTAGGTCTGTTCACCAGTTGCTTCGTTTGAACTCAGTAACCTTTATGTGTTCTGTTCTCAGACATCTGGATTATAGCTGTTTATTTCATTGGATTATGGGCTCTGGTCAGGTCAGAGATAATCTGAAAATGTGTAGAGGCTATTTATGGTAGTGCTGCCTGTATCACAACTTTAGACCTGAGTCCTAAAAACAACAGGGGAATCACGTTATAACTCAAAACAACTATTTTGTGGTGTTGCTGTGCATCCTGTAAATCATATTGTTTGCTAAAGCAGTGTCAAAATATTAAGAACTGACAGAACTTAGTAGAGTGTATGAAATAAAAACACATCAACAGCAACAGAGTCCTCTCCGATCTCAGAGCCCTGCACATGCAGCATTCACACGGCACTTAGTAAAAAACAAACAAAAAAAAAAACTCTGAAATACAGCTGTTTCTGCAGGTGACAACCTTTCCTTGACCTTTTTGCGGATGAAGTCAAATAAAGATCGTGGACTATTTGTACGCAGCCTCTTTATGTATGGTGTAGCGTGCTCGTAAGTCATACGATTATCGACAATGCCTATATGTGTTGACATTAACAGTGCATTACCACTGATTCTGCCATTGTCCCGGGGCATAAAATATTTTGAAGCACAGACAAACCATGTCAGCTGTCAGCACAGTGATATAAAAACAACAGCAGCCTATTCAACAGTCTGTCAGATCAAAACAATATTCCAACCACAAACTTGCCCTCTGGCATGTGTAAAAAAAGAAAAAAAAAGTTGAGAGTGGATATAGGATGTTGTTTGTACAGATGTAATTGTCATCACATTTGGTGTGTAGCTGCATTTGTCAGCATCTTCTTTCATTCTGGTTATGTAAATGCATTTTATGGTATTAGATCTAGTTTTTTTGTTGTGGTTGCGATGACTTACTCTGCCTTGTGTCCCTCTTTAATGCCCCCCCGTCTCTCTTCAGCCTGCTACGGGATTGTGCAGGTGCCCACTGGTCCTTGGTTCTGCCGAAAGTGTGAATCTCAAGAGAGAGCAGCCCGTGTGGTGAGTCCCACAATTTACCTGTCTATCCATACATCATCTACAAGTGATAAGTGACCTAAGAGGGTCCTATTGTAGTAAAGTGCACTAGAACAGAGCAACAGTATCATTATTTATCTGTCTTTGGTTGATTTTACTGAATCTGCTGTATCACAAGAATCAAATGCCACTAGAGAAATTGGACTGGAGGTCTATGCAGACCTACCTGCCTGCTACTGCCACTGTTTGTAGAGCATCCGTCTGAACCCACAGGATTTTCTTTGGCATGTGCCATCTTGTGCATTCTGTAACAGTTACCATCACATTTCCCCAAGTGATTTTTAATCCTGATTGAAAAGCCCTATAAAGGCTTATCATAAATGCTGTTTGAGTGTGGACAGTTACCAAAATGTACCAAATACCATTTGTTGAATGTGACGTACTGGGGTATACTAACATTAAGGTATCCAGTCTGGATCATAACACCACATTAAAATGTTACTGCACAGGCAGGAACATAGCCTTGGAAAGCCCTGCATATCCAACTTATAATACAGGACCTGTGGGCTGGTCTGCTCTTCTCAGACCTCTGAATCAGTCACTCAGGACAGTGAAGTGGTCTAAAGAATTTGAGTTGTCTTTGTGGAACTTGGTGAAAAAAAAAACCCCACAATCTGGTATCTGGTGTTTATTTCATGAATTAAAAAAACATTTTTAACATAACGTAATTTATGTGGCATGTAGTTTGGGCACCCATCTGCTTGCAAAACACTTCTTGCAGAACTGGTTAGGTCTTGTAAAATAGGTCAGATTCATTGATAGATTCTCTGACTCGTCAAAGCTTGTGGTAACATTCAATAACCATGGGCTCTGCTAAATTACTTCCTGGGGATCTGAAAATGAAGCTAATTGATGCCTACAAAGTAGGAGAGGCTATAAAAAGATATCAAACTAATTCCAGTAGGAAATTTATGCACCAAAGCGCCAAAAGCCCCATTTGACTGCAAAGGGACCTGCAGGAAGGTTTAGGTGGCACAAGAGTGGTGGTGCATCATTCAGCTGTGCAGCACTGATGCAAAATGGGCCTACATGAATCAAAAAGAAACCTTTCCTGTCACCCCATTAAAAAAAGTAAATGTTTGAGGTATGCAAAGCAACATCTGTAAACGCCAGAGTCATTTTGGAAACAAGTGCTGTGGACAGATGAAGCTACAGTTGAGCTCTTGGTGCCATGACCACGAAAGGTGTGTTTAGAGGAAATAAAAGAGCAGCAACCGACAAAAAGAACATCATGCCAACTGTTATACATGGGGGTGGAAATGTTACGCTCTGGAGTTGTGTGGCAGTTATTGGCACAGGAAACATTGCACCGATAGACGGAAGAATGGATTCCACCAAATATACGCAGATTGCATAGATGCAAACGTCATGCAGTCAGTCAAGAAAGTGAAAGTGTAGTGTAGAAAGTAGGGTGGCTTCTACATCAAGACAATGATCCAGATCAGAGTTCAAAATTCTCCTAAAGGAAAATGGCCCTCAGAGTCCCATGATTGATCATCATTGGAAATTTGTTGTTAGATCTTAAACATGTTGGGTGTGCAAGACAGCCTGAAAATATCTCCCCAGGGGTGCCCAAACCTTTGCATACAACCTATGTAGCTGTTGATACACATTCTAGACATAACCTGCCTACCCGCTGTAGTAATGTGTATACACAGGGCAAAGTTTAGCAAGATAACTAGGTTTTCCTCTAACTTCTAAAACCAGATGAATGAAAGGTTTCTTATTTATATGGCCTTACAGAATTAAATTTAGGGCAGAAATCAGGTCCTTCAAGTACATGTTAATGCTTTGCAAAGCTGTGCGCAGGAATGTGTAGAAAATCTTTACATCGGAGCTGATGCATGAAGTGTTTATTACTGTGTGTGTGTATAAATGTGTTTGTCCAGCATTCCAGAGTTACACAAATACAACTTCTAACAAGACAATGCAAATACGCTCATACAAAAGTATTTGAAAGGCGCTGGTAGTTACATTAACGTGTATGCATGTGTTGACAAAGAATTCCGTGGTGCACAAAGTAAGCTAGCAGCTGGTAAAATTAGTGACTTTCAGATTGATAGTCGTCTTTAATGAAAAGTAAATATACATGTAATAAAGTGCTTATTTTAATGGAAGATCAAGATTAAATAACCAATCCTTATTTTTAAATCTCTGATTGGCCATTGCTTTACCTGACTTGAGTGGTCTGAGTCAGATTAACCTGTTGAGCCTGTCTCTTGATGTAAACTTTGATGGGTAACAGAAAAACAGTAGTGGGAGAAAAAAAGGAAGAAAGAAAGAAATAAGGGATTTGAAAGTCGTTCTGCTCCGTCACATACACTGTACTCTTTGTAACTTGTGGTTTAGGCCTTGATGAGGAACACCGACTTATTTGTGAGCTGCTGTGGAGATGATTTGTCAGGTTGAGAACAGCAGAAATAATTCCCTGCGGACTTGAATTAGCTGATATACATACACATTTGATGAAAGAAACAGCCTTCGGTGTCAGTTAGTGGGTTTTTTTCCCAGAGTTTTTTTTTTTTTTGCCAAGTCAGGGAGACTCCTCAGCTTATGTCACACACTGACATATTTGTCAAGCTTCAGTGTCAACCTCACCCTCAGTGGACGAGGCTGACCTGTTGTTTCTGACCTGATGTTTCTCCTTTACCCTCAGAGATGTGAGCTGTGTCCCCATAAAGATGGAGCCCTCAAGAGGACAGACAACGGAGGTAGAATCCTTCTCAGCTGCACACACACACACACACACCCACACTCACATCTGTGGTTAGCCTCTTGTGTATTTTGTCATTAATTGCATGTCACCGGCAAGTTTAAGGGGTGTGAGCGTGCTGGGAGAGTTATGTTGCTGTTTGTTGTGTGTGCTGCCTCTCTGTACCGTCCTTGCCAGTCCATGTTTTATGAGAGTGTGTGAGTGTGTGTGTATGTTTATGAGGGGGCGGGCCAGGATGGGTATAGTGCATGGCCTGTGAGGAGTCTCCTCTCTGGGTTCATTGGGAGGTCAGCTTGGTGGAGACTGTAAATATTCTGTGTGTATTTGAGTGTGTGTGTGTGTGTGTGTTTGAGTCGGTCAGAGAGAGAGGCACAGCTGTGGGATTGTGTCCAGGCCTGCAGGGAGGCATCAGGACAACACTAACACACACCGTTTTACTACTTTCTCTTTTATTTTACCCTTCCCATGACCCCTCTCTCCCTCTCTCTCACTCTCTTTCCTCTCTTTTTCCTCCCATGTTTCGCTCGCCATCTCTTTCCCCTACTGTCCATTTCTCTGCTCTTGTCAGTTCCCCTCCACTTGTTGATCTGTGTGCTCGTTACTGTTATTTCAGGTGGGAGATTGATAAAGCAGAGCAAAGGAATTAGTCTGAAATGGGGATTTGATCCAGTGTCTTAACATGTAGCAGGCAGAGAAATTAAGTTTACAGCTGCTTGTCCTGGCCCCCCTTTTTTGTCTTTTTAAGTTTTGGGTACCCATAAAAATCATACAAATGATAAAGTTAAAATAATTTTCAAGGTGTCTGTCAGATCAATTTATGTGGCAGGGGTATGATTTTTAATATTTAAACTAGAGTTGGATACTTTTTTTTTGATTGTACTGATTCAGTTTCACCTTACATGTGGTTCGTTGCCTGCTACTTTAAGGATCACATGAACACAAAGTTTTTTACCTAGTGTTTAAATGTGGTTTACCTTAGAAGCTCATAAAGCCATTATCGAGAACTGACAGCCCTCTTTCTCAGTTTATTTGAAACTAAAGAACATTTAAAATAAGTTATCAGCTAAAATAAAGTGTGTGCCAACACATCAGACTCAGATAACTTCTTGGAGAAAAGGATGTTCATAAAAGGATGGTTTGTTGAGTTTTTGGGGGGTAAAAGTGTGAATGCTCACTTTGAGGAGGAAGGCTGTGCCACTTTTATAGTCCTGTTTTATAGGCCTCTTCCAGATTCTTGGAGGGACTTCAAAACAACAACATGCCCCCATTTCACACCCGTTCCCTCCCTTCCGTCCCGCTCACCAGGTCAAAGGCAGGTCAGGGGTTCAACTGTAAGTTTAAGCCTGTTTTTGTTTCTGCTACGGGGAAAAACAGACACCTCCAGCATGGCATGAGACTCCCACCTCCATTTGACCTCCCGTTCACCTACTCCAGCTCCTCCTCAGCTCATCGTCAATTCTGCTGCCGCTCCACCATGCCCTGCTGTCATTCTTCCGCCCCTAGTTTGTCTTCACTGACAGGCAGCTGTGTGTGTGTGTGTGTGTGTGTGTGTGTGTGTGTGTGTGTGTGTGTGTGTGTGTGTGTGTGTCAGGGCTCAATAAACGGCTACTTAAATAGATTAACTACCAATTTATAAATGAAAGAATTTGAGATTAAAAGTTTAATTCAGTATTTTCTATTTGATCTGGGAATGTATGACCTAATGAAGATCCAACTGGGACTGAATCTTTCAAGAAATAGATAGATTTCTACTACTACATTATATTTAGTTTTGTGGTTTAGAATCAGGCCTTAATCTTTTTTATTTATATGTGAATGTAAACAAAGCAGAAATTTGATAAATTAATGACGGGTCCAAACCATATGTAGGTTTTGTTCGGTTCTCAACATCATGGGTGAGAAGAGGTGTCGTGATCAGCCCTGTCCTGGTTTGGTTGTTTGAGCCACACCAGAGTTCCACCAAGTGTGTCACCACCCATTCACATAAACCGGATCAAACACTGAAGCTTAGCAAAGTCACTTATACATTTAGTGTAGAGACTTCACATCTTTTGAGCCGGTGTTATGAGTTACAGCTCTAAAGAATGTGCAGAAATATGCTGTTTTGTTGTTTCACCCTGCGGATAAAATTTTGTATGTGATGTATGGAGCAGTACTGTATTCTTTAGGTTATATTGCCGCGTATTTCTATTCTTCATATCTCCACAAACTTCTTTTTGCTGTTGTGCTGTACATGTGGGTTATGATCTCTGTTTTGTGATGATGGTTCTCCTGTGTCTTTTCAGGCTGGGCCCATGTGGTTTGTGCCCTTTACATACCTGAGGTGGAGTTTGCCAATGTCTCAACTATGGAGCCCATAGTCCTCCAGTCTGTGCCACATGAGCGCTACAACAAGGTACTAAAATGAATCTACTCATTTAACATGACAGAAAAACACATCTACGATGTACTTATGAAGAACTGAGTTTGAATTAAAATGGGTTCTCTTAACTGTGTGGGTTTGCTTGCTTGTGTGTGTGTGTGTCTGTGGGTGTATAGACATGTTATATCTGTGAGGACCAGGGCAGAGAAAGTAAAGCAGCCACTGGAGCCTGCATGACCTGCAACAAACATGGCTGCAGGCAGGCCTTCCATGTCACATGGTGAGACCGGTTCACATCACATTAACCCCACTAGACAAAGAAGGAGATTGTTTCTTCAGTTCTTCCCTCGGACTCATGTAAAGACATGTAGATTTGATACGCTGTCAGTAGAAAAACTTTGAGATAGCATGCATATTAAAATTCTTGTGTATGTCAGGAATTTAAATGCTTAAAGCATAAATCGAAACTTATGTAGGATAATAACTTTTTTCCACATTAATACTACTATGAATGTTATTCTCGCAATAGTCTTAAAACTGTAACGACAACACAGCCTTGCTTAGAAAGTTGAGATTCTGCTTCCCTGGGTACAAATCAGTTCCTGTTCACCACTTGTTGGTATTGTGACATTTACTGTGCTACAGTGTTACACATAAATGTTGAAGAGTTTTCTCTTTTCTCTTTTTCACATCCCTTTGATTTCCTTTGCGTTACTATCCGCCAAAGTGCCCAGTTTGCAGGGTTGTTATGTGAAGAACAAGGATCGGATGCAGACAACGTCAAGTACTGTGGATATTGCAAATACCACCACAGCAAATTGGTAAGTGTACTCGTATTCTACATATAGAATATCTTTTCAAAATCTTAACTCTAATCTTAAGTCTTTGTAACTTTGATAATATAAAGATACAATTTGAGATTTGTGCACAGTGGATGACAAGTCTCACTCACTAACTTGTATTAGACTCATCCATATCCTAATAGTCTTTGTATGTGGTTTCGTATGAAACCACAGTGACTGGTATGTGTACTGAGGGATTGGAGCAGCCACGAGACCATATGAGTGTTTTAAAGGTTGAATGTCTATTAGCAATTTGGATGAAGTGTTTTTGTTACACTAACCACAAGAAGGGATGACTATGTAAACATAACACACATATATCAGTTTACCTGGAACACACTGAGAAATACCTTTCATCTTGTGAACAACGTGGCACTTCACTGCTGGCACTGAGAGATTCCCTGCCATTACTACTTCTCTCATTGCTTTCCTATGTCTCTACCTCCCTTATCCCCCTGTCCTTCCCCTCATAACAGCTCCCCACCCCAATCTTGTTTTTGGTCTTTCCTCCCTTGCCACTTTATCCTTCCTACTTGGCTCCCTCGGCCGCTGTCCTCTCTTTTTCCCTCTATCTGTCTCCCCCATCTGCTTCCTCTCTCACTGGACCAATCCCCCCTCCATTCCCCTCGCTGCTTTCCTCTCTTACACCTACCCCTTTCCATCTACCCGTATTCTTCCTCCCCTCCTGATCCCCCTAATCTCTCTGACAGTGGCCCATCGTGCCCTCCTCTCCCTCGTGTATTGGTCCTAAGCCCAGACTGGGCGCAGGCGGTTGGGATTGCAGGTGCTGGATCAGGTCCTTTTGAGTCTTTTTCTTTTTTTTTTTTTTTTTTTTTTTTTTTTTTTTTACGACAGGGCAAAAAAGGGACAACCAGAGACGAACAACAATTCCCCCCTTCCAAAATTCTTGGAAACCTCCCTCTCACCCCCGTGGTT
>JBBMJY010000013.1:10094316-10119281 GCA_037833715.1 Toxotes lorentzi
CGGCGTTTTTTTGGTTTGGGGGTGGGGGGGTTGGGGTGGGTTTTTTTGGGTTTTTTTTTTTTTTTTTTTTTTTTTTTTTTTTTTTTTACTGCAGGGTCAAACAGGGCTAATCAGGGCTTAGTAGTAATTTATATATTTCAAATGTCTTGGGAAATTATATTTCAATTATGTAGTTCTTTGTTTTCCAACGGACTTATTTTGGCCTTTATTATTTGGTGAACAGGTGTAGTAGTGCTTTTTTTCTTGCCATTTTGCGAAAATCAAAAACAGGGTTTCAATAAAAAGTTGCTGTGTCAGTTTAGTGCTGTTAAAGATGTCTTTTCTAATCTTTTTGTAGACGGTATAGAAATGCAGTAGAGTGATGAATATGGTTTAAACAAGAGGAAATCTTTTTGGGTGTTGTGATGATTTTTTGGTTTACTTGCCGTTGTCATTCACTCCCTAAATGATAGATTATTGGTTTATTGTCCACAATCACAATTATACCTAGTCTGTTGAAGTCTCTTTGCCTTTCCAGATGTATTCTGACAGTGCCAGCTTATACACACACAAACACACACACACACACACACACACACACACACACATACTCAGATATTTTGCAATGTTAACAAACACTGATGGAAAGACTCATGCTGTTTTATTGATCGTGTATGAATGGCTTTGGATGCTGGGGCATAATGTCATTAAGCTGGGATTGTATGGATGACAGGAATGTACGAGAGGGAATCAATGATGAAGAATGCAATGTTGTTAGCAGAGTGGGTTTCATAAAATGCCACTTGATGGATGTTTACGCCATGTTAGCAACATATGGTATTTGACTGGAGTCAGTCAGTACCCAAATCTAATTTCAAACTTAGATTATCCTTGTTTAGTCTGCACTACAATGAAATTTCCATTTGGCTGGCTCAAGACTATATATCAATAATTTTCCCCTTATTACTAAGCAGTGTAAATGCACCCATTGTTTTGTATCGGCTTAACATTTCCAGTCATATGTTCTGGGTGTTTGCAGCACACAGCTACATCATGTTTCAGCCATCTTCTGTAAGCGTGGCCCTGTTTGAAACCGATGTATAGAGTCATTCATAAACAAATACAAGTCATGCAAATTGTGTAATTCGGCTTTGTCCATGACATCTGACATGTTTGAAAAACCCATAGAGAACATGCCAAGGAATAGACCCAGTCTGTATTGTTTTGATTTCTTCTTTTTTTTTTTTAATTTACTTTCCAGTGAACTAGGCACTGGAAATGCATTACTGCCTCCTGCCAGTTAAAAACAATAATGCATTTGGTTTTTGGACACACAGTTGATCAGGGAAGTGAGATGTGATCACAAGCGGTCACTCAAGATGCATGTAGAGACATATTTTAATGCCAAGCGTGAACTGATGTACTTGTACTAGCTGTGAACTTGTGATCAGATCACCTGAGACACATGTTACTACCTGTTAGGAACAGCCAGTGATCGGCAAGCCTTGTTGCGTAAACTTTCTATCTCTAGCTGTTCTCGTGAAGCAACTGAAGCAATTTTTTTTTTTATTCAGCGGGAGCTGTAAATCATGAACTCTGTATTGTGTGTTAAGGTGCAACATGTTGGCATGGAAATTCAGATTTAGACTTTAAACAGTAAGAGATTGCTATGTGATTCCTTAGTGGACTAAGGAGGATTTATGCCATTGTGCACCAGGTTGGGTCTGAGTTTTACATGAGACGACAAAAGAAACACTATTCCTCGTCACAGATCTACACTTTTAAATGCAGACTGGATTAACACCAGCCTTGATCTATGGCTTTGAGTAATATAGCTGTAATTTGAGGATGTAGTTTTTATTTCCGTGGCAATGGATAATATAAGCAAGAGCAAGCTGGCTTGTAACAGTCAGAGCACCTCAAAAGTGTCCCACAATGCTTCTTTAGAGTTTTTAGAGTTTTGGCAAAGGAGTTTAAATATTTTACTGTTGCCCTCAATTCCGATTGTCTTTTTTTCTACGGTGTAGTATTGCTGGTTGTTCTATGTTTGAATGACTTTACCTAATGGTTACATTTGGTCAATGATATTTGAAAAAGGAATGGCCTTTTCTTCAGTGGAAGTATAATGTATTTTTTGTTTAAATGCCGATAGCCACCATGCATTTTTTTACTCTGTAGTGACCAACAAGCTTGCTCATACAGCTGCCACTTTTGTAACCAATGCTCATGACAGTGTTTTTGAATTTTGAGTTATCTTCAGTTCAGTCAGCCATTTTTTAGTTTAAGTTTTTTTTTTTTTTAATATATCTTAGTTCTTTTTTTGGTCTCATTTTAGCCCCTTTTCTGTGGACTTCATCCAGTAACTTGGAGTTCCTCTTTACCTTTTAGCGAAGGAGCAGGGGCCGTGGTAGTAGGTCTCAAAGCTTAAGTGACTCTTCCTCTCAGTGTATGGATAGACCCCCAGACAAGGACGCGAAGGTAAGACAGCCCTCAGATCTTACCCTCTCTATGCCTCCCACCCACGAATGTGACTCAACCAGAAACAAACGCCCTCACTCGTGGAGGGACAGGCAAATAAGCAGTAAAAACCACTGATCAATAATAATTTACAGTGCCTCTTATAATGGCTCCACAATTAGCATTTATGGAGACAGTCTTTGAATATATTGACAGGACATTATTTATAATAAATTGTGTCTCATATATTTTGTTTGAATTAACGAGGCAAATGGAAAATGAGGTGTGCTATTTTGATTTTCTGTTTAATATTTACATTTACAACAAAAGTAGCCTGGAGGTTTTTTTTTAGGGCTGTCTGGGCTGTTGTATCTTAAGATATATTGACAATTGAACAAATCCCTAGCAAATATCTACCTTGGGTGTTGAACACCACTTTTAAGTCAACTGAATTCAGAAAAATAAGGTTGAAATGGATGGACGGCATTGAAAGGAATGCATTTGCTATCTTAATTTCATTTTTAATCAGTGTTTCCTGAGGAAACACCTATCCTACAAATGTTCCTGATTGGCGTGTATCTTGAAGTCCTTGAATTTGATGTCCAAGTGACTGCTGACATTGTATTTATAAACCCACCATCAGTTGGATTTGGATTGTCTTTAAGATGCTTGTATGACTGTAGCCCACCTTCACCCAGCAGTGATCCGCAGCCGCTAATGAATGCTACATTAGTGTGACTTCATCAGTCGTGCCTGTTAGTAGAACATGCAATCACATGCTGCGTAAAATCAGAATTTACAGGAGGTGTCAAGTCACGTTTTCTTTGTGCCCGCAGTTGAATTAAATTGAACTGATATATAAAGACACCCTTAAGCATGATATAATGCTAAAGGGTGTCTTTTAGCATTATATCATGTTCTAAATGTACCAAATCACACACATGACTGTTCCTTTACAGTTGAGCTGTTCTTGAGAGTGCACTGAGTCTTCTGTTCACTGTCACTGATTCTCGCCACAGTGTGCCCTATTTGCAAGGCACTTTGAAAATGCATCCATACTCACTCCCTTATTGGTTCGTGATCACTGGGAAGAGCTTATAGGATGGAAATATTGAAGTTGTTGCTGGTGTGAGTTTTATCAATCACAGCAAACAAGATTGTCGCAAAGAGCATTACAGCACAGAGAGGATGCTCGTTAGATAAAACAAGCATGGATAACTACTTAACAGAGCTTTTGTGTTTGTGTTGGTGTGTGTGTACATGCGCGCACATGTGCAACTGTGTGTGAACATATTCAGTACAACTTTATATTGAATTCAATACAACAGAAACTTTATCAGAGTAATAAATGATTGCAATTGGTGACATCTCAATCAGGTTTGCTCACAATTACGATCAGTCATCTAAGATGCAGCCATCTGTTCCTGATATTTATGATGTTTTACATAATGCAGCTGCACAGTGCACTCTGAGTGCATCGGAAAAATCAATATACAAAGGCACGCTTTAAATCTCTATTTAAAAAAAATAAAGGTGAAAATATCCCAAATAATAACATAGAGCAAAAAAGCTCAGTTTAGAAATACTACAGTTGCAGTAAAGTAATAAAATGTGTGCACATTTTTAAACTAAGATTTCATGGCTTTTGACTGAACCCTGAAGTCTTAGTTTTGTCTTTTTAAAATTGAGGAAGGGAGAGTAAGTGGATGCATTTTGAAAGCGCCCTGCAGTCAGCCCCGCCATTCTGAAATCAGAGGAAGTCAGCTCCCCCATGAAGCTTGTTTTTGTCACCTGAATGGCGTAACAAGTAATTGCTCCACTTCCACTCAAAGAAATGTTCATGTACTGACGAGCTGTTGCATTTATTTTTAAACCTGTGTTCATACAGACAGCTCTGTAGAGATTTCGTAGCGATGCTGTGCCAAAAACGCTTTTGATGCTTTGAGTTTCCTTTTCCCTCTGTTTTTTTCAGTTGTAGTTATTGTTTTTTTTTTATAGAAAAGCATGAAATAAGACAATAGATTTTCAGAAATTGATTAGTGGAATCCAATTTGAGTGTGTGTGTGTGTGTGTGTGTGAGTGAGTGTGAGTGAATATGAGATGCTTTTGTCCACATACTTTTCAGTCCCCAGTCCTGGCTTTTGTTAATACAGCCTGCCTCTCTCACTTACAGACACACACATATACACACTTTCCATCCACATTCCAGGGTCAGAGATCAGTAAGCTCAGATGTGTGTGTATCCGCACATGCATTTGTTTTGTGGTTTGGAGGCTTAGATGTATGCCCACCTCATGTTAGACCCTGCAGTCAAACTACAGCAGGGGCTAAAAGATCCCCCACACTGGCCGCTTAGAAAAGGCCCGCAGGAAACACTCACACATACACATGCATCACTTACATACACACACAATGGCCGGTCAGAAATCCTGCAGGAAACTGCACAGGGGAATTCCTGCCAGGTCAGGGTGGATTATTTTCCCCCTTACTTCCTGTTCCTCCGTTTCTCCCAGTCTTCCCTCACCTCTCCTCACCCCCCCACCCCCCTCCCCTCCGTGTCTGCACCCTCTTGTCTTCCTCCTGAGGGCCATTGTGTAGAATTGTGTGAAGCATTTAAAATCCATGTTATTTCAAATTAAAAGACAATGCTTTGTCTTTGCAAAACGTTATTTGTCGTGAAGCATGGTTACGTTCAATGAATTTTAATTTCTTTTTTATAAACCTTACAGCAGGAAAAAGCAGAAACTTATTTACATTGGGCAGTTCAAAAGGCATTGTGTTTTCTTGATAATCCACTGAAAACTATTCAGCTACAGTTTAGATAATCTATTAATCAAGTTTTTAGTCATGCAAAAAAGCTGAAGCATGTTCTGGTTCTAGAAGAAGAAGAAAGAAAAAAATAATTGAGAAAGAAAATAATATCTTCAGCTGTGGCTTATTATATTTAGATTTAGTGACCAAATGCAAAAATCACAATGCCAATGCTTACCAATAAACTAAAGAAATGTTCAGGCACATATGTCGAGAGCCGGGGTAGAGGCTTTTGCTAGGAATAGTGGTTCTGTCATGATGAGTGAGTTTCCCAGTTCGGAGCCCCATGATCAGCATTCGACATAGACAGAGAGGATTTCACCACTCATTGTTCGGGAGTTTGTTGATAAATAGACTTAGTCCTCTTCCTCTGCTACCAGTCATATTTGCCCCACACAGTCTCAATGACCACTCAGACATGTCAAATGACCAGGCTCCTAATGGTCAGTGACAGAGAAAGAGGGGAGAGGACACGCTGAAAGGCTTTGTCTCTGCCTGTATAATCAATTGACCTGATTGATAAGAGTGTGTCAGAGTTACATTGTGTGTGTGTTATGTTTCCCACGCCTAGTCCTTCTCTGTGGGGCATTCTGTGTAAGTGTGTGTGGGCTTATTGTACTATATTTGTGGGGTCTGAAAACTGTGAATCCATTCTACTTGTGGGGTCTAACAGTTTTGTGGGGACCAAAATGGCTTTTTGAGGATTAAGACTTGGTTTTCATCTTAAGGTTAGAATTAGGTTTAGGGTAAGGATTGGGGTTAGACATTTAGTTTTGGTGGTTAGGGTTAGAAAATGCATTATTCCAATACCAGGTCCCCACAAATATAGTAAAACAAGGGCGTGTGTTTGTGTGCGCGTGCACATTATCCAACCCTCTCAGCTCAACCTCTCTCCATCAACACCTACCTCTGGAATGTTAATGAAAAACAACAAGGGAATCCCAAAGAATTTACCTCTCTGTCTCTCCCGCTCTCCAGTATCACTTCTTTTTGTTGCAGTCGACGATTTGTTAAATCACACTCTCAGCCATATGTTTCTCTTTGGTTGTCTGCTTTCTGTAGCCAGTTTGCAAGGTAGGCACTATTGTTTGATCATTGTTTAACCAGTGTGAGGGGGGGCTGGCTGGTTTCAGCCTCTGAAAATGTAAGAATTTACTGATCCAACTTAATTATCTTTGGGTTGTCATCTGCTGGTCTGACATAACAAGAAAAGTTGTGAAAGGCTTCTTCTTTTTTTTTTTTTTTTTTTTTGCTGTTTCTTGACAGTTCTCGACAGTTTGTAGACTAAACCATTACTTGATTAATTGAAAAAGTAAGTGCTGGGGGTTAACCCCTCAACAAACAGCGGGTCCACCAGTAGATCAGCTATTTCAGGGTCAGGCCGCAGAGCCAAACATTGTTTAGCCTCACAAAACTTTTAAATTCCTGTTGAGATTCCAGTGTTTTTATGATATAAAATATATATAGGGACATTTAGAATATTTTCATTCAGTTGAGTGCTGCAGCCACAGAAAGGTCATGAGTTTGAATACTATACTCAGTGTTAACACCCTTTACTGTAGTTTTAATGAAGAACATGTGGTCACAACTTTAAGCTATGGAAGGGAAAATAAGAGGGCAAACTGTATTTTAAAGAACACAGACCCAAAAATACACATGTGAACCGAACTCAACAACTGCAACATTTTTCTTCAAACCCTGGAGCGTTAGCATGAGCGGAAGCCAGTGCGCAGAGAGGTTACAGTGAAGCTGCTGTCTCCTAATTTGGCTGGTGATGTCTGTTAACTGCCACTCATAGAGGAAGTCTGGCTAAACTGTCACCAGCCTCCATACAATCACTCCTCAACTAGACCCTGAGGGGAGAAGAAAGGGGGATGGGCAGTTTCTGGTGTTTCAGAGTTGTCATGACACTGAGCATCACAAGCATGTTGAATCCCATGTCGTCTCTCAGGATCGCTGCATATTTTCACCACCTATCTCCCAGTGTGTGTCTGTCGGCGTGGATGTGCTCCTGCATGCATGCGAGTGGCCACGTAATGGTGTGTTTGTGTGAGCGTATGTGCACCTGTCTGCTTGTATGCACGTGCAGAGAGGTGTCAGGGTGCAGGGTGTGCAAGTGAGGTGTAAATGTGCTGGCACCCAGTCGCCACCTCAGGGGTGCGAGAAGAGGGTGGCAGCTAGTGTGTGTGTTAGCGAGCTTGTAAATTGAGCTGTGATGGTCCAAGGAGGGGGATATGAGTGGATGAAACAATGAGACCTTGTGCGCCACGGCACGAGGCACTTAGGCACACTCTGCTCTAAACTGCAGCTGAATTCTTGTTGCCTCCTGCCCCCTTTTTTATCTCTCTTCCATCACTCTCTTTGTGTTCGTGGATCTCCAAGCTTTCATCTCAGACCGAGCCTTTGAAATGCAATGCTCCCTCTTTCTCTCTCTGTTTCTCTCAACCAAACACACAAACACACACACACACACACACTCCCTCTTCAGTGCTTATATTCTAATAACTCGTATGTTTCTTTTATTTTTTGCCGTCTCTTTGGATGTAATCCTCCCCAGAACACTAAATGGCCCAATGTGGCTCCATATTCAGCGTTTCCTGTTTTCTCCTAATTCTCCCAATATGCACATGGCTATAAGACTTCTCTCTCTGTCAGTCTTTATTTCTGTCCTCCCTGTATCATGTATTAAGCAGCTTCACCCATCTGTTTCTCCTTTTTTTCCCCCCTTTTCTCCATGTGCAGAAACACAAGGAGCGAGACAGGCACAAACCAAAACACAAGAAAACCTCCATGGACATGTCTCCCTCCCTCGTCCTTCCAAACATCATGGTCCCAGACAAGGTGAGAGTATTTGTCCACCCCTCACTCCTTTGTTTTGGGGCTGGTTGAATATTACAACAGGAGTGGCTGGTTTATTTTTTTTCTTTACCTTGATTTACCTTTGTTGCTCTTCTTCTGTGTCCCTCGCACATCCTGTACTCCTGTTGACCTTTCTCATATTTTCGGTCCTCCCTCTCTCCACCGGCATTGTTTTGATCATTTTCGTTCCGTGTTCCTGTTCTTTTCACGGTTCCTGTCCTCCCTTTCCGTTCAACCATTATTTTTTTTTCATCATTCCCTCCCTTCTCACCTTCCTCCACCAGACCTACAACAGCAGCAGTTCGGGGGGAGGTGTCACGTCCCTGCCTGCATCCTCGCAGAAGCGACTGGACGACGGCACTGCCCGCTTCACCAACGCCAACTTTCAAGAAGTGTCTTCTGCTCACTCCGGCGGCAGTTCCAAAGATGGCTTGGCTGCAGACACTGGAAAAACGGTGTCTGAGGTGAAGAATAAGAAAAACAGCGCTGGAAGTCATGCGGTGGGACAGAGGGGTGGCCGCAAGTCTCTCACCTCCTCAGGGAAACCCCTCCCCTCCGCCGTGGTCACCATGGCAACCTCCTCCACATCTGTCTCTGCTTCCACTGGGCCTTTCCACCAAGGTGAATTGATGGCTTCAAATGGTCTTGTATGTTAATTTTCCCACTACTGGGAATTAACCCTACAGTTAGAGAAATGGAAACACAATGACAAATCATCTGGTGTTACCTTCTGCCCACCCACTAAAAAACCTGCAACTGCAGCACAATTCACATTACACCAATGTTAGTAAAACCCAAATAAGAGTGTGATCCATGTCTTTTTGCGTGTGTGTGTGTGCGCGTGTGCGTTCTTTGTCATTGGCTGCATTGTGGCCAGACACCAGACTTTCAGTGTGTGGCCGCGATATCAGTGTTTCGTCTCGACTGGCCTCTGGCTCCTGTAATCTGGGGCCCTGTCTGGGGAAGCAGACACCCCCCCAAACACACACACACACACACACACACAGTCGCGCAGAGAAAAAGAACATGTGGGGAGGTTAGGACCTGAAAAGAGTCAGCACTCACACCGAGCTCCTGTGTTTTGTACGACCAAAACCTTGAGGCCTTTGTCAAGTGTGTTTGTTTGTGTGTATCTGGCAGAGAAATGGTGTGTGTGTTTGAGTACCCACCCATATGTGTGCTTTCAAGGCAGTTCCTGTGCTACATGGGAGGACTACATGATGAGGGAAGGCTGACTGTAGAGCAGATAAAGAGCAGAGAGCAGATAAACTGCTTATTTTGGTTATCTTGTTTCTGCTCCTATGGTGATAGAAATGAGAGTAGTATGGAAACTTTTCCCAGCTCTAATGTCTGCTTCCTCTGTGTCATTTCTCTCCTTCTCTCACTTTTGGTCTCTCTTTTGCTTCTTCATCTTGTTCTTTTCTTTCTATACACACTTGTGTCTTTCTCTTCTTTTCTCCTGTCTGTCAATGTCTCTATTTTCCACCTGTCTTTCTGTCTCCCAGGCCTCCTGTTGACCAGTGCCAGCAAGACGCCCTCTGCTCCTTCCTCCTCAGACTTCCTAAGTTTCTCCGATTCATCGTTGCGTCCTGGGGGTGGTACTACCTTCTCCTCCCCGCCGTCTTTCAGCAGCTGCCTTGTGAAGCCGAGCTCGGAGGGTGGAGCTTCGGAGGGAACTACAACACTCTTTGGTTCTCTTATGTCTGCTACCACAGCTTCTGCAGGTGACACATGTTTATCATTTATAGATTTACCCAGATATATTTACTATAGTTATGTGCTTAATCACTTATTATATTATTAATATGATTTATTATTTTTGTGGTCACCACATTACTGAAATACATTGCAGGTTTTTTTTAGTTCCTTTAGTTTTCTTTCCATATTCATGTATATAACATGCAAATCAATGTGCAAGTTTTGCACATTGAGTTTAATCTTTTAAGCAATGTTTTTTTATTTAGCAAAAATGTTGCCAGAGGTTCTCCAGTTCCAGCTTCTGAAATTCATTTGTTTTCCCACATGATGGTAAACTAAATATCTGTAGGTGTTTTACTATTTTCTCACATTTTATAGACCAAACAAATTATCAGTTACTTGAGAAAATTGTCAATTTAATCAATAATGAAAAAATAGCTGAAATGATGCAGGGTGTACTTTGCTTCTTTAGTTGGTTCCTTAACGGCTCTTGGGCCGGTAAACGACAGCAACTGCAGACTTTGCTCTCAGATATTCAGTTCTGCTTTCTTATCATTGCAGTGGGCGGGAAACTGTATGAGAATTCCCACAGTCACACAACTAGCGAGACGACAAGCCTCGGTGGGTCCGCTGGATACAAACGGCCCCAGCCCTCCAGCTCAGGACCAGGCATTGGTGGAGCAGTGGCAGGAGGAGGGGAAGATGGGGTGAAGAAAAAAAAGAAGGGCAACTGGCGAAACAGATTTGGACCTTGCTTCACCACGGATGTGAAGCCCTCAGAGCCAGCTCCCTCCCTAACTCTCCCTACCTCCTCCACCGCCAACACCTCCTCCTCCACCGCCTCCCCCTCCTCCTCTTCATCCTCGACGCTCTCAGGCCGGCCGGGCTTAGTTTCCAGCAGTGGATTAGGAGTGGCAGTCGGAGGAGGAGGAGGAGGAGGAGGAGAGAGGGGGCTGGGGGTCATGGGTGTCAGCGGTGGGATTCAGAAGTCCCCATCACTCCTCAGGAATGGGAGCCTGCAAAGCAACAGCGGCTCCACAACCACTGGGCCAGGTGAGGAGGACACAGAAGCGTGACGCACACAAAACACGACAGTGTTTCACAAACATGATGAGCGTTTGAAATTCTTTCTCAGATGCCCCTGTCTGTCACTGTCACCTGATTTTTCAATTATCTTCACAATTGTGCTGTTGCTAAGCAAATAGCCAGAAATGAATTGTTGTTGGCAGCTAAAATGAGGAAAAGGACTGGATTAATTCAAGATTTATCAGCCCATTATGACCCGTTAGACAAAGAAGTTGTGTCCCATTGTATTCACCATAGTGTCATCAGTATGAGCAAAAGGGAAGTGGCTCATGGGTGGCATTGTTGTGGCAGTTTTTGTTCTTCACATCCAGCTTCTGACTTGTGGATTTTTTTTATTTTTTTTATTTTTTTGGTGCCATTTGTCACCAAATGCTGATAAATGAAACAAAAGATGTTTGTAGATTGCCTCTGTGCAGCAAAATATTAGCATTACCCAAAAAAAACAAAAAAAAAAAACGGCAGAGCTTTGACACACCTTTGTAATTGGCTCCTTGCGTGCATGTGTGTGTATGTTAGAGTGCGGGTCTGTGTGTTATTTTCTCACACACGTGTAAGTGGTCTGTATGTTTTTTTTTTTTTTTTTTTTCATCGTGTTCAGTTGCTTGGCAACTGTGTTTATGCTTTGGAGTTCCCTTCAGCTGATGGAAATGGCTCAGTACAACCGACACATCCCACATCTCCCCTTTTTTTTTTTTTTTCCCCCTCCAGAATTACCACCCTTTTGTTTCTCTCTCTCCTTCTTCTTGGCTGGTCTTTCTTACCTGCATTCTGCTCATTCCTCAAATTCTCGCCTCACCTGTTGATGCTTTACGCAGCTGAAGGAGTACATGTGTGTGCATGGTGACGAGTAGTTGCATAGTATACTGAATGTGTGTAGATGTACTGTGTCCATGCTTATTAAATTCAGATAGGGACAATGGATTATCTAATCAGATCGATATCCATCCCTAATCAGTAGGATCAGCTTATTAGATAATGATCACCAATTTAATTTTTAACGTTTTTACATGATATTCTAGCATGAGAGACCCTCATGTCTCTTTGTTTGTTGCTCAGGCTTTTTTTAAATTTTGGATGACTCCAGGTTCTAAAATATTAATGTATTTTTTCAGTAGTGTTATTACATCATTACATCTTGTTAAATTAAATTTGTCCTTAACCTTCAAAACCTATTATAATTATTGGACAGTACCACTCGCTCCTATTGATTGGATTGGAGCATTCAACACAGAACATAATGAATCCATAGTTAATATGTTGTTCCTACAGTTTGAAAAATGACGTGGTTGCTAAGTAGGAGTGTAACAATACACTGATTCTGATTATTTGTTGTTTGGTGTGGTGTGGCTGTCTCAATCAATTATAATTCCCCTCAGTTTAATGGAGATAATTGTGAATCAACAGAAAATGTCATTTAATATATATACTGTATTGCTTTTATCAGTTCTGTTTTACTGAAAGAAACCAGGCTAAATATTATTAAATCAACATAAAATGCAGCAATTGGATAGATGGCTGTCTTGCAAATTCAAATAATTGTATAATTACAAACCCTGAAAATTTATTGCAAAGTGATTCTAAAAGTATAAGCACAAGTTGTGTCCAGCCATAAACACTGATATTCAGCCGTGTGTTCACAGGTGTGTTTAGTGGATATTTTGTGTATTAGTAGTTTTAAGCATGAGTTTAAGCATGAGTGTTGCAGACCCGAGGATTGGTGCTGTTTGAATTTTATTTGTGTAGGACCATTTTGTTAGTAATTCCACAACCGTTTGAGTTTTTGGTGCCTGTGCGTTTCCCTACAGCAGTGGCTACATTTCTGACCACAGCTGGTGAGAGAAGATAGGGGAAGCGTGTGTGTATATATGGGTGTATGTGTGTGAGAGAGAGAGAATCATGTGTTCTTCTTCCTACTGTAAATATTTAGTTGAGGGTTAATGCAGGGCAGTAATGGGGAGGATGTTGGGACCCCCCCCCCCCTTCAAAATCCTGTGTGCTGATTCCACTGTGCTGATGGATAGATAGTTAGCCTGATAGATTTGTGTTGGGGTGGGCGGGGAGGCAGGGGGTTAGATTTTGGCTAGGTTAATGTTTGACTGCACGGGGGTCACTGATGGGACGGACAAGCTGCCAGAGCACAGTGAGTTTGGTGTGTGGGGGAGGAAAGATGTTAGGTGGACATTAATTTATTTAGGCCAGTGGGAGTGTGTGTATATATAAAAGAATGAGTATGAGATCTTAGAGATGTAAGATGTTTATTTTGGTTAATTATTTATCTGATGTTTGTCTTTCTTTCTTTTTTTTATATTGAGGCTAGTCCTAGTGAAATCATAATTATCAGCAGCTTGGTCTCACTTCTGCAAAACACATGCTGGGAAGTTGTGAAAACCGGAGAAACAGTCAATGAGCAGGATTTCATTTAAATAGCAAATTAAGCATATTGGTAAAATATGAAACTTGCATTTGAAAGTTTTCTCTTATGTTTTAAATAGTTGAGTTTATAGCTGAAACATTTATAGCTTTTATAGTATTATAGTAGCACATTTTCAGTTGAATTTACAGTAGTTCAGTCACTCCTCAATTTGAAACCTCTATGTGTTTTGTTTCACTTCTGCCTCAAATGCTTGTTGACTCTGCAACTGACACAGCTTTATCAGTCTATTGCAGACACATGTACATTTTGTGATACATACAAGCACAAATACACACACTAACATTTCCTGCCCTCAACGTAGCTCTGTTCCCTCTACACATTGTCGTGATGTTGAGATACATTTCTGTTTATGTTTGGTGGTAATGTCTTTCTGTTGCCATGATGGTATTCAGTGCTTGTATGCACATTCATGATTCGACTAATAGGACCCTGGTACTGAGCATCATCTTGCTACTTAAATGGAACTTTCCTTCTAAAACAGAATGGAGAGAGTTGTTAGTCAGAACACTGATTCAGCTGTTAGCGGCGTATGATGCCATCCAATTGGTTTTTAGATTGGATTTAACCCTTCCTGAATAGACAGCATAGATTTCCTATTGCGGTAATACCAGCTTGAACTAATCAAGGTGGATATTTTTGAAGCTTACACACGTACTAAGCAGGAAGGGAAAAGGAACAGGAAAGTTGGGCGATGCAGACTGTTGTGCTTTAGGGGCTTAACATTATTGATCACACAGACAGGGTATAAGTTTTATAAGCTCAGGGGTTGCGTGTTAGAGGTGTGTGTGTTTGTGGAGAAATATTTGCTGCTCTTTGTCTTCTTTTGTGATCCTAGAGGAAGTTTTAATTCCCATCAGAAGTGGTAATTAAATAATAAAATTAAATAATAATCAGTTTGTTTAAATAACAGTCTTTGCGATATTTGAAAATGTTCTCACCACAGTTGGCAGCAATTAATGAGAAATTACACTTTGAAAATAGCACTTCCTCAGCAGCTAAAACAAACTGCCTTGTTGTTACCATGACTATATACGTTTTTCAGTTTATTTGATTTCCTTTAAAAAAAGGTTGGTTTTATTCATACAAGGTTTAGAGAATTTTTTTCAACCTATGCTGAAGCATTTAATCCTGCTTTTCACTTAAAACCTGAGAATCACCAGACTTGGAGCTAGAAGGTTTTCACTTAAAAGTGAAAATAATTAAAATTAGAGTTATCGTAAATTAGAGTTATAAAAGTATAATACTTACTTTAAATTTAAAGAAGTATAAGCAAATTACATATTCATTTTTAAATGGCATTAACACTTTTTCTTCCACTTTCGTTTCCTGCGTACATTAAAAACATTTACTTTTGGTTGTTCAGACATATGAGATTCAATTTTTAAAATTCAAGCACCCCTTAGGGAGCATTAAAATACTGCATATATACACTGACTCATAAACGGCATTCAGTTTTGGGATGTTTAAATTAACCCCAGTATTATTATAACGTCAGTGTGAATTAAAATTATCCCGTTTTTTTCTCCTGTCACTAGCACTGTTTTTGCACCATCCCTTTTGATGGTTACCCGTCTCATCGCTGGAATGAGCTGATAAACTGTTGGTTTGGCCTCTAATCCAGCTCCTAAAAAATCTTGCAGGAGCACATGCCCTCTGAGCCTTGGCAGCCCTGCTTTGGGTATCAATTTTTCTGGTGCATATTACAAAGCGTTATAAATAGTATGTAGGCCCATATAGTATTCGAATCTCTCTCTCTCTTGCTCTCCCTCTCTCTCCCTCCACCCCTCCCCTCCTGGCACAAAGATCTCTTGTTCCCCCAGTGAATGTGTGCTGCCCTGAGCCATTCAGGCTTTTGTGGGGCTGAGGGGCCCTCTCTCTCCCCCCCTCCTCCTCTGCTGGGGTCAAAGGGGGGCAGGGGCAGGGCTTATCCCTGGTTAGTGGGCGAGCACAGGGGTGTGTGAGGGAGGGGGAGAGAAAGAGAGACAGACAGACAGAGCAAAAAAGATAAGAGAATGGAGTGTGCACATGGGTGTGTGAAAGTAGAGCAAGTTTTAAATCACATACGTGATTTAAAACTAGCTTATACTATTTAATATAATGGTCATCATTTTTTAATATGCTGAATAAAATTGAGTTTATTGTCTGAATAGGTTCAGAGAATGCAAAATAATTCATATGGAGGGAGAGAATGTGCACATTGATTTTCCTCCTCTCTCTTCTGTCCCAATTTGTAAAAGCTTAATGTGAATGGGTCACCAGCGCAATGTGTGTGTGTGTGTGTTTCTGTACATTTGTACTTGAATTTATAACTGATGGAGTTTTTATGATCATAAGGAAATCAAATTATCTGACTCCATACTCTGATATGCCTACGTACTTAACTATACTTTTTTTTTTTATTAATCAGCCATTAAATTTGTACAAGTCAACAGATCTGCATACTTGTTTAAAACACCTCAGTCTCTGTAACTAAGTCATGCTATAATATAGCAATTTGCCTATTTAAATTTCTCAAAATATCAAAAAAAGATATTATATTGCTGTAGTTTAATGTTTCCATAATCCAAGTAAATTCTGTGTGTGATAGATATTAGAAGATATTAGAAGGAGCAACAAATGCTGTGCTCTATTGAAGAGTGCCAGCAAGCCATGACACTGAAATTGAGAAAAATGGCCTTCATTCTTTTTAATATTTACACCTGCACTCTTCTTTCTGTAATACTTATTGTCATTGTAGCATCAACTGTCAAGCAATATTCCTATTTTTTCCTCATATTATGGAAGGATAACACTGTTATCTCGGATTTTTCCGCAGGTGTTTTCTCTGGTGCCGATGGGTCATCGTCGGGGACAGGAGCTGTCGCCGTGGGCGGGTCCAACTCGGAGTTGTCACAGCAACAGCAGCCCACACCCTCTCTAGCCCCTCCCTCTCCATTCACTGCCACCGCGCCGCTAACCAGCACAGCCTCCGCACACGTGAGTTCCAACGCACATCCTGTGCTGAAAACCGTCCATGTCCTTCTCACTCTTACATGAAAACACATGCTCATTAAACACTCACTGCCTCTCTATCTTTCACACATAAACACACACGCGCACTCTCTTCATTCAGCACCCACTACATCTGTCAATTTACCCACATCTCTCGGATCTTTGGGCTAAATAGCAGATACACTGTGGGAACATAAATAAACCAAAGTACACTAATTAAAATTCTTCCGCACCAAATCTCTCAGCGCTATTACTAATCCACTGCATGTTAATTATGTGTGAAATGTGTGTGCTGATCTTGTGTAGATTGTGTTTACTCAGGGAGTTTTTCTATAGCAGATTGTTGGGTCTTTCTGGTTTATTCAGAGCACAAAGATAAGTCTATTTTTTTGTCCATCCTAATTCACTAACTACCGACCTCAGTGAGCAGAGTCTCTATTATAAACTTAAGTGATGCATTTTTATTACTCCAAACATAAAGGAATGTGTAGAAATTTTGTCAGAAAAATAACACACATGGTCCTTTGGAAAAAAGCCCAAATTCAGGTTCCAATATAAGGAAATCCTGGAAAAAACACCTGGCCAATGTCATGTTTTAATGCGCATTCACTGTTTTGATTTCCATCATGTCCATTAATGTATCAGAAAATAGGTCTATAATACCTGCTGCATATTTAATGAAAGTCCCATTTGTCTTTGAAATGTCTGGGGATTAGTTTTTGATATGAAATAATTTTAACCCTACAAATTTCAAACATCAGATGGAGGAGCAACAGTTTAGGAGATTTATCCAGATTAAAATGAATTGCAGTGATTTTTTTTGGTGTGTCCCGCTGGTTTAAATATGCTTACATTCAAAAGTGAGGGCGTTACCTCTAACTTGATCAGTTCACCCCACCTCCTCCCATAATCACTGCCCCGTCTCTTAAAAAAAAAAAAAAAGCATCTTCAATCACTGATCCTAGTGTCTGTCCTTTCAAAGCCTCCCCAAAGACCAGGCAGTGCCCACCTCCATTTTTCTCCCATGTCCACTTACCACCTCTCTTTTTTTCTCACACACACACTTTTTCTCACCCTCGACCTTCCTTCTCTCTGTCCCCATCCATTTCTCTTTTTCGTTGTCCTGTGATGTAATGACATCTGACAAGCACCACAGTAGGGATGGAGGGATAGATGGAGGGTAGGAGGGGTCAGGACTTGTGTGTGTGTGTGGGGGGGGGGGGGTTGCACTCATGCCTTGAATTCGCTGGCCTGGCCTTCATCTTCCCCGTTCCTCTCTGTTCAGCACATATTATAGAGGACGGGAGGCCCAGGGAAGCACAGGATATCACGCCTGTTTATAGCATGTATAGAGGAGCTTGGGGTGTAGATGTTTCTGTTTTTATGTGTGTGTGCACGTGGTGTGTGTGAGTGTGTGAGTGAGAGAGGAAAAAAAACGTGAGCAGCAGAAATAAGGAGTGACAAAGATTTGAGTAGAGAAAGATTTTTTTTTTCTCCTTTACTTTGTCGCACCCGATTGTTTAAAAAAAAGTGTGTGTTAGTTTGTACAGTGCTATTTATGCCTCTGGGCATCTGGGACACACACACACACTGTGAATCAAGTCTACAGAAATTACGCAACAATAGAGAGATGCCAACAACAAGCTTCCCTCAGTCTGTTTGTGTGTGTGTGTGTGTGTGTGTGTGTGTGTGTGTGTGTGTGTGTGTGTTTGCGTTTGCGAGAGTGTGAGTGACAGAGACCATTTGCTATTTTCAGTCCGCTAGCAGACTCTCAGCCTACTGTTATTGGCTATCAGCCCAGGACAGAGAAAGGGAGTCCGAGAGACACTTTGAATGAAAAATGAATGTAAATGAAAAATGAATGTTGATGGGAAAGGGGGCTGGATTATGGCACTGAGGGGAATAGGCATTGGATGTCTAAAGAGAAATCTGAAGTCATTTTAGTCAGGGGGGAAAAAAGGGAAAATTTAAATTTAACATTTAACAGGGATGGAAATTTCCAGGATGTTTTCCAGATTTTATTATTTTAGACATACCGCTTCCATGAATTTGTAATGGTGGAGTATAGCCTCGTAGTTTTTTTTTTTTTTTCCCCTAGACACCCTAAATTATAGGACAAAAAGAAAAGCCAAGGATTTGCGTGTACTCTCTTAAAATCTTAATTGATTTTTAGAAGATTTGTATGCTTTTCTGCACATCATCAAAAATATTTCTTTGACCAGTACTCTAATCAAAGTGTATGAATTGTAGTAAACCAGATTATTTAAGATTTTAAGCAAATGTGTCAGTTCATTTACATAAGTATTTCAACACCAAGTAATGACTTTTTGTCCTAAAACTTGTAAAATTAAATATCTCCATATGCATTTCAGCTTGGCCAGGAATTACAGAGCTCCTGAACTTTTCAGATATATTGTGGGAAAACAACTTCCAGTGACCTTAGTGTCACATGCTTTTTTGTAACAGTCAGCCATTTTGTACACCTGATTCTCCACCCTCACACTCCTCCCTCCCACACCACCCCACCCTTCACTCCACGGTCCTTATTTGGGAAATGCCTTAATTGGATTAAACTCTATGCATCAGAAACACTTTGTCAGCATGTCAGCGTTCTGTCGGGTTGCCGAGGCACTCTGAGCCGCGTGTGTGTGTGTGTAAAACTAAATAATGAGCTGTGGATTTATGATATATCTTTTTTTTCTACATAAAGTGACATTTAGTTATTGTCAAATTCACATTCCGATATTTTTTCCTTCTCGAAATAAGATTCGCTGGCGTGAAATCACTGCAGGAATCAATACATTTAAAACCATCGTCATCACCACCATTTAAAACCATCAAACCAGATTGATCAGATCGATTCTCAGCTTTGGATGTCTAGTAACACACCAGTTCTAAATAAATGTGATACAGATAGTGAGTTATTGTTAAGTGAAAGGTTATTGGCAGTGTAAAAGCAAAGAAACACCAATGACTGTGCAACATGTGATTTTAAATGTCAGTTCACTTACTAATATTGCTGCTCATACACTAAATGGCATTGCTTTGTTGCCATTCGAGAATTACTTTACTTATTTTAAAAATAATAGTGCTAATAATATCAAAAGAAAATGAATCAACGATTTTGATAATCAGTGAATCATTCAGGCTTTTACTTAATTACTCTGAGTTCAGCTAATTTGTGACTTGCAAAGTTGGGAAAATTGTAATGGGCATTTTTCAATATTTTGTGATATTTTATACATTAAACTATTGATATAATCAACAGTTTGTCAAATGAATTCATCATAAAAACGAGTTGCTAAAATAATAATTATGGAAATAATCATTAGTTAGTAGCCCTGATATTATATAGAATTCAGTGAAAGATTGTTTTTCTGTTTTGACTCAGCTTAAATATGTTTCCACAATTTTATTGAAGCCCCCGAAGCATTGCTTGATAGCCAGCCAAGCGGTTAAGACACTGACAATATAACTTCAGTGTGCAGGGACTGTCTTTCTCCCCCCCTCATTTCCCTTTTGTCTCAGCATTATCAGCTTGCCAATCTTTAAAAAAAAAAAAAAAAAAAAAAACTGCCTATAAAGTCATCATAGCTATGATTTTAACATGTTCTCCTGAGACTTATGCTTCTCTGTTTTCTCTGTCCCTCTATCTTCAGGTGACTGGTCTGCCTGTTTCCGTCTTCAACCTAGCCCCCTCCCACATGTTCGGTAACAGGCTGAACCCCAACTCGGCCATGGCGGCGCTCATCGCCCAGTCCGAGGCCTCGCCAGCAGGTATGCAAACGTTTTTCTATGTGTATGTGTGCGTGTGACAAAAGTATGCAAGTGTGTTAGAGAGAGAAAGAGAGGGAGATAATGGATAGGTCACGCCCCTTCGGCCCCTCAGAGAGGTCAAGGGTCAGCACTCGTGATATTTCCAAGCTCCTCCCACTCAGCTCCAGTTACAGGCCTTGATCGCTCCCCCTTTCTCACCCTTAGTCTCTATCACACGTGCACAAATAAATACAGTGCATGGGCTCACACGCACGTATTTATACATTTAAAACATATAACTTTTCTTTAAGTTGTTGCCAGTGTGAGAAAAGGAGAAGAATTTGTTAAACGTAGAAGTGTGAGACCGGAGCAGAGGAGGCTGGGATGGTGCCATCAGGAACTCCTGCAGTAGAAAAGAGGCTGTTTGTTGTCTGTCCTGTGCAGGAGAGCTGATGAGGGAGTAAGAGATGGCTTTAGTAATCAGAGTGGCCACTTCCTGAAACAAGACATCTGGTTGAACAGAGAGGAGAGAAGCAAGAGGAAAGAGAGAGAGTAAAGAGGAGGAGGAAGGTAGGTAGTTCCTGCTGCCGGTCAGCAGTCATCAGAGCCAGATCCACTCTGACCTGCAGGTCAACTCACTAATCAGGCTGAATGACAGGGGGGCACAGGGCTGTGTGTGTGTGCATGTGTGTGTGGTGCAACTGATATACTACGCAGGTTCTGTTTGTGTATTTCCTGGGGAAGAAAAAAAAAAAGTTTGGTGTTACTAGAAACAAGCTGTCACACAATAGTAGCAACTTTTCACTTTGCAGAGAATATATAAGATTTAATTTACTAGGTAATTTATTATTCATAATTTATTCAAATTGTCTGTAAAATGTCAGAAAATACTGAAACATGCCCAGAATAAATTCTCAGTGTCCAAGGTGACATCTAAAGTCATCTTGTTTTGTTTGATTAACAATCAATAACCCAAATGTATTCAATTTAAAGAGCTATAGGACAGAAAATAACAGCAGCCTTTACACTGGAGAGGCTGAAACCAGAGAATGATTGGCTTTTCACTTTGAAAATGCCTGGAACAATTAATTGACCATCACAGTTGTTACAGATTAGTTGATTAATCAACCAATTCTTTCACCACTAATTGATAACGGGAATAGTCTTTATGCAGCACAAAGCAGTATTGGTATTTCCCAAGTTGCACACACTATCATATGCAGCGCGTGTGTACAGCTACACAAACTTGAAGTTCTGTTTGTGAACCAGTAAGGGTCATGTGAGCACAAACATGCAAGGTGTGTGTGTGTTTGTATGCATGTAGCCTGTTTACTTTGGCAGTCATTTCTCTTTGCTTTCGAGTGTGTGGAGGGAGGTGCCAGGACGGAAAGGGTTACAAGGGAAAAAGGTCTTGTAAAAGAAGGCAAGCGAGGAACTAGAGTGGTGACCCGGTGGGGGTAAAAGCTGGGATTGACTGTCTTAAGTAGAGGGGAGTTTGTGTGTGAGTGTGTAAATGCAAAAGTGTGCATTTGCGTGTGTGTGTGCATGTGTGATTCATTACTCCCACTGAGGAAAATGAAAAGAAGTGTCTGGACATGGGCCCAGAGGGAGGAGATGGAGAAGGTAGAGAGAGAGAGAGAAAGAGAGAGAGAGAAATGCACATGCAGTTTGAATGAAGGCTCGTTTTTGAAAGAGATACAAAGGAAGAGAGAGAGAGTTTTGAAGATTGCAAAGGCGCAAGTATTACAGTGCGTCCACTCTGCACAGACGTGCATTTGAAAATGCAAGTTTTTCACTTCGTATTGGCTCTCTGTGCCACACTCAGCTGGCAAGTTGCTCACCCGCTCTCCCCAGAGTGGTTAAAACCTAAAACAACGGCAGCTGTGTAGCAGTGAAGTTGTTAGAAATAATAATAGTGCTACTCGCAAAATCAAATTTTCCTTTAAATACCGCATGAACAGATATACATTCATTTCGTTCCCATATGAATAAAAGTGCATCATGTCATCCTACAAAGAGATGTTATAAAACTCTAATAATCCAAATAGACTGAAATAGGTTTCTCTGTATATTGAAAATCATGTAATCCTGCTTGTTTTAAATGTCAGTATAGCTGATCCCTCAATACAGGTGTCGTTAAGTGACAGGTGTCCCTATATTTAAGTTGATTTTGACATCTCAGCACCACAAACGGAGGAAATTCTGTTCATTTTTATACACCACAATCAGAAGGACTGTTTCCTGCTCGTTCTATTGTTTGACAGCAGAAACAGAAAAATATGTAAATGAGAACAACTACACTGAGTTCAGCTGTATCAAAATAAACCATGGGTGGTCACAGAGAGCAGGAGGGCACTGCAAAGACTCTCTTTCTTATTTTTTTACAAAATGTTGGCTGTGATGCAGAGTATTGCTGTTTGCCAAATGCAAGATGGGAAAGAAAAGATTTTGTTTTTGATTGGTTGGCGAATGAGTGTAAACTGAGATCTTTACAAAAAAAATGTCCCGAAGATGCTTGTGCGGATGCACATCGTTTCCACATAAAGTGTTGTAAACTTCAGCAAGCTCGGCGTTAGTCGAGTTCTTAAGACGTCCAGTTGATTTTCTGTGTGCGTTTCTCTGTGCGTGTGTGTGTGCACAGATCAGGAGGTGGGAGATGGCAGCAGCAGCAGCAGCGTCGGAGCTCAGGGCTTCTCCATAAGAGCTTCTCCCAAGACCACCCCACGGTGAGTACATACTCACACAGATTCCCCCCCTCTACCCCCCTCCAAATCCCTCCCCATTTTTACATTCCTCTCTGGCCCCCCTCCGTCACCCATCCCCCTCTCTGCTTTTCCCTCCGCTGGCCCGTCGTCTCCTCTCTCTTCCTCTCACGCACACACACACGCACACTCTCCCTTTCGCTCTTACCCCTACAGGCAGTTCTTGCTCTCTCAGCCAACGATAACTTGTGTTTTTGAAGGTGGTAACCATCCATCAACTCTAGTTAGATTGTTTTGGGCCCCCCCCCACCCCTTGGTCTAATCACACACAGAAGGACAGTCTAGTGGTTTTCTGCATCTCCTCCATTTGGGAATATTTGCATGGATCTTTCAGGATGGGAATATTGATGATAAAGATCTGTTTTTATTTGTTCCTACTACTTTGTGGGGTGGATCATTTCACTTGATGAGGTTGGTGACATCGGCATCTGTATTGTTTCCTGTTTTGCATTAAGGACAATGAATTGATGTCGGAATGGCTGGCGTTTAATTTTAAAAGAGAATATTCTATTATAAAAAATATGGTAACAGAAAATGGTAGATTTGCTTTTTAAGTAGCACATTTAACATAATTTTAGATGAATTGAGATTTTTAAAATTTTTATTTCTAACACTAATGTCATCATGTAAATTCTGTAAAAAAATTTTGTATTCAGCATCACATTTTGTGGATAACGCTACGATTTTGACACTCAAAAGCAGAGTACATTTGCAGCGTGATTCAAAAGTAGAAAAATCCTGCCATTGCTGTTTTTTGGTTTTTTTGATTTTTTATTTATTTTTATTTTTTCCCCACATTACGCAGCCATTCCCCTCTTTCACACTCAACAGATTGTCTCAGCGTACACATCGAGATTTATCGCACCAAGACAGTCCACTTCCCTTTTTCTGTCCTCTTTCGTTCACTCTTTCTCCACGTCTGTCTCTCTCTCTCTCTCTCTGGCTCACACTCACAGACAGAAAGCCTGGCCCCTTTTCATTAAAGACCACTGTAACAACAAATTGATGTAGTTTTATAGCCAGCAGCGTCTATGTTTCTCTGACGTTTATGTTGGGTCGTTAATCTCCCTATTGACCTCTCTATCTCTCCTTTTCTATCCATGCTGTCTCTCACTCTCCCTCACTCTCTCTGCCTCCATTCAGCTCTCCCATTGGTGGCCTGCAGATCCGCTATGACTCCTTGGGGTCGTTGCCGGGGCCGGGTCTGGGGTTGCTAGGGGTGGGGGGAGGCGGCGGGGAGGCGCTGCCCCCGGTGGCCACCAGCATAGAGCAGCTCCTGGAGAGGCAGTGGAACGAAGGGCAGAACTTCCTGCTGCAGCAGGGAGCGCAAGGAGACGGTGAGTGAGCACACACTCGAATGCACTCACACAGAGGGCTGGGTATCATTTAAGATTTTTCTGTCGTAGCGTTGATGCACAAAACCTTGAGTGCCATCTTTCCATATTTGAGACACATTTCTGCTCATGCCAAAAAAAACGTAGGTTTGATACCTAGCCACACATGCACCTACCTACCTTTTTGCCCTTTTTCTCTCTTCCTCTAAATTGATCCATAACCTTCATCCTTCTAGCTGTTGCCGTTCTACCTCTCCTTCCTTTCAGCCGCTTTCTCACGTTATCTGTCACTGTTGTGTCTGTTGATGTCTGTCAGTTATCTGCCTGTCTGAAGATCCCTTCAGGGATCAATATCTGCTGCCCAGTTGTTAGAAAGGTTGTCCTTCAACTGGATGAGTCAGGTTTAAGTCCCTGCGTCACAAATCCTCCTCCTGACTGAGTTGTCTTTCAGCACTGGTCTGAGTCTATACAGGCACCAGGGTCACTGTTCTGCAGCTGATCCTGACCTCTGACCTCCCTCCAGAGTATATCTGTCTAGTCAGTGCTGCAGGAGGTGAACAGTCTTATTTTCATTGGTGCAAATTTGACGTGGTTTTCTGTCATGCAGGAATGATGAGCTCCAGATCCAAATCTCCAGGACCAGAGAGATTACAAACTATTTTCAGCAGGAAGCAGAAATCGCTGCTGCTACGCGACACTCAAAGACACTCAAATGATCTGATCAGTCAGTCAGTCAGTCAGTCAGTCAGTCAGTCAGTCAGTCAGTCAGTCAGTCAGTCAGTCAGTCAGTCAGTCAGT
>JBBMJY010000013.1:10131709-10142779 GCA_037833715.1 Toxotes lorentzi
TTGCAGAAATCCCACCTTAAAAGTTTTTTGGTGGGTTGGACTCCTCAAAGGGAAAAGTGGAAAAAAAGAAGACTGCAGGTGGGGTTTGGTGAAAAAAAAAAAAAAAAAAAAAAAAAAAAAAAAAAAAAAAAACGACAAATAAACATTTTCACTGAAAAATTAAACACCCAAAAGTTCTAGCTTGGGCTACTAAGATTCTACTAAGATTCTAAAGTCCCTCCCTTGAGTATTTATATTTTATGTTACTTTATAATTCTACTTACTTACATTTCTACCTTTTTACCCACTACATACATGGTATGCATTTATAGTATACTGCTTACCTTCAAAATTAAGGCTGCACATCAAATCATGACCTTATAAAATACAATGCACCCTTAAAGATTAAAGCAGCTGTTTCAAACCTTTTCTGTGACAGAAATGTTCAAGTGTGAATGAACATATATGTTGCAGAACTTTGTTTTTCCAACTCCATTAAACATCTCACGGCCTCTCAGATTTATCTGGTGACCCATGGAGCTCAGCTTTTAGGTCCAGAGATGCTGGACTAAACTGCCTTACTGTACATGTAGCAGTTAAAAGTAAGTGGTTCTGCCTTGACCAATAGTAAATGATCATTTACTCATTGTTTCGTTAGTGTTACCAATGCACTGGCACCTGCACAGCAATGACACCAGTCAGAAGGGTACTTTTACTTTAAGTACATACTGATTTTGAATGCAGTACTTTTACTTGTGATTATTTTGTGTATACAGAATTATATATATTTTTTTACTGACGTAAAGGGTCTAAATACTTCCTCTGCCCCTTAAAACATCCCAGTTATAAATACATACATAACCATAAATAACGAGAAAAACAAGTGGAAGGAATTTTGCTGCTAATATTGATCAACAAGTGACAAGTTTATTTACCCCTTCAGAATGGTCTCCTGCTACTTGTATAGTGTTGCATTGTTATACCAAAGACGCTGAGACACCATGTAACTGAACACATGCATATCTGTTCATCACTGGCTGCACAGAAAGCCATCAGATCTGAGTTACATAGGGACAGAGATGAATAATCTGCCCTGACACACCACACATGATTATATAAGGATGTAAAATAACTTTTAAAAAAAAGTATATTCCCATAACTGGGAGGTATATTTTGATTTTTAAAAGTAGTATTCTCCATTAGTCTCCCTCATTCCAAGCTGTTGACACGCATTAGTGGCACAATTATAAAAGCTGTGGTCTAATCTTTTAAAAGTCCCAGGGTAATGTTGGAAATGGCCAGAGGAGAAGGGGAGAGGGGGATGGAAGAGGGATAAAGGGAGGAAGGGGAGGAGAGAAACTCAATCTAAAGCACCAGGTGCACCTTTTGTCGACATAATCTCCCAACCCTTGAGACCGCGCACACACTGGCCAACATATACAGCCTTTCATACGTACACACGCTGCTTTTTCGACCGGGGGATTTGGACCCTGCTCTGGCTCCGGTCATATGTAAAAAGGGACACTCAGGTCACTGCGCTGCCAAGAAGCAACCCCAAACAAGGGTTTGTGATTTAACCACACACACTTCAGGGTAAAAGCAACATGATAAAACCTTTAATTTTACATCGCAGTGACGGTATGGATTTTTCACAACAAGCTGTCAGGCTGTGCAAAATGTAAGCTAAAAGGATGCCTGGACCGATTAACAGGATTCAGATGCTGTAACATGTAAAACCCGCGTGTGAATTTAGAGCACATGTGCTGCTTGGACACACGTGTTTTCATGTGTGAAACCGGTCACATTATATTAGGACTTCAAATATTTCTGCCTGAATTTAGAAATTAAAACTTGTCTTCATCATAGTATTGTTGCTTATGTAAACTTTAATTTAAAAACACTTTATTTTAACCCACATTCTACCAAAGCAGATATGAACTATTAATAGTTTGCAGCACTATATAATACTGTACTATATAACGCCACAACACTACATGTAAGACATAGTTCTAAGTGTTTATTAATGCACTTCTCATCTGCCATAACTCCTCATATCAGGTATGAGCACTTGATGAAATTATACAGTTGTAACCATAAGCAAAGTATGAGTTTTGAACACATTTATTAACAGTTTTAAACCTGCCTATGAGTGATTATGAGTCATAGATGTTAATAGATGCTGTTTATTAATTAAATTTGTTCACGTGTGTTATTGTTTATCATTATATATGTATAAAGCTATGCTATCTTGCATTTTTCACAGGATTCACAAATTGTGGGTACTTCATATTATGTTATGAAGTATTCATGCTTCATGTGAGAAGTTGCAATTGTAGTCAAATACCATATATTTGTTATATATTCTCACTTAAAATGAGAATATGTAACGTTTAAAAGAGGAATTTATACTCTCCTGTATTACTCATGTTGCGTGGGACATAAATCTGGTCACACAGTCACTTTGTGGGGAACTCGACCTCATAATGTAAATCATTAAATTATAGTTTAGGGTAAGTTAAGGGTTAAGAGTTATGGTTAGGGCTAAGGTGAGTGTATTGTCCTCTGAAATGTGTTTATATGTGTGTGGCTCACAAATTGTGCGCCTACAGACGTGTATTGATGCCTGTCAATCAGTCTGCAACACTGTAGAAGGGGAAATCAAAGATCGGCCATTAGAAAAAGAAGCAGTTGTTGTTGTGCATCCTGGAGCTTGAAATGTTGAAAACCTTGGACTGTGCAAAAACACACCCTTGAATAACATTACAGGCCAAGTTAATCAATGGCTCTTACCACAGTGGATTTGAGCAGACTGGGCGCCCCTTGTCCACAATCCCTCACCCGTCATCCTTTAAGCTCGACCCCTAAACTCCTGTAAAGCCTCAAGTAGGGACGAAGCCAAGGACGGAGCAGGCTGCTCATTGTGATTTAATCTCTCTCTGCCTCTCTCTCAACTGCCAGAACAAACATCAAATATGGCCTCCTTATCAGGCCGGCCCTGCTCTATCTATCTATCACCAATCAATATCTCCTGTTCTGTGTGCGCATGGCTTGTATGTGCGTGCGCGTGTTTGTGTGAAAACTGGTCTCGAGGGCTGAGCTAACTAAGGTCAAAGATCAGGTATAACCCTCCAGCGTGGAATGACAGATGTGGCCCCGAGGAAAACAAGATAAAAGAAAGGGAGGAGAAAAAAGAAAAAAGAAAGAAAAAAAAAAAGCAAGAAGGGAGAGATTTATACCGGTTGCGTGTGTCCTACAGAACAGATCACAAACAACGTGAACTGTTGTTATTATTGCTTCTGTTATTCCTGCAGCAGGTACGACTTCGCCTCAGGCAGCAGGCAGGCACCGGATCAGCTTACCTGAGCGGACGTCAGCCTCGAACAATGGGTTTGGAGGCTTTGTCAGAGTCCGACTACCTTTCAGGAAATGCCATCAGCTAAATGAGCAACTGTGTCGTCACACCGGGGTGAATGTAGCTCTTTATGAAATGCTTCCTTCAGTCACAGGGAATAGGAATGAATATTAAAAGGCAAGAGATAAGAACCAAGTGTAAAGTCTTTGACCACCAGATTCAATGTGCACGCGCACACATAGGAGTTAATCGAGAGGTAGTATACATGCATGAAAGCCATTTTCTTCCCTGCATAGACATGAATTAATATGGGGGGGGTGGGGGGGGTGCATATGCATCACCGTGAGGGGGGGGTGGGGGAGTTGATGAGGTGATGTGACACTGTCTGCGCTTCTATTCACCATGAAACAGCTCTATAAAGGTGCAAAATGTTGCCAGAGCTGCAGCCGCCTGCACTGGCTGTTAGAGGAAGATGGAGAAAGACAGAGACAGAGAGAGAGTGAGTGAGAGTGAGAGAGAGAGAGAGAGAGAGAGAGAGTGTGGGGTGGGGGGTGATGGGGGGGGGGCAATCCTTTGTTCTGTCAAGGACTTAACACAATCAGAGTGTACAGTGTGTCAGGAGCACACAGGCATATATCAACTTCAATCTCTTTTTAATGAAAAATCCTGCCCTCTCTAATATGTGCAAATTAACCTCTTCTCCTCCCTCCCTCCCTCGCTCCCTCCTCCCCTCCTGAAATTTCCCCTCCTCTCTCCCTCTCTCCCTAACAGAGGCCCCTCAGCTCCCACTCTCTCCTCTCTCTCGCTCTCTTCTCCACCCTCTTTCTCTGTCCCCTCTTCTTCCTCCTCCTTTTCCGCAGTTCCTCTCTCCACATGCTTCACTTTTGCCAATTTTTTTCCATCCCCGCCTCACTCCGAGGTGGAGGCCAAGACGATAGCGAGAGAAGGGAAGTATTGATAGAGACGAGACTCCTGCTTCCTATTAGCTTGTTGCTTTAGCCACCCAACCCCCACAGCAATTATCTAGATCAGTTAGTTGTTAAAAAAAAGAAAAAAAAGGATTAAAAAAAAAAAACAAAGCAGAAAAACACTCTAAAGTCAGTGTCCAGCGGCAGCAGCATTAAAATTCACCCTCCACCCTGCTCCGCTCTCTTTGGTTTTCATCTCTGCTGCTTCAACACACACTCGCGCCGAATCATGCTATTACCCTGATTATCCTGATGAGTTGGTCAGATCCTCGCCTTCTCATTCTGCCCATGCTGATAGTAATTTAGAAATTACACCTAATGAGGAATTTTTAAAAACACGGCAGCCGCTCTGTGCTGCCAGCTCCACGCCGTTCCCTGCCCTAATGGATTTCCTGGTATGGAATCCATTTTTCCCCCCTTTCTGCCCTGCAGGAGGTCCGGCTAGCCAGGGCCCTCCCTCCCTCCCTCCTTCGCCCCACCCTCCCCCCCACCCATATCCCCTACCCTCCACTCCCTCGCCTACTCCACTAATTGGGGGCGACTGGTTTTGGTGAAAAGGAGTCATAATCATTGTTTCTGCTGCTAATTTAAGTGGTTAAGTGTACAGGATCAGCTCACAGAACGAGGAAATGAGTATGATTAAATTTACATTTTTTTTTTTTTTTTTTTAATCTTAACAGCTAAAGTGCCAGTTTCCTTTCTAAGGTTTTGTTGGGAGGTTTTTGAAAGTTAAACTCCGTGCATGTTGGAGAATCTCTGGTTTTTTTTTATTATTATGACTTAAAAGCAGTGATTATCATGAAGTAATTTTCATTGGTCATACCTCGATCTTATGGTATATATAAAGGGAAATATGCCTTAAGCTTTTGCATGTAACTTCTCTTCATTTTATGGAGGAATGTGATCTGTTAAATGTCTGTGGATTTTAGTTTTAATCTGTCCTACCGGCCTCACAAACACCTGTATGATGTGTATATGTGTGTGTGTATGTGTTTGTAGGGAGTATTTCGTGGAAATTGGAGGGGGGGCAGACACACACACACACACACACTCACACAGGCACGCATGCAAATCAAAGCCATCAACAGCTTGTGATGAAGTGAGACGTCGTGGCATAAACAGAGTGTGCCGTTACCATGGAAGCCACTTTCACCTCACAGGCCGAGAGACAGAAAAACACAAAGAGCCAACGAGACAGGGAGGGAGTGACAGAAAAACAGTAACAGACAGACAGACAGACAGACAGACAGACAGTGTGTTACAAGCTCTCCTTCACCAACATTTAATAGCTTTTCAAACCCTTCCGAGCTTTTCACTAGTTTCCTTTCCCTGGGAAAAAAAACCCACTGTATTTGTACAGTAAGTGTTCCAAACGAAAAGGAAAAGTTCATTGAAACGCTGTTTAATAGCTTGGTGAACATTCACAAGTTTAATGAGCACATCACAAAGCTACAGAAGCAGAGTTACAGTGAGTGTTGGAGGGAATTTTGTGGTTTTGGAGTTAATTCTGTCCCCTCGTTTTGATCCTTTCTTTTTTTTTTTTTGATTCTATTCTACTGGAGGTGGCAGAGCTTTAGAATCAAACATCAACATCAAAAAAATCTTGAATTTATTGCTGCTTCTCTCAGGCATTGGTTTCATAACTCGCGGGCAAATTTTCTACCATCGCGCACACGTGTTACTTTATGACGAGAGCCATAAACAAGATTTCAAATTCACTCATCTGGAGCTGGAACAAATAAGTGCCTGCATTTTCTGCATAGCACTGAACGTCCACTTCACTCACCATTTTATAATAATCAAGTCTGTTGCAGGAAATTGAACATAGCGACCTGGTCATATGACATCAAACAGGCCGTCTGAGCCGAGAATCCCAAGCAAGGGGTACTCTGGATATCTCCCTTCATTTGCCAGACACACTAATGACAAATTTCCTTCTTTTATGCTTTCTAAATGATTCATCTCAGCCAAATGGAAACCTTTATCCATTTAATCCAGCTCATTTTCTCTCTCAGGTTACATAAGTTCTACAAAGGACAGGAAAGAGATTGAAAAAGAAGAAATTAGCTTAGATGTGCCTTTAAAATGTTCCACCATTGTTGGGAATTCAAGGCAAAGAGAAAAATGAGCATTTCTACTTATGAGGACATGTTTCACTTTAGGTCCAAAGTCTATTAGGTCACTTCGTTTGCTTGCCATTTCCTTACAATCAGTAATTTAGCATGCTGGTTTTTTTTTTTTTTTTTTTTCAAAGCTGCACAGCGCTTTGTCCACCTCAAAGCCTGATTGCTGCCGAGTGAAAGAAGCAACTAGACTCCATACCTTCTCCGAAAAGGTCGGATGAGCAAGGCCGTTGTAGCGATGCTAGCTTTGAAGATTTGCCAGGGAGGCTACAGGAGGTAATCAGAGGAAAATATGTCCTCTCCTCCTCCTCTTCTTTTAGACCTCCATTAGACCAGCCTGCCTCTGTCTGGGAAAATTGATTTTCTCCCTCCCCTCCTCCTTTACTCTCCTCTCCTCTCTTTTTTTTTTCTTCTCAGGTTCCATTTGAGGCTTGTTCATCCACTCTCAAGAGCAGTTCTGCGAGACAGAGAGAGAAAAGAGAATAGTTAGGCCACGACAGGTTGTTCACACATATAGTTACCCACCCCTCACCCACCCACCCCTCCAACAGCAGCCACCAGGTCTCATCTCTGTCATCTGCAGACGCACAGAGGCCTGCGGTGGGTTGAACCCATTTCTTTCCCCTTTTTCTCTTTTACTGATTCTCCTCTGCCTAATCCTTTCCTTCCTTACTGCTTTTCATTCTCCATCTCTTCCTCTTTCTGTTGCTCTTACACCAGTCTTCACACTTGCGTCCCTCCACCCCACCCCACCCTTTCTCAGAGCCAAGTCTTGGATCAATGCACCATTGATTTTCCTATCAATGAACATTAGTATGGATCAGACTGCTGCTTGCACTGCCCTGCCCCGAAAACTACAGACACACACACATGCATGCTCGCACACATGCATGCATGCATGCATGCATACGTACATGTGTGCACACAGATCGCCTGTTGCCACAGGGACCTCAGATTTCATCACTGCTGAGCTATGAGCACAAAAAAAAGGGACAAGCTGGATGCTGTGGACAAAGGAAAAACAGCAAGGAAAGACAGCGATGGAAATGAAGGCGGGTGGGATTGATAAAAGAGAGGTTCTAGTTGAAAGCACAGGAGCCAATCAATGAAAGGAGTGACAGAAAGGGTAGGAAATGAAATCAGACAGAGCAGAGTTAGTGTTTGTTTCTGCGAAAAGGAAACAGTCATTGGTCAACTGCCTGCTAGTCGATTCACGGCAGAATAATTCAAGTCTGATTGGCAACCAGCTCCGGCTGTTGATAATGGCTGCTAATCATGACAGTGAATGGATGGGTGTGCTTTATACACCTATGGCTGTCTTTCTCTCTACCTCTCCCACACACACACACACACACACACTTACGCACACACACACATCTCCGTCTCCTCTCTCACCCTATAATGGGCTCTGAGTCAGGTGGAGATTGACACTTTTCTTTCTGCTGTGCTCCTTTTGTGTCCAACATTGTATTCACTCCGCACAAACCAACGGCGGGGCCTCTCCAAGAGCACATTTCTGCGCACATCAGCTACATTTTGCATCACCCCACAATGGATCTGTGCTTACACTCTGCATTACCATCTCCAATTAACTCTGCATTTTGGGGAAAAGCGAAAGGAGGAGAAGCAGAACAGTAAGAATAGTCTATTATGTGGCGAAAGTAACCCACTGGACTTGTGCACTGACGGTCAATCTGCACCGTAACTGCATAAATCATGTTTCTAATCAGTTGTCTTTTCTTTCACAGTATGAGAGGCCTTGTGTGTGTCTCTGCAGTGTGTGACGCAGTGCGTAAAGGATCCTGTCGTATCTCTCATAATCACATTTCCTCATATCATCTCTTTCACTTGTCAGAGACAGAGAGGGAGAGAAGCTGTGCAGACTGGTCTCGGTAGAACAAAGAAACATCCTTCTTTGGGAGCGCTTGCATGAAAGTTGATCCTCGGCTAAGACCCCCTGTACGAGGAAACTGAGAAGCCTCAGGGCCGTCCTTCACCCTGCCTGATTATAAAGCGTTTTAATTTGGGCTGCAGTGGACGCCTGCCTGCCTCTGTGTCCGCCTTTCTGTTTTAACTGCCCTGACATAAAAGACAGCATATATGTGTGTCTGTGTGTTTAATGGAATATAATTATTAAACTTTATCTACAGAAACACTTTGATAATTGTCATTGTCGTTATTATTTATTCATTTTGCATAATGGATCATTTGCAATTTTTTTAAAAATTACATAATTTCTCTATCACCATAATTTCTAATGTTCTAAAACACTGATGATACCAGGGGTAGAGTAGTCCCTGAGCGGGTCTGCTGCATAAGCACCAAGTGAGAAGTATGAATTGGCATTTAGTATGCGCCAAGTTGTGCAGCAGAATGTTGACCACACTGTTTTTTGGTCTGCTGCTGACACTAAAAGGCAGACATCTTGGTTTTCCTACATTTTCTCTTATGTTCACTGAGATTTCAGGATTCACGGCTCAGTTTGAGCCTGTAGGGAAATGTAGTTTGCAGGACACAGAAGCTTATAGTGGGCCATGCGGAGGTTTTGAAGGACATGGCGATTGGTAGCCTCTCAAATGCGCAAACAGCCTTCTCAAACATGCAGGCTCTGTGAGCTGACTTTCCCATTCTGTCGAGAAAAAAAGAAAAAAGGAAACAGTGTTTCTCAGCACTGTTTCAAAGCATCACAAAACATCCTTTTTTTAACCGATTCTTTTCACTACAATGTCCTACTCATAACCACAAGAATCCTTTTATGCTCAGCTGTTATCATTTAGACTTCTGTTGCAGCTATCGGACTGACCTTGAGTTTAAATGGCTGTTTTTCCCCACTGACTGCAGCCAAACTGTGCTGAGAGAAAACAATCATCAAACATCAAACAATCCCAAACAAAAAAAAATCAAAATAAAAAAAAGAGAGAGTGAACTCTCTCTTTTTAGGATGTTGGGCAAAGGATGAATGTTTAGGAATATCATTACTGGATAAATTATATTCCTACAACTATTGCAGAACTCCTTGACCAACTTCTCTTCTCCATTGACTGCAAGCCTCACTGACACACACACACACACACACACACACACACACACACGGAAACAAACAGTCACCCTGTGGGAGCTGAAGAATATATGGGGGAGCCTGCAGATTTTTCTGGCAACATGTCAGCCCAGACTTTAACCTTTCTAACCACAAAGTTCAATTACTCACTTAGCTCACTTTGATCCAGACCTCTGCCTTTGATTGAGGATTTTACATGTGGCCTGACTAAAATGAGCCTTCATCGAGCTGGGTCCTGAATAAACCATTCAGAAACAAACACACAGTTTTCTGCTCTGGCAGATCCTTGTCTGATGGGCGCATCGGAGGGAAAAAAAATCTACAATTTCCAAACCAGCAGCAGCAGCAATGTAAAAAAAATAATAAAATAAAATAAAACTAACAGGGCAGTGATTAAAACTTCAGAGAGTTTTTTTTTCCAGTGTTACAAAAACAGATGTGAGGCTTGGTTTCGGTTGAGATACATTTGTGTAACACGCTTAGAGAAAAAAACACAAACAAACAGTGGTTTTAATTTAGGCACAAGTGCAGCAATGCGGAGCCAAAATATGTGAAACTGTAAAAGACCCAAACAGCCTGCCGTCCTCATGTCACCGGCAGGGGAAACATGGCGGGTCCACCGTGAGAATGTGTTTGAAAATAAAGCAACAGCAAAAAGCAGTAAACACATTTTTGAGCCAGTGACATTATCGCCAAACTACTTCCTCTCTTAGTGAGACTTACCCGTCGTGCTCGGTGCGCGGCCGCAGTCCCGGTGAGCCGAGCACGATGTGAGGGAGGGAGGGAGGGAGGGAGGGAGGGGGATCGAGCTCCTGACAGCGGCCGCAGCAGCAGCGGCAGCAGCCGGCAGGAAGCTGCTTTTCACCGGCAGGCAGGAGGAGGAACAGCTGCCCCTGTGTGCCCAGGGAAACACCGGCTCTCTCGCCGTTTACGTAGCCGTGTAAATTAAATATTACTTATAATAATGAAATACAAATTGTAATTTAGAATTGTAGGCATAGTTTGGTATTCTTGGCAACATAGTTACTATTAGGTTACAGACACTATAATATATATTTTTATTTGTTTATATATATTTTTATATTCTTATTATTTTTTAAAAATGGTCAATAATAATAATAATAATAATAATAAAATGTGGGTTATGTTTTATTTGTCTGGGGCATTACCTGTATTTTTTATGGAACAAATTACTGTGCCATATATTTCAAACATAGCCCGTGTGTTTATAGTTTATTAGCAGATTAGATTGTTGTTATTACTACCGTATATTGTAATATCTCCTTTTAATGTGCAGCCACGGCGGTAACACATATGAAAAGGTGAACCGCAAGTAAAACACTTTATTGAATTTTTTACGTCAGGTGAGATTTGCATTTCATATCCCTCCGCCATAAGTTGGCCCTGCCGTATTGTAACAGTGATAGACAGGCTTAAAGGACTGTAATTGCAATCACATTGAACCCTAAAAGAAAGCTTTTATTGTCACAGTGTGTGGGCCACATACACGCGCGCACACACACACACACACACACACACACACACACATACACACACACACACACACACACACACACACACACACACACA
>JBBMJY010000013.1:10144392-10215013 GCA_037833715.1 Toxotes lorentzi
ATTGAAACTTAAGGGCGATCAAAGGGGAGGAAGGGGAGGTTTTTTTCCCCAACAGGGGGAAAAACCACCCTGGAAAAAAAAAAAAAAAAAAAAAAAAAAAAAGATCACGTACACACACACGCTTGCACACAGGCACACGCACACACACACACGCTCTGCAGGCATCACTTAGGATCTGTTGTTTTTCTCTGTAAGCGATTTTCACCTCCTATACCCAGCTGCCTTAAAAATTGCCTTTAAATAGACTTTTTTTCCTCCTTTCTTTCTTTCTTTCTCTTAAAAAACAAATCTGAGCCCAGCGTGTGTGCTGTTTGTTTGTTTAACAAATAAACCTTTTGAACCAGATCTGATACGTGTAGATTAGTTCCAGGGTTTAGTCTTTATTTTAGCAAATGAAGCTGAAAGGTCTCTGGACGCCTCTAAGTTTCAAACGTGCTAAAACGTTTAAACACAGTTGACGTTTGACAAAGTACAAAGACAAGTTTTCTTTCCTCATGGGAGCTGAAATTAAGTTCTCTCCTGAGGTTACTGTTAAAAAATTAGTCTAAAGTTTTAAAAATAATGACCAGATATTAATCACAGTGAACTGAGTTTAAAAAAAAATTTCCTCCTAGGGGCCCTCATTGTTACATCAAGGTCCTGACCCCAGAGCCCCTTGCTTGGGTGTTGTGGTTTCATTCTCTTCTATGTTTAATTAAGCTTCAATTAAAGCAAAATCTGGATCTGGAGAATAAAAACAGTGGAATAAAACATGGCAAGATAAATGCTGCTGAACTTTTTGCCATGTTGCTTTTATTTCTTCCAGCTCCTTTTGTGCAACTGATTAAGAAAGACAATAACAGCATATTAATAGCTTTTCCTGATTACTATTATTTGTATTATTTATGATTTGGCAACTAAGGTCGGTGGTTGTCATGGGACTTATTAAGTTTATGGCAATCTGTGAGAAAAAACAAATTCTGGTTTAAAAAATTAAGTAAAAATGTCAGCACTCAGACAAACATCCACTTCGACACTTTTTAAAAGGAGCAGCCACAAATTCAAAGATGTCTAATCTGTTCTAGTAAACAGGGATCTCTAAGGTCAACATGTTGATTAGTGGAGTTACTTTAGGCCAGACCTTTCTCCTGAATTACTTTAGGACAGTGTAGGGGAACCTACTGCCTGGATTGGGATTAATATTAACATCTCATTGGAAATATTCTTGTTGAATTCATCTGATTTGGCAGACATGTCCATGTTGAATGGAACAGGGGAAAAAAAGTGTAGGCTACAGTTTTCTTACCCCAACAATTAAAACAGCTGAGTACTAATTATTGCATTTGCAAATAACTGGAATTTGCACGAGGAAGTCCTTTACAGGAGTCCATAAGGGGTCAAGGGTCTTGAATCATGCAGCTGAATGAAAAAAGAAAAATCTGAATTTCCACATTAAAAAAAAAAAAAAAATCAACACTGGATTATAATTATAATTTATCTCGCCAACTAACACTTCTTCTATCTGCACTGGACAGCACAGGTAAGCGCAGCCAGATGTGCAATGGAGAAAGTGTATTGAACTTTCTTTAAAAAATACTGAGAAGGGAACAATTGTATGGAAACACTGCCTTCAGCCATGCAGAGATTTAAGAATGTAAGCGATAATATACTTAACTAAGACCTCAGTCGTCAAACGTGTGTTGGAAGATCATTTAATCTATTTTGTGGTTTCACCGTAGCCACGTTTTCTAGGTGTAAGATGAGCACTGGCAACGTTTACTCACAGAAACAAGAACCGACAGCCCAGCTCTCTGCAGAGAGTGAAGTGTATTTCCACTTCACTTGTACAGTGTCGATGTTGTGCAGCGTTAATGGACTATAAGGTCAAGGTGGGTCCCGTTGGTGGATCATCCCTGGGAAAGCTGTTCAGATGTACCTCTGTCACAAAGATGGCGAGATGTTACAGTGTGAACGATGTGGGCTGCAACAATGCAGACACGCAATCACGTTCAATTATAGCTCCTTAAATTTCGAGCCAGAAGGACAACATGCTCTGCAGGTTTCTAAAAAGCCCTTTGGATCCTTCGTGTTAAATAATTTGTTTAAAATGCGTGGATTTTACTGACATCTGCGCCTTTTTAAAAAAAAAGAAAGAAAGAAAAACAAGCCACCAAATCAGACCACAATCAACAGAAAACAGGCCTTAAATGGCAAATAATTTTACAAACCCTTCACTCTTTAAATGTGTATTCATTATTATTTTGGAAACAAATACACACGAAGCTCAAAAACTTGTAGCCTAACAATCCTCCTTGCAATAAATCCACCACCATCATCATCATCATCATCATCATCATCATCATCATCATCATCATCATCATCATCATCATCATCATCTTCTTCTTTTACAAGCAAAGTAAAACAAGATCAGTGGTGACACCTCGGCTGCGCCTCGTTCATGTTGGTTTGGGAAATGTGTTGCCTGACAATGCAGACATCTCCAAAGGTCATATTACCTCAGCGGCTTCTTAAAGGGGATGCTCCAGTTTGTCATTGTAAGGATGTAAAGACACTCAGCAGAGAGAAGTTGTCGTTTAGATCAAAGTGATTGCCCTGCTGCTTTCACCTTCATCCAGACAAGGATTAATGATGGAACGAAAAGATGCATTAGAGAAGTTAGAACCTGTTTTAGTGGAGATGCAGCAATAAAGCTTTATTCAAACAGCATCCGTCAGCGGTACAGCAGAAGCTGTATGTAATTTGTCATTGTATGTGACCTGTATCAATAGGCTATGTAACTTATAAATTCAACATGGCGCAACTCAAAACATCTTTGTCTTTTGGTCTTTGAGTTTAAAGGTTAAAGGTTATCCAATTATTACATGGAATTGGAAATATCAGCGCACTGGTTTTGGCTTCAACGTGATTCCTTTGACAGTGACACAGCGTTCATACTGGCTTCAAGAGATCACAGGTTAACAGCCTAAAACATTTACGCAAATCATGCATATTTCAACAATTCAGAGATTTTTTTTATTTTTATTTTATTTTGCTTTGTGCATCTGTGTCAGCACATACTTAGAAGGCTAAAAGAAGTGAATGTGGTTTCAGAGACAGTGGCAAAGTTGATAACATAGCATCGGCAGCCTGATTTTCATTCTGACTGCTGAAAAAAAATGGCGTTTTGATCTTTAAATATTCAAAAGAGCCAACGTATTACTAAAACCGAAACGATGACGTGGTGCCAACGGTTCATTTGGGGCTAAAACAGAACCAGGATGATTCATTTAAATAGAAAGCGTTGACTTTTGTGGTTGTATCGCTTTTAATACAAAGCTTTACGCACCGTCAGCAGTTCGGTTCAAGGGTTAGACCATATCACAGAGCGCAGCTTTTATTTTGAAAGAATCAGACAAGCCTATAATAAGGCTGCATATGTAAATACATTTGCATAATGTATTTAGCATGGGACCAATAATACTGAGGGATTCCTGCAGTATGTGTGAATGGGAAAGAGTCCACTGCGAATCAGATTTGACACCAGGCTCATGACGCAGGTTTACGCAAGAAAAAAATAATATAATGATGTAATATATGATGCAAGAGGAAAAAAAAAAAGTGGCGGTAGAGGTGGGATGCAGATGCGATAAGAGACGTGTCTTGGACTGACAAACTAAAACAGTAGGGTTGAGGGCGGGTGGGAGAGTGAAGGGTGATCTGTTTCACAACTCGACCTGGAGCCAAAATGGACTTTGGACAAAGCGCGGAGTCAGAGGTCACTCCGATAGCTGCAGCGTGTGTGGCCGCGCAAGGGATCGCAGTCCTTCTCTTTTCTAGATAATGAACGACAGGCTGGAGATGATCTCACTTAGGAGGGGTGGGGTCGGGGGAACGCGCAGCCGATAATTGGTGTTGTAATGCATTTTTAAAAAAAAAAAAAAAAAAAAGCGATGCATGATGGCAGCGACGGGCAACATTTGAAAACAATAAGTTGCGTTCGTTCTCCTCAAGAGTTTAACCCCTCAGCTGCTGCTGGTGGTTATGTTAAAAAAAAAAACAACTTAAAAATCAAGGACACTGCAGAAGCTCATGATGGAGACAAACTAAACAGAACAGATGGGAATGCATTGAAGAGTTCCAGTGTATAGATGCATGTAAAGAAGAATAAATAACAAGATATGAAAAAGCAATTGTTGAAGAATTTTCTGAAACATTTGGCTCAGAGGAGGTTTTTCTGAAAGGTTTTTTTTTTTCTTTGAGAAACAGTGTGTTCCTCAAGGAGTATTGTTCAGCTGGACACTAAAGAGCACATCTCCATGCACTACAATGCGGTATTTCATAATGCAGTTATGGTTTTTCATAGAAAAAAAAGGAGTTGCCAGAGTTCCAGGTCTAGACTGCACTTACACGATGATTGCATGTATTTTAGCCTGACATGATGGGAATTTAAAAAGTGAGCCACTCTGCTCACTAACACTCCACCCCATGACTGCCCCAAGACTCTAGCTGGGAAATTCCCCACATGAAAAAGCAGCAGCAGCAGCAGCAAAGGCACACAGAGTAAAAAATAATATCGACTGAGTTAAACTGGTGCAGGTTTCACCATGATCAGTCAACACCAATGTGGAGTGAGTGTACACAATTTTAAGATGTCACACATTCTCTCAAACATCACACCTTTCATCTCATTGTGGCTGCTTATCTTGATCTGTATAAACGGATTTAACAAGTTGAATAAATGTGACACTTTTTTTTTTTTTTTTTTTACTGGTTTCAACTCTTCAGTGAAGTTAATGAAAAGAGCAGCTGAAACTTGCATCAACATGAAGTCTGTAGCACTCACAGGCAGTTTTGTAACCAAAACTGAACAGACAATGCTTTTAATTTATTAGATTAAACTGTAAACGGACCAGAGCTGCCTTCTCACAATTTTTTTTTAAGATGCTGAACATCCTTTTACACATCAACACACATCTCAACTGTCTTGTCATCTCAAAAAATAAAACCCAAAAAACCCTTTATCTCCATGTGTTTAGCTGAACCTTTGACAGGAAAACCCAATAAGACACATTCAGGGTCTTCAGGGTATCTAATGAAAACAGTAAGTGAAAATAATGTCAGTAATAATGCTTGAGTTAAACTATAAGAGGTTTCAATAGGCACCTTATAGGCACTAACCTTGATGGAAAACTGTAAGGACAAAAGTTTCGGGAATTATGACATAAGAGGACAGAGGCTGTGTTCTCTCTACACAAGAGGGATATGCAGGAAATGTACAAAACACCTAGATGATGCATATTGTTTGAAGTCAATTAAAAACCCTTTGTTAAAAAAAAATCCTTCCATTGGTCTATCCATCTCCATCTCCTGTGTGATCTGTACATGCTACACAGTTTACCTGATGAACCTGATTAGAGATAACTTGCCCTTAACAGTTTGTACATTCAGTGTATCCTCAGCTAAAGGATACCGAATAGAATGAGATCTCCAAATCTCATTCTATGGTAATCCATTGTGGATTCAGTTTTATACATACAGGTGAATGTGTGGATTATAAATCCGCTATGTGGCTTATTAAAGACTGAAAAACAGATCAGGATTGCAGATTAGATCTCAGTGGATCAGTTACTGTAAAGAATAATTTTGTTTTGGCTTAAGATGCAGATATAACAGCATAGAGGTGGGTACAAAGACACACACATATTTATTTATTATTTATTGATGAATTAAATCAGTTATCAGCAATAGCCGGAGCCTCATCATTTCAATGGCCTCTCTTTGGCCCCTGAACCCACTTTGGAAGCCACTGGCTTGAGTGTGTCCTTAGCCTCTTTGGTGCTATGTGCATTGAGAGTAAAGCAACAAGGGATCAATCGCAACAACAGCTATAATGGACCCTCGGTTTAAACCAGAATCGCGCTCCCTAAATGTCCTCCCTGGGATCCCCAGTCATTTCTCGGGCTTCGCCAGCCCCAAGCCTCCGTTAGTGCGGCTCAGCTCAGCCCTCTTGCTGCTCTGCTCCACACGCAACGTCAGCTGATCCGTCACGTGGTCTGATGTCGTGGGTCACCCTTTTGCAAAATGGAGTTGTCTGAGTCTGTGCAGAGAGGGCTTCAGTCTCTAGCCGACCCGTCCACCTTCGACCACAGCGGCTTCCAGGTGCTGATAGACGCGACTTTCCGGAGTCTGCTCTCCTCTCACGCCGACCCCGGAGTCCTCGGTGAGCTTCTGCCTCTCCCCTGCCGCCGCCGTATTGTCTCTGCGCCGCTGCTGCTGCTTCCGGTTTCCCTCCGTTTGGATGTGTAGTTGAGCTGCCTCGATGTTTTCGGATATTTTTTTTTTACGACGCTGTTGCTCGACGCCGGATCCCCCCCCCGGTGTTTATATTAAAATCTTTGACTAGGCGAGGTGGTTGAGCCGCCTATCAGCTGCGCTAACGCGATCTTAACCTTTCTCTGCTGCCTGCTTAACATTCAGCAGCAGTCACACGGCCACTCGGGATGCCTTTTGTCATTAAAACTGGCATCAGGTCTACTCAGCATATTAGAAAATACTATGTTGGACCATTTAAATTACCATTAGTCCAAACTAATAATGGATACGCAGCCGATTGTTCTCTTTAATCGCCTTTGAAGGCAGCAGTTCTCTGTGCATTGTTGATATTGATCGGCTTTGGATGGAGGCAGTAAATATAGTCTAAATTATGCAAAAAATAAAATAAAAAATATATATATGACAGCAGAACCCTCGTGCAATAGTTATAGTTCCAACTCTTGTCATGGCTGCTTCTGTTGTTTCCGCACATCATGCACGTCCACGCAACTTCTGCACCACCGCAATTATATTATATTTTTAATGGCAGGATGATTTAGAAAGTGAAATGTTTCACTATATAAACAAACAAAGGACCCCCCTTCTACACACACACCACCACCACCACCTCCCTCCCAGGCTGATGCAGCTGAGGGGGCCCCATTCACATGCAAATCATCATTGATTTCCATTCCGCACGTCAATCTGGGAGAAGCCAAGTATGGATCGCGAACCTGGATCATTTATACCAATCAAACGCGGTCTCTTCTGTCCAGAGAGACTAAGGCTGCGTGTTGTGTCTGCAGAGTGGCATTTCCCTTCCAAACCCTCCGACCCACCCCCCCTTCCGTCCTCAAACCGTGTTTTTTTTTTTTTTTTTTTTTTTGTGGTTTCAGATCAGCCCGAGCTGAGGCAGATGGACCAGATCCTGCTGAAACAGACTCACGCTGCTGCGACCACCTTCGTACTGGAGGCGGTCAAACAAAACGCAGACAAGTCGACGATGAGGTAGGGGAGCGGGGAGGCGGGGTGGGGTGGAGGGGACAGGGACATCAGTCGGAGGAAGGTGTCCTGCACATGCTCGTGGTGAATCTCTAAAAATAGGCTCATTAGTTGCGAGTACAGGGCTGTTAAAAACTGTGTGACAGGAAATGTGTTGCACTAAAATCATGCTTGTTTGCACGTTGCTGCTCATAGTACACGTAGGAACCCCGTCAGGTAACTGCATGTCCCAATAGACAGAGAAAGGTTCTAGGACTGTTGCAGGAAATGAAAGTAATGAAATACCTGAAATCCTGTCCTATTTCCTGTAAAACCACAAGAAAGTGGGCAAAAACAACAATTTGGCACAAAAATACTGCAAAGCAGTGCGATTCACTGCAGGTCATAGTGCTGAAGTGAGTTAATAAGCCATGTTGCGGTTGTGTTCTTAATGTGTGGCCTGATGCCCTGATTGTGTAACAGCATTAATATTCCCACAGATAAACACTGTCTCTAGTTAAAGAGAGTGAATTAAAGTGAATAAACAATTGAAATTGCCTGTGAATCTATATTGTCTGCAACTTTTATGGAGCAGCACATGAATGCAGTTTAAATAAGTTTTGCACACTGCCTTAAGGTTTTGCTCTTTTTTTTTGTCATTGTCTGTGGGTGTTTAGAATTAGAGAAGGAGAGTGTTGTCATCATCAGAGTTGGGTGTTCAGGGTGTAGAGGCTTAAAACCTGCAAGTGGTGTGAGGTGCAACAAGCACCAGTATAGAGCTACACAATACTTCACACTTCATGGATAATTTTTAATTTATTTTTTTTTCTTTTTGTTTTCATTTTTACTCCATTTAAAAAAAAAACATGCTTTTAGGTGGTGGTGTATTTGATGTGTGATTGCAAAACCTGTGTTTTCTTGGTTGGTGTAGACTTAGACATTCAACCATTTAGTCCTATATTTTTTTGGAAAGGTAAAAATGCATTGTTTACGATTAAAATACCAGTGTACTAACCATTAAAAAAAAAAAAAAAAAAAAAAAAGTTTTGTGACATCAGCTGCTAAATAAAGCGCTGTTTTGTTCTTGCAGTTCCTGCCTTGAAGAGCTCACATTCAGTGCAGAGAAAATAGAAACATTCTATAGCACATATCAGGTACATTTCAAACAAATGTTGCATAATATATATTGAATCTTTCATTTTTTTTTAATGTGGTCTTGTAGTTGGGGCAGACTCAACAACCCACAACCCAATGATTCTTGTTTTGTTTTACAGAAACATAAAAAAGAAGTGGGACGTCTGTTAGAAAGGTAAGACTGAAGTGCTTGGTGCTTGGAGCTGTCAGTGGGGAAGACATGATCATGTCCTACAAATGACACTGACAGAGCAGTGGGTTGTTTTAGAGCTAGAAGTAGAACATTGCAGAATTATGAACTGAAGGATTTGGCTCATTCATTGATTTAATGATGATTACAGACTAGAGGTCAGGGTTAATCCCATTTATATTCGACTCTACATAACCAGTAATGATTTGATGTGGGGAGGGGGGGGGGGGGGGGAGAGGCAGGTGTCAGCTTAAATGAATATCAAAGTTTTGACACAGTCTTAAAGAACTGGGTTTGCTGAAATCAGGAAAGGGGTTGCCTGTGGGTGTGTGTGGGGGGCAAGTAAATTGTTGGAAGGATGAGGACTGTGATTTATAATGCGATGTAAACGACTCTCTGTAAACCAGCCTTCTTTGGGAAAAGAGCCACAATGTCTCCAGACAGATTTAGAAACAGTTCCAGGCAAATTGTGTAATTATAGAAAACAGAGAAAGCCTTCTGATCACCCAAAAAAAATAATAATAAATAAATAAAATAAAAAATAGCGCGCACAAAACTGTGTGAACATGCAAGTAAATAACCTGAAATCACCAATTTATTGAGTAATAAAAAGCTTTGGAGGATCAGTTTAATCCTTGGATTACCCCCCTGTCTCACAAAGTGCAGCATGTTTAGATTGACATCAACTAATAAAGTGATATTTATATATGTGTCTAAGTTAGGTCCCGAGTTAATCGGTCTTTTGTCTTTCTCCTGTAGCATAGGAAGGAGACCGCCTCAGATTAACGACGTTTCTTGGCGTCTACAATACCACATGAAGGTGCATAGTCGTTTCCAAGTTTTGGGAACACATTTCTTCTACTTCTTTTTTTTTCTTTTCATAAGAAACCCCAAAAAAAAAAAAAAATGAAAAAAAAAATGTTCCTCTTTCGACAGAACGGACAGGTCGATAAGGTCAACGAGCCTTTCTACTTGCTTTCACTGAACACCGAGGTAACTACTCGAACATAAAGCTGCACCTTTACATGGAGTGCGTCTGTTATGTTTCTGTGAGTGAAACTGTGATCCCCTTTGTGCCTTTGTCAGAACGAAGGATCCTCTGAGGATATCAGCTTCACCTGCACGATGGAGCAGCTACAGGTAGAGGAAACGATTTTGCCTCCTCATCTGTCAGTGGCATTCCATAGTCGGGGCTGTCTTGCGGTTGCACCATAAAAAGAGCCCTTACGCACCACATCCAGCCTCCTTATGGGAAAACCAAAATCAAAGAGGTCCACTTATTGATGTGATTTCCTGTGGGGTGGTTTTCTTATTCTAACGGGTTAAATTTCATCATTATCTGCACGAGTTCCACATAATAAATAAAGGGACTTTCTGCACATGAAATAATTTTTATTTTTATTTTTATTTTATTTTTTTGTCATTGCTGCATCGTCACAACTTTGGATTTGGCTACGTTGCTGCAGGCATATAAACACACAATAAATCGATCTTGCAGAAACCGAAAGATTGTACAGATGATGGTGAAGATGATGATGATGATGATGCATTCACTTCTTCTTATTCTTTGCCTTTATAAAATAAGTTGGAAGTTTTCTGTTTCGCGTTGCAGTGATGTGAGAGCTGATCTGCCTTTAAATAATGTGCATTCAATGCAAATTAACCGGCAATTCAATCAGTTTTCGGACTAATGTGACTCATACTCGAACCAGGCTGAATATAAAATTCTGAATGCAAACTAATTTTATATAAATCTTACGTATAGTGAGTGAAATTCATGGCTATAAATGTGGGGATTTTTTCAGTTCATATTTTAGGTTACATCTGTCGGGATATGTTGCTGCGGTTTTTTTTTTCCCCCCACCCAAATATGATCAGTGGTTACCTGTTTTCAGGATTTGGTGGGGAAGTTGAAAGACGCTGCCAAGAGTGTGGAGAAAGCCAGTCAGATGTGATGCCGGTGTCCAGTTTCCTCTCCGTTTCCTCTGCACCACAGAGCTCTGAGCTTCCCAACCGGCGTCCAGCGGCACCGCTCCGTTCTCTGTTTACAGCTCCTTTTGTACCTGAGATTGACACGACACGTATGAGACACTTATCATTCCAACGTCTGTTTTCCAATTAAAACAGCAAAATAAAATCAAATTTTGTGTTTTCATTTCTCATTTTGATGTGCTCACACCAAAACGTATGTCTTTATTTTTATTTTTGTGGGAAAGTTTTCTTTTTCTTTCTTTCTTTCTTTCTTTCTTTCTTTCTTTCTTTCTTTCTTTCTTTCTTTCTTTTTCTTTTTTTAAATAAACACAGGCCGACTTAATGTCCATGTCAGGGAGATGTGGAAAGCAGGTCTTTGAATATGGACCCAGAAAGTAACTAACTGGTAGGCGTGTGTTTTGTCAACACTTACCAGCCTGAATAGGATTTTTGCCATAGTTGCGTGACAGCGGTGTATTTTGTTTCCTGCAGCATTTGTTGCAAGAAGAGGTTCAGTCCAGCTTTTTTTTTCCCCCGGACTGATGGGGACTATTTTTAAAAGACCACACAAACAGAGATCAGTGACTTTGTTGACTGAATCACTCTATGAAGAATATACATATCTATATATAGATAGATAGATAGATAGATAGATAGATAGATAGATATAGATGTATATAGATAGATATTCTGCTTTCTGCATCCACTTCAGCTCAGACTTCTCAGCTCTTGAGAACTGGAAGCACCACAGCGGCTCAGATTCCATAAACATCCGAGAGATGCCTTCACTTTCTGCGGCGCTGGCTCAAGGATGACGGGCTCCAATTCATCAAGTGGAAGTTGCAGCGCATTTTTTTTTTGTGTGTGTGCAGAGATGGCAGGACAGCGCCAGTGACAAACGTTTGACACCAGACTCGTTTGTCACATGGGCGTAATATTTGTAACCAAGTGCCTGGGTTCTCCAAAAGCAATGAGGTTACTAAGGCAGATGCCTTGCTGTTTCAATGGACTTCGTGCTATATAGTGAGTGTATTGAGGCATTTTGACGCTCAAAGCTACTTGAACGTGTGTGAGTGCGTGTGCTGCCGTTATTTTTAACATCAGAGAGGCGAGGGCACACCATCAGTAGCCTGGTCTACATTCTAAACGCCCCTGGTCTCAGAGCTACTTGAGCGAGACGAGGACGCATGTTAGTGTGTGGATTTCGGTTTTTTTCGTGATGAAAACTGTGACAAACTGTCTGAATGTGTTGTGTGGGTTATTTTAAATCATGCGTCATACATTAGAAAGACTAGAATAGGCTACACCGACAGTAAATATTTTTAGGCGCCCTTTACGCAGCTGCCTGGTGTCATTTCAGCTCAAGTAAAGCACGAACTGCTGAGAGGTTTACGGGATTTTAGCCGTTGGGAACATATTCATGTGCACATGTGTGTGTTTTGTGTGTTATTTTGTATCATGCGTAGTAGATGAGGAGACACGGCGTACACCGACAGTAATTCCCAGGCACCCTTAAGCTACGAGACCACGTGACCAAAGCGGGGCGGTCGAACTACAAGCCATTTTGGGGACGGTGTCAGTTTCCACTGAGCACACACACACTGCTGCATTTTACTGGGGGTGAAGCGAATGTTTTGGAGGCAAAGTTATCGGTGCCGAAGTGGGAAGCTTTCCGAGCCGAAGCCGGTGGACTGGGCTCTTCTGAAGCCGCGGATCGGATACGCACACAGCGCATAGACGGCGAGGGAAAGAGGAGTTTTATTCGCACATCTGAAATGCGCTCTGCTCCGCCGTGCGCTCTCCGCCACTGACAGCGTCTGCAGCCTGCTTCAAGATGGCGGCTCGGCTCCTATTCATTTTCTGCTGATCGCCTCCCAACTTTCATTGTCTATTCGCCTCAAGACCCACCGATTCCCAGCCCAGTCTCCAGGTATGTCTCATTCGATATCGTCTCTAACTAACGGGGGCAGGAGGCGAGGTTTGCGGTTTGCGCTTTTGTTGTTTTTTTTCTACGCACCGTTCCAGCGGTGGATGTGGAGCTTTCAACGGTGGCTGCAGCGATCACCGACGTGGAGCTCCGTGTGTGTCTGCGCACCACTTTTTTCCCCCCTCTCTCCTCTTCTTCGCTGTGCAAAAGATGTTCCCCACTCGGGCACAAACGTGAATTAAGATGAACAAACGCCCGGTGTTGCATTATCTACCCTTCGGGAATCCGTCCGTATAAGTTGATAACGGCTGGGGTTTGCATTGAGTCGTTTGGATTTAGGTAAAGTGGCAGATCTCGGGCGAACCAGGCTGGGTTGGCTGAGATACTAAGAGTAGCAAGTGTTCAAAACGCTCCTCCTGAACCCGTATCTCCATACAGCGTCTTCATGTTATAGAGTTGGGATGTCTGGGGTGTTAGGAACCTGGTGTTATGTTGGTTTTTGCTGTATATGGCCAAATGTTGGATTTATTAACTTAACTTGGATTGCTCCCACGAACGTGACAAGGAGGCAGACCATTTCAATTGTGCATAAATGTTTCATGACTCCTTCTTGGGCAACACTGTATCTCTGTTAAACATTCACTTTGGCTGGTTATGTCTTGGGTTATGATTATGTTGATTTAGAAGGATGGTTGAGTTTTGGAGAGATTTAAAAAACAAACATATATGTGTATAAATATGTACGACTCGTCGGTCAGGATACAAAGAGGTGGCTGTGTCCCACCAACCAGCCAAAGCATCGGTTATTTTACCTAAATTCACATGAGCTGTGACCTGCAGTGGATGTGGTTTGTTGCTGTTAAAGCTCATTATGGATTTCCATATTTTCACCTACGGTTATTGGATGCTGGTGCGTTGTGTGTGTCTGAATCTGGTGACACAAGGACAGACGCACAGACACTTCCAGGGCTTTTCCCTGGGCTTGGGATGTGATGGGAATTATCATTTTACTCTTGAATGCTGTTGGGGACCCTGCGTGTGGTTAATGGTTTAAAAATTAATGTATTTCCACCACCCACCCCACAATCCACACACACAACCAGGATTGCAGGCTGACAGCCTCTCAGGTTGTGACAATGCAGTCAAACGCACTGAGTTATCCCTTTGTATTGACTTTCATACGTTTCAGTCATGTGGTCAATTTGGAATCTCCACTTATTTAATTAAGGGTTTTCGAAATCCACTCACAGCGGTTTAAGATGGGGGTCTTGTTTTTTTTTTTCTTTCTTTTTCTCTTTCTCTTCTCCGATTTTTAATTGGGTTATTCCCAGCTGCTGTTGATTTAAGTGTAAGGAGGGAACCTTTACAAGAGGAAATGGGTGGACGAGGTGGGCAGGACTCTGGGTCAATGCAAGAGCCGAGAGAAATCTCCAAATTTGTTGTTGCTTAATTGAGAGAATTAAAGCATCAGTAGCTGTCTATTTAAAAAAATATATGTGTGTGTGTGTGTGTGATGTAGATCTTCTGTATTCATAAGTGAAGACCATAATGGAAATCTTGATTGAGCCTGGTGCTGCAGCCGTTTATAGAAACATTCGTTCCCAGCATGTATGAACTTATTTGCGTTCCGATTTCTGCAGTGAACTGACTCCCAGGTCTCATGAAGTGAGCACGCAGCTCCCCGAGGACAGAAGGACAGCAGTTGTCCAAACACCAGTCGGATCGATTAATGGCGCAACAGGCTCCCCCTGCATATATGTAGACATTATCCATCACTATCCGTGTGTGATGCATCCTTTGAACGGAGTCGCTGGCCAGAGTTGCCCGCAGTGGTGTGTGTGTGTGTGTGTTAAGAGGCGGTCGGGAGAGAGGGGCATCTAGTGCCGGCTGTGGCGCCGTGAAGTAGCAGTGTGGGTTCAGAGCTGGGCAGGCTGGCTGTCATCCAGGGTTTAAAGAGGGTCGGCTCCTCATGTCCAGTCTATGGGCTACAGTTGGACTTTTAATGGCTGATGTTTGTGTTTCTTCAAATGACAGCAATGGGGGCGCACTGATCAGACATCATGGCACAGCCCTTATTATTATTATTATTATTATTATTATTATTGTTATTATTATTTTTATTATGCAGCGACTCAGATTAGTGTTTCCAAACCTTCCACGATAAAATAATGGTTCATAAATATTGGAGAAAATAAATGAGGAAACCGATGATTCTTTGGCACCGGGTGACTTATTTCACCGTTTGAGCTTCAGTGGCTCAGAGGAAACGGGGTCTGTAAAGTTCAAATGCCCAGTATTGGCAGTGTTGATGTTTAATAAACGGGCTGTATGTGACCATGGCGCAGAAATAAATAAGTGTGATCCAGCCGTGCGCTTCAACTTCAGCGCAGTCGCGGCTGTTCATGGCCATGTTGCTGCTGCACGGCGTTTATAATCGCGCACACGCCATGAAAAAAAGCGCAAAGCGAGCGAGAATAAAGCAGAGATTATTCCCAGAGTTGGACACACACACACACATACACTCCTCTCCGTGAATGTTTTCTTTTGGGGCTGGGGGGGTGAAGCTCGTGCAATACAGGCTTCATTTGCCGTCCTCCCCCCTTTCGAAGGAAACCTCGCAGCCCGTTGAACCGATACGGGGCTTCTTCTTTTTTTTTTTCCTCAACAAAATGGCAGCCGTGCTGTCGGCAGCCTGGCAGTCCAGCGGCTGTATGTGTGCGCGGAGGGAACGGGGGAGGGGGGGGGAGAGCCCGCCCGCCCCTCCGGTTCCACCACACACACACACACACACACACACACACACACACCCGCCCCCCATCCGCCTATTCCCGTACCGAGCGCACCGGCAGCTCGCCGGTGCTGTTGTTTTGGTTTGACACCCTGCCTTGTTCTGGTCACTGGCGACCAGCCATGTGGGCTTAAAAAAAAAAAAAAAAAAAAGCAAAACGAGTTGCCATAGAAACGCCCAGGTTTCCCCACAGCCTGTGTGGCACACCTGACGCAGTGAATTGGTGTCTTCCTATCACCCCCCCCCCACCACCGCCACCTTTCACCCCACACTCAACCCCGGGGCTCCGCAGCTTCCGGATCTAATATTATTGTCCCAGTTTTCGGCAGGGTGTTTGGTTAGAAATGTGGTGCGGTCACCTTACAAAATGTATTTTTAATTTTTTGGTCAGAGTGACCTGAGACGCAGATGCCTCTCATTTTGAAGGTGTTGATGCTGGATTGTCCTGATGTGTTTAATTTTCGGTATGTTCCTCAGAGGATTCTGTCGGTTCTGTGTGGCTCTTTTTTTAAAATTTAAAACTAAAGCTGGACTCGAGACTTCTTCAGGTTTGAGAGACGCGTTACGCATTTAAACACCAAACTATTCGATTTGGCACATTGGACCCCCCCCCCTCCAAAAAAAAAAAAAAAAAAAAATCAGTGCCATTACTCATTTTTGGAACTGAGAAACCCTTTGATCTAAGCTCGTTTCTGGCTTGATTGTTAGACGCTGCTCCTCTGATGTGGCCATGTGTTTAAACGGCGCTAGTTTAAGATGAAACGAAGGAGAGGGGGCGCGGAGCTCCATCGATCTCTCGGCGGAAGTGATTGATTTATGATTATTCGCTGCGCCTCGGTCAGGTGACTTCTGCGGCGCGGCTGCCTATCAGTCTGCCAGCGAGCACCTTCCCCTTCGGTTATTATTGGATTAGCATACGAGATGATGTTGCTTTAACACAGTCAAACAAACAGCAGCATCTTTTTCCAAATGGTGTGACTTTGCGCTGTAAAAGAAACCTCTGATGCCTCTCCACGCATTGTTTTCACTTCTTATATATATATATATGTCTGTGTGTGTGTGTGTGTGTTTTTCTCTCTTTCCGCGCAGGATTGTTGTTCCTTTCTCTCACCATGCATCGAACGACCAGGATAAAGATCACTGAGCTCAACCCTCACCTCATGTGTGTCCTGTGTGGAGGATATTTCATAGACGCAACCACCATAATCGAATGTCTTCACTCATGTGAGCAAGCCCCACAAAAAAAAAGAGACTCTTCTGTAGCTGTAGAGGTTGACATGGAAATGTTGTGACATCTAGAAAATGCGTTGCAGAAACTTATTGCCTAAAGGAATCTTCCTTACACGTTTCCCTGCTGCACATAGACTTTTATTGCAACTTTGCTGCTGCAGTGTTAACGCTGCAAATTTACCCTGAGCAACAAGTCATTAAAACCAGAGATTTACCAATAGCCTGCTAGTTCAGACTCAGGATATCCTTTCAGATGAAATCTGATGTTTTGTTTTTGTTTTTGTTTTTTGTTTTTTCTATGGTTTCGCAGTCTGCAAGATGTGCATCGTGCGCTACCTGGAAACCAGCAAATACTGTCCCATCTGTGATGTACAAGTGCATAAAACCAAGCCTCTGCTCAACATTAGGTGAGAACTGCGGTTACTTTTACTTTCTTATTTATGTTTCTCATTTTCCCTGGTTTTTAAAAGTAGATTTGATCTATTTCTTCTCTGAGAGAAAGATATTTTTCTTTAGTTTTGTGGAGTAAACTTTTTTTTTCCTGTTGCGCTTCATCATGGTTTGAATTGATGTACATTAGAAGGCACATTTAAAAAAAAAAAAAAAAAAAAAAGTCTTTCTCATATATAAAGAATTTTTATTGTTATGCATTTGCAAGACATTTTCCACAGCCTTTAATAGCACCTGCGAATGTCTGTGTGTTGTATAACAGGGTGTTTGTGAAGAAAACATGCTTTTCGGTCACAAGCTGACACGTCTTCTTATCTAAAAGCTTAATTAATAGGAAAAGTATCTCCATTGACTTGACTGATGTTTTTGTTCCTCTCTAGGTCTGACAAAACTCTACAGGACATTGTGTACAAGCTGGTCCCCGGCCTCTTCAAAAGTAAGAGCATGACTGTGGAATCATCTCTGTATCTCTTATTGTCATTCTGATACGTTCATCTGTAGTCAACCACCTATTACCGCCCCTGCAAATCAGAATCAAAATCTCAGCTTGTTTCATTGCCAGGTCTCAGACATGAACTCCTATAGGGTAGAAAGTGATAATAAAATGGAAGCCAAAGGCTATTTTTTGCCGGCTGAGATATATCCAATCAAAACATTGTTTTTTGTCAGTTATTGCATCCCTAGAACTGTTCTGACTTAATTTGTCCAGTTGTGTTCAACAGATGTTTTCAGCTTTATTACTGCAAATTACACAGAGGGGTGGGGGAAAAAAAGAAAACAAATTCTGGTTCATGCAGCATTTTCAAATGAAGGTTAACAGACTTGTAATGTCTTCCTGCTTTCTGAATGTCCTCAGATGAAATGAAGAGGAGGAGAGACTTTTACGCAGAGCATCCTGTAGATGGTGAGTTAGAAAGCATGTATCGGTGATCTCATTTCCATGTGGTTGCCACGGTGAGGGGGAGAACAAAGTGTAGCACATGCTTTTATTTGCAAATCAGTGTTCCATAAATATATGTATTCATTTATATTTTTTTTTAAACTTGAATTTCTGTATAGTCACTGTGTGTGTGTGTGTGTGTGTGTTTTTTTCTTTTTTCCTGCAGCTTCTAATGGATCAAATGAGGATCGCGGAGAGGTGGCAGACGAGGATAAGAGAATTATTACAGATGATGAGATCATCAGCCTCTCCATCGAGTTCTTTGATCAGAGCAGGTAGGTTTGATTTCCACGTAAACGGACTACAAAACTTTGCATTTAATTCAATCACAGGATCTCTTTTTAAGAAATGTAGTCCCTTTTTAAATTTACACATTTTACACAGTCCATATCCTGGATCAAAACACACTAGGTCCTACCAGCCGCCAGCTCAGCGTTCCATCTCTCCACAATATAATATAATACATTTATATGGGTATTTGTATTTATACTTATAAATGCCCTCCAGATCCAGCCTTTATGTCAAGATGTAATGAATTATTTAACTTTATATTTTTGGAATTTATCAAATTCTTTCACACACTAACAGTGTTGTCCTTGCAACGCCATACAAACATGTTAACAGTTGACAAAAAGAGTAAGGCAGTTAAATGTACTTTTTATTCAAGTGACTGATTCTGCAGATTATATGATGTCCACACAACACATTGTTTATAAAAAAAAAAAAGATGTCTTTTTAATAATAATTCACTTGTTTATTGCACATGAACACCATGAATATTACAGTCTTGAAAAGTTCTTAATATGTTTCCCTTTCATTCTGTGCAGGCTCGGAGGTGGAGTGGAGGAAAAGCAGTCAAAAGATCAGGTATTGCAAGTTGATTTTTTTTCCCCCTGCTGTTAACATCCTTTTTTAACCAGGGTAAAGATGAAACATTCTGCAAGCTGCTTGTCATTCAGCAGCTAATGAATACATAGTTTGCAACCTCTGCTGAAATCTGTGGACACAGTTTAACCAAACATGTCTTTCTCTTGAGAAAGGCTACATTGTTTCTGTGAAGCAAATTCTTTTCCTGATTTTAAGGTGGACCAGCCTGTGTCCTCTTTAACAACTTATATATGATCTATAGATCTATTTTTATATAAATATACTGTATAATTTTGGAATATTTATATAATCTTCAGGTGGCCAACAAGCGGTACCTGCAGTGCCCAGCAGCCATGACAGTCATGCATCTGAGGAAGTTTCTGCGCAGCAAAATGGAAATCCCAAATACCTACCAGGTCTTTTTTTTTTTTTAAATCCTTATTTATTTATTAATACATATAATTTATACATTTAATGTATTTGTATGTAAACATCTCTTTAAGAGAGTTGCGATGTCATTATCTTACTTAAAAGCAGAAATATTTACTCTTTTTGTTCTGTTATAACTAAATTGACTTTTTTTTTTTCTCTCCAGGTTGAAGTCATGTATGAAGACGAACCTCTGAAAGATTACTACACGTTAATGGATATAGCATACATCTACACTTGGAGAAGGGTAAGACATCTTTTGAGACTTTTTCTGGGCAAAGAGAAGATGTGATTTTTAAATGGATTCCCAAATCCTAAATGTCCTTATGTTGCTCATTTATTTAAGTATATCAAAGAGTAGGTCATTTTATGGATTTCATTAGATGGATACAGGTCTTATTTATAGTTCAAAATACAAATATTAGCAAAAAAAAAAAAATCACTATTGTTGTTTACCACTGAAATAATTCCTGTTCAGACTTGAAATTACAGTGTAAATCATAAAATTAGATTTTATTTTGTGCTCTGCCAATTAACACTGTAAACTGAAACTCATAGATTATATTTAACTTTATTGACACCAATTACAGCAGTTTTGATAGAGCACATAAGTTAAATATGGGTTTCCACCATGCTGTACCCTCTGTTGTAGGCTACACCCTAATGTGTTCAGTTTCTTTTTTTATTTTATTAAAAATTTTGCATGGAATACAGGTTGACAGGAGGCTGTTGAATAGATTATGGTCTTTCTCAGACAATCTTATCCCATATAAAAGTCCTTATTTTTAATTTGGCATGTGGCCTACGTGCTACAATACAGAATGTTAACTACGCTGTTGTTTAAAATACATTTTTATAATCCACAGAACGGCCCGTTGCCCCTGAAGTACCGAGTCCGACCCAACTGTAAGAAGATGAAGGTGAGCCACGCGCAACAGGAAGGCCAGAACAGCGCGAGCAGATCCGGTCCGGAGAGCGACTCCGCCAGCGACAAAGCCGGAAGTCCCGCCGGAGCGCCCTCCACGTCCTCGTCGCTGCCGAGCCCCGGCACGCCCGCTCAGTCCCCGCACCCGCAGCTCCCGCACGGCCCCAATAACGTCAACGGGACCCCAGCCGCCACCACCGCCGCCCCTCCGACTCCCAGCCGGTCCCTAACTCAGTTCGGCAGCGGCACCAGCAGCGGCAGCAAACCCCGGAAGATTTCTCTGAACGGTTCATCGACTTCTTCCGGATGACGCGGAGCTTCGGACCGGACCGGACCAGCCAACGCCAGACACCCGCTCAGCTAATACTGTTTTCATGCCAATGTAGTTCCATTGTGTAGACAATGTTTTCTCTCTTTCTCTCTCTCCATTTGTTGTTATAAATATTACGACATCATATGTAAGTTCAAACGTAGTGGAATCAGAGACATTTCAAAATAAAAGAAAGGAGGGAGTTGGGTGGCGTGGGAATTTTAACACGAAATTCTGATGATGAGAAAAAAATAAATAAAATAACGTTGGAAAGGATAAGGGCAGGCATTACCCTCCTCCTCTTTAAAGCTACGTCTTTATCTTACACAAGTGACTGAAGATAGACTTTTATATTTTCTTTGACTTTTTTTTTCCCAAATTCAAAGTGTTTATTATGAATATTTCATGTGTGTTGGGATATTTTGAATCTGTCAGTTTAAACATGCATGCTCATAAGAACACTTTCTTTTCTCAAAGAGGATTCCGCGTGTTTTCCCCACAAGTCTCTCTCTCTTTTTTTTTTTTTTTTTTTTTTGGTTTGTTTTTGGAGGTGTTTCGATCTTGTCCCAATGAAAGGAAAATACATTTCTATAGCGCCGTTGGCTTCACGGGAATCAAAAAAAAAAATGCCTATGGAGGGGGGGGGGAAAAATCAACGTTACTTTGCCTTTTACTGGAAAAAAAACAAACTTTCTTGTAGCTGCAGTGGAATCTGATTGCTTATCCTCCAAGTCTTTAGCACGTTATAAGCAGTTTTAGAGAATCCACGTGTAAATAGAAACAAAAATGCATATTTAATCAGCGATGTTATTCTCTTATTCCCCTTTGTTCTGAAGGAATGACTTGGGCTCCTGTTGAGCTCCATTTCATGCGCAATGACAGATGTTTTGATGTCTCCCGTGTTTTCCGTATTTGTATCGCTCGATTGTATGACAACTTATTGTATTGTTACTGTTGCACAGTATAAAACATCTAAATAAAACATTTTACACTTACGTAAGAAGCCAGCTCGACTTTTATTTTTACATTTATGATGAACGATCATCGGTCAGCCCGCATGAAATGAAGAAAGGAATCATTTCAAAGGGGGCAGACTATGAAAAGCGCCAGATGTCTGTCTGAATCCGCAGTGATGTAGATAACTAAGTTAAGGAGGCCAGATCCTGAGCTGTGAAGAGGAGGAGGAGGAGATCTGGCCCGTGATCAAATCATGTTTCCGAATGCTTTCAATGAAGATAGAAGCCTTTGGGATTGTTTTTTTTTTTTTTGTAATCGATGATTTATCACACCAGTAGCTGCGTTTCACTGCACGGAAATGCGACGGGTTTAAAGGAAAATAAAAAATAAAAATGATAGAAAAAAACAATCTGGATTTAATTCTAATTAATCTATAATTGAATTCTTAAGCAAAGCTGGCGTATGCTCTTTGTGAAAGTATTAAATTCAAGACATTTTATCATTATATTGGACCCTAAACGAACACTACTAAACCAACGATTTTTAACGAATTAATCACATTTTCATAATCACTATTTTTTTTCCTCCAAAATCTTTTTTTCTCCCTTGAAAAGTGAATTAATTATGAACGTGAAAAATCCAGAAATACACACGGTTGTGATGTTTCAAGCACTCATCTAGGCGAATCATAAAAAAAAGAGGACGTATTAATCAAATCTGGCTTTAAAATAAAAGCAGATGAATCCTGAATTAGTAAATCTAGACGGGGAGCGGGATTTCAGAATGTGTCATACTGCGGTAAACAGCCGAAGGAAGAAAGATCATTACGCCTTTTATTTTGTAAACAATGTTTCACAGAGAAGTTTCATCACTTCCTAACATAAAGAAATTAAACGAAAAATATTTATTATTCGGATTAAATAGACAGAAGTATCTCTTAGCCTACTTGGGGCTTAACTGAACGATAATAAGTCTCATTTAATGTAAGGTGATAATCGTTTCTCCGAATAATCGACAACAGCCCGCATTAACGTTTAGAGTGAAAAGAAGAAATAAAGAAAATAAAACAGAAAATCGGAAGTATGATCCGATTTCACAGTAGAAGCCTAAGATATTAGTGGGTTTAACATTTCTTCATTTTAAAATGCTTTTAAACAGCTGGCACCGGATACAGTAATTAGGTTAAAAAAAATAAGTAAATCTGAATAAATAAATAAATAAAATAAAGCGGTACCCTGGATCCGGAATCGGCCACCTAAAATATCTTACTTCAGTTGTAGAACGACGCTGTTTAAATGCTATTTGGGCATATTTTATTATCTTTGCCTTGTTTTTCTTTCATCTACCTTTTTTTCTTCTATGTTCGCTGTGGCAGTACAGATATATAATGCTTGGATCGATCATATTTCAATGACATTTTTGAAAATAACAATAATGACGAAGTCTATTTAGGCCATATCTATGTGTTTGTTTTGTTTTTGTTTTTTTTGTTTTTTAAACGGGATTTACAAAACGGTTTACGCAAGTAAAAAAAAAAAAGATGAACTCGTCTAGGCAGGTCCTCGAGCAGGCAAAAGTTAAAAAGGCTAAGAAAAAAAAAAAGCAGACGAACTCTTTCATCATGAAAGACTCGGCGCAACATCAGCTCAGAAGCGGAACTGCGTTTTCAGCGTTTTCACCCCCCCCCCCCCCCCCGCCCAGTTTCCATCTGCCTGCTCTTTTTGTCTTCGAATCGCGTTGCGAAAGTGGGAGACGCATCCGCGGTTGTCTTTTAGCGGGAACAAAGAGACTGATCTGACTGACCTGAAGGGAGCGCGCGGAGCTCTCACTCCCAACGTATTTCCGGGCGGAAAACGCGAGCGCACTTCGAGTTGCGAGCGGACAGGAGAGCGGCGGAGTGAGTCATCGCCGTAATAGACGACCTACGTCGGGAGGTACAGAACATTCTGCTTCCTGTCCGTTGCCGGGGCAACGCTTAACAACAACACCACCACCTAACCTGGACCGGGAGAACCGCTGCACTGAATCCTGTGATAAATTAAGTTTTTTTTTTTTTCCCCGATCTGCTGAAGCGATATAACGTTTGATATACACACATTTTGAAAGACTCCCTTTTTTCATCCGAGTAACAATGAGCCAACGACAGATCATTCAAGGTGAGATTCACGAGCTGTTTTGATTCATAAAAAAAAAACAAATAGAGAGAGAGAGAGAGAGAGAGAGATAGAGGGATTCACCACACCCTTCCGTTTGTGCTTTGCAGTTTTCGAGCAGTATCAGAAATCAAGGATGCAATTTGTGCAAACGGTTGCTGATCTGGCAGCCAGACCACAAAACATAGAAATCCTCCAAAATTCTGGTAAGAAACACGATTGTAACCACTAAGAATCGTTTGCTTTCGCTGCCAATTCCAGTGTTTTACCTCCTCTCTTCTCCTCTCCTCTCCTGCAGGTGTGATGTCCATGCTGCGTCCCCTGATGTTAGACGTGGTCCCCAGCATCCAGCAGACAGCAGCTTTGGCTCTGGGCCGCCTGGCGGATCACAGTGATGACCTGGCTGAGGCTGTGGTGAAGGAAGACATCCTGCCCCAGCTGGTCCACTCCCTGGCCTCGCAGAACGTCAGTATCTCATCCTTTATCCTTCGGAAATCTGGAGCTACTGGCAGGTTGTCTCCACCCTTAAAAGGCTGGTGTTAGAGAGGGAAGAGAGACAGACAGACAGAGGCTGTCACCATTAGGGAACTCGGGGTCAGCCTCCTGAATGTGAGAGTGTATTTTGGGCTAACTTGGCAGTTCGCCTGGGGGCTACTTCAAAACCTAAGAGCCCTTTACCATGAGAGCAACCAGGCCTTTGTTTTCTCTCTCTTTCTCTCTCTCAGCCCACTCAGAGGCAGAGAATGGAGGGAGGCAAAGTTTAGGCCCTGTTATTAATGAGGCACTGCAGCCTCATATAATCATCTTTAAAATTCTGTCTGCTGCAGATTTTCGTTTCACTCTATTGCAAACTATAGAAGAAAAAAAAAAATCACATTTGAAAAAAAAGGAATATTTATTTTGTTCAGAGAGTTTCTAGGGAAACTCTGGTGTACACAAACACTTATAATATACAAAACATATAAAACAAATTTGCTCTTATTCTTTACCCATACACTAATATATGGGTTCCTTAAGAGATTAAAGACCATGTCAACAAAAAAAAAGGGTTAAAAGATAAATATATATGAGAAAAACAATTAATTTCCTTGCAGGTTTTGCATATGTGGTTTTTCATGTAGTTATTGAACAATATAACTGTCTTGTAATGACCCTGGTTTCTGCAGGGTCATTACAACTTATTTGTGTATCTGTGTGTGTTTTTGTGCAGAGGTTCTATAAGAAAGCAGCAGCGTACGTGCTGCGTGCAGTAGCCAAACACTCACCCGAGCTTTCCCAAGCTGTGGTGGCCTGTGGGGGGGTGGATGCCCTGGTTCTCTGCCTGGAGGAGTTTGACCCCGGGGTGAAGGAGGCCGCAGCCTGGGCTCTGGGCTACATTGCGCGACACAATGCATGTAAGGAGGACACACTGACATGTTTAGATGTGTATGATCTTCTACATTTTAGTTTCCTGGTTTGAAGATACATCCTTCATGTATCCATAGTTTCATGTCTCCCACCTCTTTCCATTACCGTGCAGCGTTGTCGCAGTCGGTTGTGGATGCAGGCGCCGTCCCCCTGCTGGTCTTGTGTCTTCGGGAGCCTGAGATGGCCCTCAAACGCATCGCGGCCTCCACCCTCAGCGACATCTCCAAACACACACCAGAGCTGGCCCAGACTGTGGTGGACACTGGTGCCGTGGCACATCTGGCACAGATGATCCTCAACCCAGATGCAAAACTCAAGGTAGAACATCTCAAAGGAAAGTTTCAATTCCCAGCTGTTGGTTTAACTCAGCTCATGGTGTATGATTGTATAAATGAAAGGAACAATTTTCTGAAATTACCGCTAGTTTTTTAAATTATTGTGATTCTGATCTTTGTTAAGATGGTTACAAGCCTTATAGGAGTGCTTGCCAAGTAAGATAAAAATAATTCATACCTAGGACATGCATGCTAAATATTCATGCAACCTCAGTGTCTTCTATCATTTTAAATATTGAAGCTTAGGGCTTTTTTTTTTTTTTTAGTAATAAGTTAAATCATTTTTTTATGCTTTTATTTTGCATATAATTTACCTGCCAATTCAATTCAATTCAATTCAATTCAATTCAATTCAAAAGAGATACTGTCTCAATACATATATATTTTTTCTTTATGGTTTCAATGGGCTCTGGCTCATATTTTTATGATATTATTACATATTTTTTTATTCCTGCATCTATTAGCCTCCTTCGTTCACCTTTCTAACAAACCTCTTGCCTTGTGTGATTTCTATGTGATAGACTGTGAATTAAACCAAGTGATTTAGATTTTCTCCAAGATAATATCATTTTAAAATACAGAGCTGGAAATATTTTTTTTGTCCTTAATAACAAAACATCTGACATTACAGACTTGAAAATTTTTAAATATTCTTTAGTACTTTGGATTACACTGATTGCAAATTATTATTGTAAGTAATTATAAGTAAACATTATAGATTATCAGTGTTGTAAAACCTGCTGAGATGGAATGGAGTAAAAACATTGTGTTGACATTTAAAGGATCCTGCAGGCAACACAATCATACAGTAGTCTGGTTTCTATCAGTCTTGGAAACCTTTCTTTTTGGCATCCAATCTAAAATATTTATCACTGTTAGATTTTATTAAAAAAACAAAACAAAAAAACAAATACATGTTACATTTAGCTAAAATAAAAGATGTAATACTCAAGAGTAGCTGTACCAGATGATAAACACTGATATTTCAACAGATGCTTCAAAGCTTAAAACTTAAAGCAGTAATTTTGGTTTATATATATATTTTTTAAATATGACTGGACTCTGGACATATTCTGACATGGTTTTGTCTCCATCCAGAGGCAGGTGTTCTCAGTCCTCAGTCAGATCAGTAAGCACTCAGTCAGCCTGGCAGAGATGGTCATAGAGGCTGAGATCTTCCCTGCGGCAGTGGTCTGCCTCAGAGATCCGGACGAGTACGTCAGGAAGAACGTCACCACTCTGATGAGGGAGGTGGTGAAACACACACCAGAGGTGCTGCACACACACACACAGACCCACACACATTTGTAGGCACGACCATCAAATGCAGGAAACAAAGTAATCTGTCAGTGTGCGTTTCCAGCTGTCCCAGGAGATTGTGAGCTGCGGTGGCATGGCAGCAGTGATCGATTATCTGGGCGATTGCCACGGAAACCTGAGGCTGCCAGGGATCATGATGCTGGGATACGTGGCAACTCACAGTGAGAACCTTGCCATGGCTGTCATTCTCTCCAAGGTGGTTAATCTCTCCTCATGTGACGACTAAACCCACCACTAAATCCACAGACATTCCTTCAGGGTCTGGTATCTAGGTCATACTAACTGAACCAGCCCTGTTGTGCTGTGTCCTCCTGTCCTGCAGGGGGTGCCCCAGCTGGCCCTGTGTCTGTCTGAGGAAGCTGAACATCACATCAAGGCGGCCACAGCCTGGTCCATCGGCAAGATAGGGCACCACACGCCTGAGCACGCCAAGGCCGTGGCCACGGCTAATCTGCTGCCCAAACTTCTGCAGCTCTACATGGATGCCAGCAGCTCAGAGGACCTGCAGGTTAAAGTAAGAGCTGCAGCTCTGCAGGCTGATTTGCACAGCTGAAATCAAAGTAAAACTATTTACTCAAAAACAGTCTGTTTACTTTTGCCTAAAAAGTAGTTAACTTAAAAATTTATACCAGCTTGGTAATATTTTATCAGCTTACACTTATTCCGAGGCACAAATAACAGGTATCGGTGATGAAAATAAGACTTTTAAGTGCATTGTTAGTGAGCGCTGAGAGAGGAAGATAAACTTAAAAGGTCAAGGTAGAGGTCCCTTGCTTAAAAGCAGGGAGAAAGGGAAAAGGTTTTACATGGTTTTTCACAAGCGATGCATTTCATTTCTCTCATGTCCTTTCCTTTTCAGAGTAAGAAGGCTCTGAAGAGCATTTTGGAGAAGTGCACCTACCTGCCAGCTCTGGAGCCCCTCCTCTACGATGCTCCAAGCAACATCCTCAAACACGTCGTGTGCCAGTTCAGCAAGGTGAGGGAGTCTTCGACCAGTACCACGGCCTGCATTTTTAATTCATGATGATGACGTTTTTATATCGTATTAGACACCATGTCCTCTCTTCCAATCAAAGGTGCTGCCACATGACAGTAAGGCCCGGCGTCTGTTCGTGACCAGCGGGGGTCTGAAGAAGGTGCAAGAGATCGAGGCTGAGCCTGGCTCTCCTCTGCAGGAGTACATCAACGCTATCAACAGCTGTTTCCCTGAAGAGATAGTCAGGTACACACACACAGGCAGGCTGAGACACGTACTTTGTCAACATCAAAACCGCTCTCACTGTGTGTGTGTGTGTGTGTGTGTGTAGCAGTGAGAGACCTAAACTGCAATCTAGTACTGACTCATCTGATGAGATTGAGCAGCAACACACCAGACTTGACTCATTTAATCAACTGATCTCAGTCTTCAGACAGTTGATTGGTCAAACAGTGTGCTCTTGAATGGTTGGAACAAAAAAGCTGCAGCCACATGGCCCTTTGTGAAACAGTTTGGACACCAGTGTTCACTGTAGACTGTCATTTCAGAACCGTGTGCTGACTCAGTCTTGATCTTTCCCTCCACTATCAGCTGAAACGCATCCTATAACCTGTACTTTGTTTTGTAGCGTTTTTCAGGGCAGCAAAATGCTTCGGTTAAAAATAACGATCATGAATAAAATGAACGAGAAAAACACAAAAAAATAATTAAAATCATAGTTACATATGGAAAAACTCAGTAGATACAAATAAACAAAAAAAAATAGAAGTGAAGTGAATTCAAAAAGCAAAGTCAGTATTAGCTGGATGATAATGATAAAAAAAAAGACAATTCTTCAGTATAAATCACAACTTAAGGTATTGACAATATGTGTGTGTGTGTTTTATTTCAGATACTACTCCCCTGGCTACTCAGAAGTCTTGTTGGAGAGGTTGGAGAACTACCAGCCAGCCTAACATCACACTTACTGCACACATTATTATTATTTGAAGATGCACTGTGCACATGCCTAGAGAGTAAATTTAAGCTGTATTATCAAAAAACTGTTTTGGTACCTTTAAATACCTGTTAGTAGTGACTGCAAGTGCAGCTTGCAATAAGCCTGAGCAAGATACACCACTGTCATAGCTGTATGTTGTGTCCTAGGCCCAAGATAAAAATAAAGAACAGCATCCCAGCTATTCCAACTGTATTGTGCCATTCTAACGACATTTCATGGAGTCTCTTGGAAACTAATCTCTTATGCCCACTCTGGAGAGATCAAAGGTCAGGTTTTGTGACAGAGCGGTGGTGGTAGGGAATTAGACACTTCAGCAGGCTGCATGCTTGCTGACACATGGATTTAAACCTGCATCTCATTGTTTAAGAACAGCTCCTTTTTCATTTTGCAGGGCAGAATAAAACACCCAAAAAAACAAAACACAAAACAAAGAACAAAGCAAAAAACAAAAAAACAAAAACAAAAACAATAATGAAACAAGTACGTGTATACCTGGGATAATGAACAGCTTTCTGTCTATGCTATGGTTTTGCATGGGTCAGGCTGCCCCCTGGCGGCCGTGACCTCTCACTGCGGCTCGGCTGCGTGCGCGTGCGTATGTGCGCAGCAGCTGCAGCGCACGTGGCGAGCCGCTCTTTGTTGTCTGTGCTCGTGCTTCTACGGCGCAAATAAGCCTCCGCCTCTGAGCGCAGCGGGGATCTGAAAACGCTGCTGCCACCGGACCCTTGCTCTTTTAAAGAAAGAAAGAAAGAAAGAAAGAAAGAAAGAAAGAAAGAAAGAAAGAAAAAAAACAAATCAGATTTTTATATCCACTTTGGAACGACTCATTCCGATCGCGATGTCATCGTGAAACGTTATTTTTTTTTTTTTTACAGGTTTCAGAGAAGCAAATCGCTTTTCTAAATACAAGCAAAAGTAAAATACAGAACTCATATCTGGGCTATTCATTATCCCAATAACCTTTTATTCCCGCGTTTATTATGCCATATAATAAAAACGCAAACCGTTAATATTCAAAGCCGCCTGATCGAAAACAACCCAATGCATTTGTTCCGCGCTTGATTGTACAATAAAGCTTTGCGCAGGCGTTTGTATCCAACCAGTTGTGCAGCCTAACGCAGCCCGTTCCAAAACAACACAACGGCTTCTGTCGTAACGGCGGACCTCTCCTATTCTACTCTACGCCAATCTGTCGGTGTTGGAGGGAAACGTGTGAGCATTTCGTTACAGTTAAAATATTAAAAACAGCTACCATTCATTTAGTGAGGCATTTAACACTATATATATATATATATATATATAAAAAAAACATATATATAATGAAAATTCGACATGCTGGGATGAATCCAAATACCTTAAATGTGTGCGTACTTGGCTGGAAGAGATGATCTACCCAGCAACTCAGATGCAGTAGCAGCTGAATTTCATCAGTCCTAAATAAAGAATAAATAAATAAATAAATGTATAGAAATTCTAAATCTATTTAAGTGTATTCATTTATTTATTTAGAATCGCCGGGTGGAAAAACCGACGAAAGCATCCAGGCACAGAAAAGGTCTCAGTGTTACAGAAAAAAAGCAATTTTTGTTCGGAAAATCAAAAACACTGTAACTAATTAATAATGTCTGAACACTAATTACAAACACTGTCAAAAATGAATACCTTGGCATCTAAGACGTCTGTTCATATTTGATAATAAGCGCGTATGGGACACGTATATATGAGCATGTCGCTGCGGGTGTAATTTCATTTTAACTCACGCCAAATTTATTGGATTGCAGTTACGATCTTATGCTACTTTTATCAACCACGAATCCACCTTCACTTAATAATATTATAATATTATTATTATTTTTTTTTTTAGTTTTACGTTTGTTCAAAGCGTAACTCCGGTAACAACTGCACAACAGTTTTTTTTTTTTTTTTTTTTTTTAAGTCATACCGTGTTTGCGCGCTTTTCGGTCTATCATTACACTTCAGTCATCAGTTCATTAAAAATAAATAAATAAATAAGAAATTAATTAATAAATCACCTCAACAGTCATCGCTATTTAGACCTAATGGCTTGCAGCCTACGAACAGCTTACACGGTCTTAAATTCTTTCAGCTACAGATGCTGATGAACATTGCATTTTCATCGGCCGAGACTGATGCACAAAGCCAATAACCACAAAACTAGAGATAAATAAATAAATAAACAACAACAAAACAAAAACAAAAGGATTAAATGGTGACAGTTAAACCCAGCAAAGCTCTTTTCCTGTAACTAACATGAGTCATGTGAAAGTCATTTTCTTTTCTCTTTGTGGAGTAGTTCAACTCAAATATACAGCATCACACAAAGTACAAACAAAATCTGAACAATCCAGTGAAGGGGGGCGGGGGGCATGGAGTCGTAAACAACAAAGAACAAACCATCAGAGGTAGACTTTGAGTTAAGCAGAACAAGTGCTTTAATTGGTTTGAGTGAACGCTTATGGAATGGAGTGTATTATCATCATCATTAAAATGTGAAGAACAATACAACATCATTTTGGCCTTTCTGCCACTGAAAGGGAACTCTCACCAACCATTGTCAAACAGCAACTAACAAACACACTCGCACATACACACACACAGTAATGCTTTAACCAATGCTTAAGACTTTTAGATGGAGTCTAAAAGTACTTGGGGCTGATGTGAGGCCAAAGCACATTTCTGCAGGGATGGGATTTCCTGGCCTGGTGTGTGTGTGTGTTGACCTGACTTTTGCATGTAAATTCAATGGGTTCAGCTATTCTTGAGCACTTAAAAAATTTTTTATTTGTTGTCCCCAAAGATGTGCTGATGTTCAGTTTTAAAGCCAAAGGAAATTTCACCAACTCTGCAGACCTTGCCTGGCCTCTAGTCATTTTTGCATCTGTGATCTAATTTTCCCTTAACACTTGATAAACCATATGAAAACAGGGCCCACAACTTTGGACATGTGAGCGATGTACACATCTCTCCATCTCCCAGTAAGAGAAGAAGGAAAAAAAAAAAAAAGAAAAAACCAAATTAAGTTCAAACAGACACATTACAATACATAATGTTCTTCAAGCTCATGTGGGGTAGTTCTGACTGCTGTAAGATGCTTTTGGCAAGTTAAGGCTGGCAGCATGTGGACAGGTGGGTGGGGTTAATGGGTGAAGGAGCTCATTCATGCGAGAGAGGTCATGAAAGCAAGGACTTATTCATTTCGAGGTACAGCAGCAGGGCGCGTGTTTTATCGTCTTTAATTTGCATCGGTTAAAGTCTGGCATTATTACTCCAAAAACAAAACAGTGGGGAAAAAAAGCACTTTCCCAGCATGCCCTGCTCTGTTTTATACATTTGCTGATGTTTGACTAAAGGAAGCCTTCAGGGCCAAACAGAGCAAAGCAGACTAGAAGTTGACTGTGGTCCCTCATTTCCTGTTTTTCTTATGACACCACCTATGTACATTATGAGCTACATGACAATAGAAAGAAAACAGCCCACTTACAGTGAAAGAACACAGAAATATCAACTAACCATTGACTCGCGATGAACTATCAGCTGATAATCTCCCTGATAACAAGCAGGTGAACTGGCAGGGTTACACAGAAAATGAAGGTGAGGATGCAAGAGAACATAAACCAGTTTCAGAAATGAATAGCATTTGTACTTCGAAGATGAGTGAAATTCTGGACAAACACATATAAAACATCACAATCCTGAAATGCATCTGTGGTTATGAATGTGATGAAGATGCTGACGGTCCGCGGGCCGTCAGTTAGCGAGGACGAGTGTGGCAAAACACAATCACGACACGCATACACTTCCACACACAGACGCTCTTTATAAAGGCAGGGCCAGCGTGAAAGAAGAAGGGATTAATATCAGCAGACACCTCCTCCAGTCTGAGGAGAACGTAAAGGATGCCTGTACACACTGAATAATCAGAAGGGTGGCTCCGAACGTATAGAGCTGAAAGCGATCCACCATCCCCAAATTTAAGACAGCTATTCACTTGTTTTTTTTTTTTCTTTTTTGGTTAAAACACAATCATTAGAATGGTTTTTGTTTAACTGACTGAACAACATGAACAAATCGAAACACAGAGGGATGATGGATTGGGAGAAGGTTGAGCTGGGGGTGGGGGCGGTTGGAAAACGATGCATGTCAAAGTAAACACCCTATTATTAAAATAACCTTTTTACCTTTGTTTTAAAAAAAGATTACAAAATATAAAATTAAATAATTTTGGAGTATAAAGGCACACATCTTGCACAGTGTATACAATGAAAAACAGTTATTTAAAGCATGGTAGGGACTATTTTACACTGAACAGCTCACAAATGTGGTTAAAGTGGAGGGACACAAAGAGAACCTGAACAGCCAACAACACAGACTTAGAGGGCAAAGGAAACTTAGTCCTGTGACATGCAAAACATTTTTTTTGTAATTATTATTTTTAAGTACATCTATACTAAGCATTGTATAAATTCAAGCAGTATCATTCTTCATTTACCACAGCAACACCATTCATTCCCACAGGTGGCTCGTTTTTTTTTTTGTTATTTTTTTTTTTAAATACATCTATATTTCATGACTAAAATCCAATGTAAAAATATAAATGTGAATATAATCTATGATATCTAAAGAAACATATTGTGAACGAAGCTTTCTGCATGGGTAAGAATAGTCAAGGAGGATGACTTTACTTGTTTTAGTTGGTTATCCGGAGGTGATACACAACGTCACACGCACAACAACTTTTCTCACTTACATACAAGTATATTGCATTTCCCTTGTTAAGACCATATCAACTAATTGGGATTATATTCGTAACATTTGGTTCCTTTCCTCTTGTGCAAAATATACAAAAAAAAAACAAAAAAACCTCAAACAGAAACAAAAAAAAAATATTACCACATCAATTCATAAAACCACCAAATTCAAAACACAGATAAACCACCTTTAAAAAATGTCAACAGTAACGACACAAACAACAATGAATAACAGACTCACAGCTGGCGTTAGAGAAGAGAAAGATGCCGTTGGTGTTAATGACTTAACAACATGTATCTTTACATCTGCAGGTACTCTTCCCAACCTCCCTCCTCCCCGTCTCCCCCCCCCCAGCCCCAGCCCCCTCCCCCCTATACAACTTTTGAACACTGACACACACACACCGTTCGCCATGCTGGGTGTGTGCTGGTACGATGCTGGAGGTAAACCGTCTTCTGTTTGCCCTGAACACACAAGTACAGTCACACTGTTGCCTTGTCTCAAACCCCCACCGCGACAACACCACAGAGCACTTCTAAAAGGACGGGAAAGGTTAGTTTTACAAAAGCCCCGTAAACAGAACTCGTCCGCTTTCCCTGTCTAATTTTGCCGTAAATTCTTCCCACGCAATCCCTGTAAGTAGTACCCATCGGTGAGAATTGATGGAGGAAACAGGATCTGAGATCAGGCTTCTAAGATTCAATTCTGAGTTCCTTTTCCTCTTGGTTGCGGCGCATGTAACAGAACAAGAACTCCTAACCTCTAACAACAAACAAAAGTGCAACATTTTTTTAAATTTTATTTCAATCATAAGGTGCTGATGGCAACAGAAAGTTAAGGGGTCTTGATGTTTCAATCTGACACCCCTATACGAACAAGGAGTGACGTCACTCTTAATCGCTACAGCCACACAAGACTTCTGGGTCACTTCCTGTCATGGTAACAGAAACCATGTCGAAAAATGCCCAACATATTCAGAGTGAGTGCAAGTAAATGACATTAAAGAGAAACTGCTTGCTCGAATCCCTCTTCTTCTTCTTCTTCTTCTCATTTTAAGGTACATATCCTTCTCAGAGTCATTCTTTATCACTGTACATCACGACAAAGCAAAAAGGGACGACGCACTACAAGACACTGAGGTGCAGCTAGTGCTGGAAACAAGCATTATAATTTATTGCAACAAGTTAATTCATCTCGGTTAATGAGCAGTGTTGGTTTGAGTGTGTGGCGAGAGGACAACCCAAAAGCTCAATTCATTAACTGTACACGCAAAGAATGGGAGGGGAAGGGGAGGCATCTAAAGAGTTGGGTGAAGGAGGAGGAACCAAAACAGGAAGATTTGTTTGGCTGAGTATTTGTATAGCATTTGGGTGGGGGTCTGGCTGTTGGCCTATTGGAAGACTGCTTCCTACTTCCTGAAATGAAGCAACTGAATTAGGCGAGGCTCAACATAAACTTCCTCTTTACATCCCACTCAAAGCTCAAAGAGGGAACTTGTGCCATAATCTGATCTCTGCATTCCCCTTGACCTCACACTATACCACCTCATACCCTCCCCAACCTCCCCCTGAACATCAAAAGGGAAAGACAAATGCAAAAAAAAAAAAAAAAAAAAAGTAGGGTGCTGGATGTTATGTTAGAGGCAATACAAAAAAACCATATTCCCACATAAACAACCATACAGACAACAAATTATATAAAAAAAAATGTAATAACTTGGAAACTTGCTTTCAACACCCTTATCATCCAAAGTAACACGCGAACAAAACTCAACAGAGGAGAGGTTAAATGTAAACGAATGATGTTTTTTCTTTTTTTTTTTTTTTTAGCTGCAGAGCGTGGCACCCCACTGAAAGAGAGAAACAAACAGGGAGGGATGAGGAGAACAGATGAGGGAGAGTGATACGAAACCATCACAGCACCTTATTAATTCAGCTTCTTGATGGTTTTTCTCTCCGTCACTTTTTCCTCTACGCCCTACTCCCCACCTGCCCTCCCTTTCCCATGTGCCTCTGTGGCCCCTGTCACTCCTGGAGGCTATGACAGGATAGTGGTGATGAAATCATAAAACCTCTTGGAGTACTGCTCTGGGTTCACCGTGGAGATCTCCGCTCCGGCCTGCAGAGGGACACAGACAGAAACAATATTCCACGTATACAGTATATCAGTTTATAGTTCGCCTGAACCATATATCTTGTATGCAAAAATATACCCCGTGTTTGACAGTCTTGGCGGCGTGGGCAGCTTTCTTCTTGGCGTCATAATGCTGCAGGATGTCTATGACAGCCATGAAGTAAACCTCCTTCCTGGGAGCACCTGAGGTTTAAAACAAATGCACCCTAAATGAGAATCTATATATCTGCACTGCACTGTCAGGCAGAAAAAACAGAAAAACAAATCTGGCACTGCTAAATATGACGAGCAAAATCCTTGAGAGACTTTTGACAGCAAAAGGTCTGACTACATTGAGATCCACAACATCCAGTAGGGGGAGCTCTCACCACTGTATTTATTACTATATTGTTAATACAACCCTCACAATGCAGAGGTTGTATTTAACATGCAGTTGGCTACTCACTATCGTTGCTTTTGATGGCGTAGACGTCAATGGTGGGATCAAACTCTCCAGGTGACAGAGGTTTGGTACTGTCCAGGGTGTTGCTGGGGCTGTCAGGGGGCGTCCCAATGCCCCCTCCGTCACTCTCCCCTTCCTCCTCAGCCTCGTTGTCCTCGCTCTCCACCTCCTCCTGCTCGGATCGCTCCACATCGTGGATCCCCACCAGCAGGCTGTAGTCCATGAGCTTCAGTTGGGCCAGGAACTGAGGCCAACGGAAGAAGGTGGGACAGTATAGGAAACAGAAGCAAGTGTGAAGACGAGGAGGAGCATAGATAGCAAAGTGTAGAAAGGAGGGAAAGTTGAAAGGGTGGAGCCAGAGAAAGAGGAAATGCATTAACACAGACAGAAAAAGATGACACCGTTGGATGGGTGGGCTTCACAGAAAGATTTCCTGCCTCAAAATATTTCAACAGATACAGCAGCTACATCTTGATACATGCAATACATCCGAAGCTACAGAAGTGCAACATGGATTGCTTAGATGTGAGTCAACCCAAAAATGTTGATGATTTTCACACTGTGCTAGCATGAAAGCCATAAGTCATATTTAATTGTTAACACATACCTCCACATCTTTCCTAAGCTTCTCCAGGAACATTTTCTTGTTCTCTGCGTCAATGTAGATCTTCTGCCCATCATTGATGAAGTCATTGTCCTTGTAGGTGGGCAGCTCCTTGGCCTGCCCATTAGTATTGGAGAACAGTCAAAACCAAACACACTAGAATGTTCAAACCTGAGCGGCATGGTACTGTAGCTAGCAGACCTGGGCAAAAATGTGACAGAATTCTGGTGCTTAAATCAAGCGTCAACTTTCGTTTTAGAAGATGAGTAACAAATATCATCAGTTCATCCAATCACAGAGAGCTTGAGTCCCTGAATATATTTCAATTTTGGTTGAGATATTTGACATAAAGGTCGAAAACGGGATAGAAAGAGAAGATTTACTAAAAGCAGTAACACCAGCATCAGTGTTCTTCATCCTTTTTCCCCAGAACACTTAAAAAAATTAACATTTTAATATAACGCATATGCTATTACATAGGATTAAAAGATAGCATATTGCCATCTTGTTCAGCTGTAAGAATCAGGGGGTATTTCAAAATGCATGATGACAAAGATTAATTCTGATCCTAGAAATGAGACATGTCAGCGTCATTAAATGCATTTTCCTAACAAGACAATCCTGCATGCTGAAATACCCCGTTGACATGAATGAGGTTTTGAGCCTGTGGTCTGTTAGGTAAGCCTGTCTGACTCAGCCACACACAACATATACTACTGGCAAAATGAGTCGGCCAATAAAGCCCAGGCAGTCTGTCCAAACCAAGGCCGACCTCTTTTCAAGCTGAATGATCTGATTGTGTTAAACAGTACATGCAGCATGCTCACAGCAGGGTACAGATCCATCTGATGCACGCTTGTTTTCCATACTGTTTCCAGTGAAATGTATTCACTTCTCAGCACCATGACACACAGAGCACTCAGCATTTTTTTTTTTTTTTTTGTGACACCTTGCACGGAGGTTTGGACATTTTAAAAATGCATCTGGTAGATCCATACACTTTGTGCCATGGAAAAAAAATAAAAAATAAAAAAAGGACGTCCAACTCAAAGCCATGAAACGTCCTTATTGGTAGAGCTGGACACCAAAAAGCATCCACTTTTATTAGTTTAATAGAGTATATTGTCCCTGAGACAAATCACACTAATCATCAGTCGTCTAAGATGCTTTTTGGAAACCAGACTCTCACTTAAAGCTAATATAAACGGTGTTTTATTACTATGTAAAGCCAGCGCAACTTTTTGATGGATTCCCACTATTCATCCTACAATCAGAATGAAGCAGTTTCCTATTTATGTGTCTATCTACTGGGATTAACGGTCTTCTAAAATCAGGCTGCTGCAAAACTACCAGCGACCTGTAGGGGGAAGAGGTGTTATGGGGAGCGGGAGCTAGTTCTGAGTCACTGAGGAAAAAAAAGAGAGCAGGAAATGAGGTAACAGGGCAGCAGCAGCAGTTTAGCTACTACAGTGTTTCTATGGCAGCAGGATAAGAAAAGCAACACAACAGCACTTTGTAGCACTAGAATGAGCTCTGACAGCACACACTGACACACATACATACACATACAGAGTAAATATTTACACAGATGAACACAGGAATACATCTCACAAAATTATAAGACATCTGAGGACACATATATATACAGACATAGACCTCCAACTTGCAATAAATATGGGATGAACAACTTGCTAGACTGAGTATAGATGCGACATAAAAAGTAAATGAGGACTCAACGGAAGGCTGACTGCAAAGAGCGAACATAACCTGACAGCATTTTACAGGCCTGTCACCTAACGGATGCCTCAGCTCTTCCATTCATCCATCTTTCTACGATTCCATTTTCAGCTGTCTTTTATTTCCATGCAACAGTCGTTCTAACCCGGTTCATTACTTTCTTCTAGTCACACACAGGATCCTATTTGTTGGCCCGTTATTGATTTTCTCTATTACAATGACTGCAATGAAAGGTGTCTGACTCTTGAGTGGTGTGCTACATTTAGATAGCAAGTAGAAGAGTAGAGACATATATTAGAGGCAGGAAGAAAGCGTGGGCTGTTGACGAGCCTTACAAAGCTAATATGACAGACGAATTCCTCCCCAGTCTGAAAAAAAAAAAAATTCATTTCTTGTCTTTTATGTGTCGTTTCCCCCCTGTCAGCTGGTTGGAAAATGGTTCTTGGCCTTTGCCGATGTTGACGTCTTTTTGTCTTACAAGAATGAAGCTATGACTTTGTGGTATACAAACAGTGGGGTGTTCATAGACCTTTGCATCCAGTCACTGTATATTCCTACTGATGTCGCAGATTAACATCCGCCATCAGGCTTCACATCAGTGACAGGCAACTTATAAATTATAAGCACTGACTTTAATGATAGTAGGATTTGTCTAAACTGTTCATAAAACTTGACTTATGTGGAATACTTTGATCAATTACTAGCAAATCAGCTGATTCATATCAACCACACAGTCATGCAAGGCAGCATGAGCCGAGCACTTTGATGTTAGCACTGTTATAAGTGCACAAACAGTATAGGCTGTGCATTCTGTGCATAATTACCTGTTTGGGTGTGTATGAGTACAAACGGCTCTTGAAAACAAAACAGTTTTGATTAATGTCAGCTGGGTGTAAACAATAAATGTGTTCCTAGTAGTTTGCACCTAAATGAGTTTGTCAGCTGAGACAGTCAGCTGAGGTGTTTGCCATGCTTACTTAAGGATGCAAACAATCCTGATGTGTATTATTGTTTATCAATGTTTATAAGGCTGTGTTTACGCCACCCACCCCAGTATTTTTTTATCACTCATAGGGGAGTGATATGGTAAGCAACAAAAAGGATAAAGAAAGGATCCACGCTGAACTGCAATATAAATTAAGGTCAGCACGACAGCATCAGCAAACTCTTGTTTATCATCTCAACATAAATCATATTCATTCAACTTAGATTCACTCCATCCATGCAACCCCACCCCTTCCAGTGGCTCTCTGCCCCCCAAGTTTGACTGTTGGCACACACTGTACAGCCTGACATGAGCATGCCCCCAAACAAATAAATAAAAACACCACCTAACAAAGTGAGTCATCTCTTGACTCATCTCTTAGACTAGCTTTTAACTAATGTCCTAAGGCACCTGCTCATCCACTGCCAAATGCATTTTATTTCACAAAACAAAGTGCAGTGGACAAGGGACGGCTTCTCTTCATCACAGGCTAATACTGCATCCTGCTTTGAACTCTTAACTGTTCTCTATTCTTTAGAAGACAAATCAAAATGTGTCCTCTGTCATTATAACAGCACACACAGATATGTGTTTATATTTTGTTTAAATCAGTAGTTAGTTTCAGACTTTAACCACCGAAGAAAGACGTTCTCCCTCTTGTCAGATACACGTAAGTGTCGCTGAGTGAATGGTGGGAACAAAAATGAACCGTCTGGTAAAACTAAAATTAAACTTGCTGACAAGTTGAGCAAAAGGTGGCTGTAAATGGATGAAAAGTGTGCAAAATATGGCCTTTAAATGACTGTGTATCAGCCTGGAGGAAACGAAAATGCTCGGCCGTACAAAAAAAACAAAACAAAACCAAAAAGCATAAAAAAATACAATAAAATAAGATTGGTTTAATAGATCATGCCTGGTATATAAGCCCTGGTTCTCTTACATCTCTTACGTGTTTCATGGCGCAGTAAAAGCGCGTGGCAATCCGCAGTGTTTGCAGCCTTTGCTGAACGTTACCAGATTTGGGCCGCGGGGGCACATCCTCTGGTGGGGGCGGCTGCTAGAAAAGGGGGAGCGAGGGAGGGGCGGTAGGGGTAGAGGAGAGGAGAGAAGAAAGGAGAGAGGAAGGGAGGAAGGAAGTTGGAAGTAAAGGCAAAGTGTTTAAAATGTAACAGAACACAATTGTTTTTTCAGATTGGTAGAGGGTTGGAAAGGGCATCAACGCGAAAGATCCGTATGACCAGTCTAGACGTAGATATCTGTACAATGGCTGGGTAAAGCGAGTGTATATCCGCGTCCAACGACAATAAAAAGTGTTATGATTTTTGCAATTATGCTATTTTCATGCTATTAGTTTATATCAATAGGAGTTTAGACTCTGTCCCTAAAATTATGACTAAATGACCAAATTTAAGAGCAGTATTCCATGTATGCATGACTCTGACCTGCCTACACTGGTAGAACACCTGGTAGAGAAAGGAAACAACCTGGCAGTGGTACTCTACGGATACAAGGAGCTACAAGTAAGCAGAGCAAAGAAACAACTTGTGTCACTAATTTGCATTCTGTATACTATTCAGGTGTGGTACTATTTCTACGAGCTTACAATACTAAACAAGGGGCTACTGATACAATATCAAGGCACTTCACACTCAGTCATACCAACACATTAAAGCCATGTGCCCCCAACGGAGATATCAGCCGTATGAGGAGAGAGAGGAGAATAAACAAAAACAACAAACACCTGTAGCGGAAACCTAGTGGAGACACAGGTTGTATCCCACAAACCAAGAACCAGTAATTATTTAATAACATACAAACACAACCTCTACACTTTCCAGGTCACAAAAAAAACTGCAAACACACAAATCACCTACACCAGTGTTTGCTAAATCGTGGTTCAGTGGCCTAAATGGGTCATGGAAAAGTTAAGTAAAACAAACTCGTATGATTTGGTAAGGCCAAATTTACCTAGCTTGGGATCTAGTTTACATAATTTGACATGTAACCCCACTGACCACTTGCTTGGTAGAGTGCTATACAGTAAGATGTGTCACAAAGCTATTTGCTGCTGTCTAATTGCCAAAACCCTGAGACAGCAGCTACGAGAACTGCAAAATTGGTCTCATTAAAAGAAAAAAAAAAAAAAAAAAACATGTATATGTGGGTAGAACAGAACATGTCCACAATGTGCAACAGAATGGGGGCTGGTGTTCATACACATCGGAATGTGTTAGAAATAACGTAACTTCAAAAAAGATGCAGAAAAACATTATATACCATGCAGACGCATGCATGAAAGGGGGACGGCATGCAGTCAGGAGAGAACCCTGCCATGCTTGTTGTTTGTGTGTGTGTGTGTGCATGTGAGTGAAGCACTTTTTATACACACACTTTATACCTTCAGAAAAAAAAAAAAAAAAAAACACATTATGTTCCTCTTTCATTTGACAGGATCGACTCTCTTTTTCATTTTGCCGGCCAGTGCGTTTTGCAACGTCTTAGTGTTCACACTAGTGTTAACCAGTGTTAGTGTAACGTTCACATACTGAACTTTAACAACAGAAGAATTTTTTTTGACGGAAACATGTATATTCATAGCCACCGAGCACTTGCAGAGAGTTAACCGCGGGTCAATTGAAACATATCTGTATGTACACTGGTGTTTCACGTTGAGAGACCACAATGTCTCTTGTCAGGTCCTTGTCTTTAATGTCTGAGCCATCGTTGTGTCTCTGAGACCTGCTGTAGGTCAGGTGTGTATGCCTCTTCAAAGGTCTGTGAGGGACTACTGTATTTTGCATTCTGCTAAACAGTGCAATCAGTGTATGATGCTTATTAACTATATTTCATAAGGTAAAACCACCACAGACTAACAGCCACAACTTACTAATTTGTTAGTTAAGAGTCAAAATGTATGCTGTTGCTTCTTAATATCTATTGCTAGACCATAAATGGGGTTTCACACACAGCCGAGCTGTAGACAAAAACAGGTAGGCTCACGTGTGTTAAATTCTCAGCTGCTTTGTTTTTCCACTCAACCGTTTTAACCCCAATGTTTGTTTCTTCCATTTACTATAGGCTATATATAGCTTGGGGATTCCCTGAAGTCTGACGTGCCTCACTGCAAAGTGCCCCGTGAGTAAACCCATGTAAATCTGGTGGAAAGTTCAGAAACCACTGAGTCAAAACTGTGGAAGTCTCAAATTGAAAAAACCAAAACGCTTTCATGTTTTCATGGTCAGACAAACCTTTGCAGAGCGACATGCAATGGAAAAAAAAGAACCACAACCATTCCCTTCTGATAATGCAGAGCTAACAGGTCAAAAGAACGGCGCTCCAAAGTCACAGCATTTAAGGATGCCGTCAGCAGCTTTCACCACACAAAAGGTTAAAGCATATGTCTAGAAGAATATATGGTCTATAAACAATTTTAACCGCAAGCACAGTGAACCATCAGGTCTGTCACAATTTCAGTGACACAATTCGTTTTTGACAGATGACTCTATCCAAGCCAGCCAGTCTCTAACAACAAACAGTAACATTTCCATCACTATCAAGCACACAAAATATCTTATTCATTTATACTGTTCACACACAGACACACTGCCCAGTCAGAATACAGGTATACAGAAAACACATCATACACAGGACTGTCAAAATCATTAGACAACATCTGATTGAATAAAACTCTAAACCCAACACATCCCCAGACACTCACACACAACCCTCAATCTTTCACACACAGACAGCAAGCAGGAGAACTGATGGGAGCAGCAGAAGCGAGGTTAGAGGGGATGAAGCAAATTAAAGAAACACAAATAGCGTGCAGGGGCTAGAAGGGAACGGGGTGATGAAGTAGGTACTAACTGAAGGAGATGGATATTTGCTACTGTCATCCCCACCCAAAGGGAAACAAAAGCAGACACCCAAATTGTGTTAGTTGGGCCATTTGGGTGATGACCGCAAGCCTGGAATTGTCTGAAGCTGTGTCGGTTATTGAAACCACTGGAAACACAGTTTGTTCTCTCTCTCATTCTCTAATTGTCCACATGGCTTTTAATGGACAAGGAGGTCAAGCAGAATAACTGACTCATTTTCAGTACATTACATGAGTGTTCAGATTACCTGAAAGAAAGTTTCTATGTTTCATGTTTAGTGCACTTGGAAAACAATGTTCCCCAGTTCCCGAACACTTTTTAATTGCCCTTGTTCCTTACACGAAAATGACATCAGAATCGAGACATCAGCGGTGCGCAAGTGTCCATCTGTTTAATCCACACACGACTCCGACCTCCACTGTCACCAGACCTGTGTCCTCTGTCCTTTCAGCAACATGCCTCCTGATGTGCTGAAAGGACAGAGGCCTGTTCAATGGACAAAAATAGCTCTCGAGTAAGCTACACGAGGAGTAATACAAGAAGAAAATAGGGATTATTTGTGCTTATTGATTCTCGTTTTATTTGCTCCACGACATTAAAAAAAAAAAGCAGAAGATAGCTTTGCTAAGTGCACGAGAACATACACGGAGACTTCGAGCATGAAAAAGTGGTTTGCGTATTGACATGAAACAATGTGGTGCTGGTGTGGATTGACATACATTTAGCGCATCGGTTCTGAGAGACAAGGAACGAACGCCTAAAATATTCCATAGATGCTTTTAAAACATGCTAGCAGCGTGGATTGTCATTTCTTTTGATTTATTTGTCAATTTATGATGATTCCAACAGTTGCGGTGTTAGTTTAACGCACTTTTACATTGTAGCACTCGATTTTATTTATTCTTTTAAAGTATTATCATCAGGGTTATTATTATTATTGTTATCATCTGTTTAAAGCATGAACTGTGCTGAAGTTTAAACTTGTGTGGGTATGTGTAACAGTGTATCCTGGCTCATGACAGGTGCCTGTACCTTCTCCTTGTCGCTGGCCTCTCTTGCCACGGTGGAACCCTAGAAAATACAAGAAGGGGAAATATTCTCCATAACCCAATTGTTACTAGAATCACTGGAAAGTCTTGCTTTAGTCTTTCCCTTACCACCCTTCTTACACTCATTCCTGCTGATACTCATAACCCTTGTGCATGCCTGAACACAGAAGCTCACTCAATTAGGCACGAAAGCCACATTAGATTAAAAAGGCTTCACTCTGTTCTGAGACAAGTTACTTGTCAGCCTGATGCTCTATACCCCGTTTTAGAACATTTGTTACCCAATGGCTAATGTCTGTTACTTTAAACATACTATCAAACTACATCTGACCAATTCTGGGTAAATTTACAGATGATTTTTTTTTTTTTTTAGGGATTAGAATTTTACATGAGCTTTTAAAAGGTATTTCCATATTTGAATTACAAACAGGAGGAAAAAAAATGTCAGATTTATGATTTTGATTTTTTGCACCAAAAGCTCAGATGATTACTGAAAACAGGTCCTTGAAAAAAATAAGAGGTAACATGGGACTGGTGCAGTGCAACCACAGAGTTCCATAATTCTTCCCATATTCATGCCCTTTCTGATCACTTTTCCTTTCCTTGCTTCCCATTTTTTGTTAATCTGTTCTCCCCTCCTACCTTGAGATCATATTTTTTGTAGACAGAAAGGCGGTGGGAGAAGACATTGCGTGTAACAATCATGTACGTCTCATCTCCGTCCACTGTGAGCCGGTACATCCCCAGAAACTGAGGCAGAAGCGTGTTGCCATGGCACTCCACAATGAACTACCGAATGAGAGCAAGGAATATCAATTTATGGCACTTTTATGGTCATAACAGGCGCTTACTGTCTGTATTAGATGAGAGAGCATGATTCTTTAATAACTTGATGATAAATAGACAAGATGGCTCTAACATACTACAACAGCTGTCCTGGGTAACTGTATCCGTAAACTCACATTTTTAGTGGTTTACTGACCAACCAAAATCAACCGGTAAAGCAAAAGTTGGTGCATCATTAATCCTGACACTTTGCAACAAGGCACAAAGCTGTGAAGTACGCAAATTGTGCTGTAGGACTATGTGCAAGTTTGTAATGCAGCAAAACCAAAAGGTCAAAATTCTAATTCTGTATGTGTGATTATAATGTAGTTCCCCTCAGTACAAGTTACTTCAGGGAATGAGAGAGTAAAACAATCTCCTATGGTCTTCCTGAGAGATTGGTGTTTGTTTCAGTAAAAGGATTTAATACAGTTAAATTCTGTTAATGATGTATTTTGAGTTTACCAAAGACACATGGTTTTAGAAAGCCTTCCCTGTAGAAGAATCAAAGCTTGCATTTATATATATTATAGTAAGATAGGCTGTCACCTGATGGTATTTCTTTAGAATGTTATGCATTTCGGCCACATCCTCGCTGCTGATGGTCTTGATGACGTAGCGTTTGTCATAAGAGGTGTGGAAGCGGGCCCCACTCCGTCCCTGGGCCTCGCTGTTCAAGGGAGCACTACGTGTCAAAGAGTTCTGCAAACATACAGAGCAAAAACAGAAAGGAAACAATAACAGTAACTATGTTGTCAGGATGTACACACTGAAACATCAGCAGTTTGTCCTCTTTTCTTTTTGACAACCCTTGCACATGCATTACCTGCACTGCCTTCACAGGACTAAGACAATGTACTTATTACTTGTATTTTACTTTTTTGAATGGTGTGTCTCACTAAATCCAGAAAATATTTTTGTAAATGCCTGAAACCCATATTACCCTCTCACTTTTAAATAGCTTTCATTTAATTGAACAGCTTATAGAGCCATCTTCTTATGTATTTGGAAGAAGCTCAAAATATGGCATGTCCTAGCTCTACTTTCTTTGTGTCTGACCACCTCAAACATATGGGATTCTGACCCCTATGCCTGCTGCCTGTCCAAAGTTAGGCACAGACATAAACAGCTGCTGCCCAGACTTTGGAGCTCAAAAGTAACATGATCCAACACCCCTGGCTCAATGCCTTATTCTCCAAGAATTCCTGATGTCCTCTGCCCTTAGTTCCTTCTCCCCTTTTCAACTCTTAGCATCACTTGCTTGCACTGCAAAGTGAGAACTAACCTTTGAGGTCCATGCTAAAACAACTGTTAAGTTGCATTTCTTTCTTGTGTTTAGAGTCAAAAACGGTTGCAGTTTTGTTTCTGGAGGGTTCTAAAAACATGAACACTACAAAGCCCACTCAGAGCCCAGGTCCCGGTGGAACACTGAAGTGGTTTGTGTCACAGGCTGAAAATGTTTAAGAGGCCCTTAGCCTGAGGCTCGTGTAAATGAAAAGCTCTCAAAGTGATACCCTAATGTTTTTGTTTTAGTTGGTCATTTTCCCCTCTATGCATTTGTTTTAATTTGTGGAAAAAGTTGAATCTGTTTGCACTTCAGTTACCCTACCAAAACTTAATTTAACACTGCTAGCATTTCTCATATTACTAATGACTACTGCTACAGGTCATCAAAAGCCCACTCACTGCAGCCAGCCGAACCCTAATGTAAACATGTGAGAAGGACAGCTGCACTGAGCTGGGACACAATGACCTCCAAATACTGCCAACTCAGTGCCTGCAGTGGGAAGGGGGATTTACTCGGAAAGACTGGAAAATAAAGAAAGACAAGGAGTGGGCTGAAACAAAAGAGGGAAAGGAAAATGCGCAATAGAGCAACACTTTCCTAGTTAAGACTCAGATCAAATTTGTCTTGGAATAGTCACAAGTGTTTTGTTTTTTTTTTCAGTGTGCTTCCAGCACCAGGTAGTTGTGTTTATTCAGTACTGTATTGCCTGTAAAATGATGCCTTTGTCTATAGTAGCTGGCACTCTTGTGTGTCAATTCACACCAATTAAGTACAACAAACAAAAGAAACTAGGCATTTGACCCAGAAGTGGTAGTAATGTTATTTGTGACCCAATCTTTTCTTACCAAGAAGTCCTGATCATCGATTCCAAACCTCTCCCTGAGGTTTCGAAACACCAGAGGGCAGTACTCCTTGAACTTGAAATGGCTGGGCATGTTCTCCCTGTGTGTACACATATGCACAAAAATAATCAGACAGCACAAGCAGACATATTTTAAGAGATTCTGTGAATACTAAACAATGTTCTGAGGAATTCTGAAATATAAATCAAATCTATTTTACAGTGTCCTATGTTTTGTGAGATATCATCATAGTAAAATATCCTTAAAAACATCTTACTTGTTGAAGAGGTGGTTGTCTACTTTGATCTTAGAATAGGCCTTGAAGTCGTCTGGCATGAGCATGATGGGAATCTGAACATGGCTTAACTCATTTATCTGGACAGGGAAAAAACACAGGAACGAAGGAGAGATCAGTGATTTCTCTAGGAAGACAAATCAGTCAAAAAAATTTCTCAGTGAAATAATATCACATTAGAAATGCTAGATGTTAGGAATCTAACCACCTTCAGATACAAAGGAAAAAATGAATAAATTACTGAGGGAATATAGACATAACCTTGAGAAAGATCAGTGATAATTACTGCTGACAAACATAATTTGAAGATTGGTGGGATCAACACTGAAAAAAACCCCCCAAAAAACAAACCTAAAAAACATTCACTTCATCCGGACAACAACCCAATCCAACCCAATAAAGAGCATGTTTCGACATACTGGTGCAAAGGTCAGCACCAGCATAACTTCACATGAATGATCAGGTGACAGATCCTATTTCTGAAAAGACAATTGGTGTAACAGAATGCACACATATTTGGAACTGGAGACGGTAAAAGGGTGAAGCAGTTGGCCAAGATGATCAGTGTATGTTAAACCACCACCTAGCTGCACAAAACCACTTCTGTCATTAGGTAATTTTCCCCTGTTAACTAACTCAGATAATATGATGTGATATCAAATGTGGTGTGTTGCTTTATAAAACAAAAAAAAGCATGTGTAAGAGGTGCAAGGCTAAACTCGCACCTTAAGCAGGTCATCATTCAATACTGATCTAGAGCAGTATTGAATTTTAAGGGTGATGCAGCCTACAGGGTTGAAGGATAACTGCAGGGGAAAGGCAAATGGGAATGTTGCCAGCTCCAAGGTGTTTTCAACGTTCAGCTAAAGACAAGATGGAGACTTGAATGAGGGAAGACTGCAATATGTGTGTGTGTGTCTCAGCAGGAGAGAGATGGAGAGAGAAAGAGACAGAAACAGATGACATGTAGCAACCGTATGTGTGTATGAGTGAAAGCTAGGCTGTGTCGCTCCGACAAGAAAAATATCCTGTAGTCTGTGACGCACTCATGATATCAGAGCAGGTAATCTGTGTTATTTTTTCTTTACATGTGTGATAAAATTTCTCTTTACGTGCATTATGGAATGCAATTTTAAAATTTGCATTCAGATAAATCCGATTTTTAAATAAGATTTTGTCAGATGAACTGCATTTCATAGACAAATCAAGACAATTTAGACAGCATTAGGAGTGGTCATATTTTCAGAATGTCAAAAAAATATATGTTGAGGACTATCCGGTGAGTTAGACTATGAGCTCTCAAATAATTTTGAATGCACAATTACGGTCATGATAGCCATTAGACAAAATGCTAAATTACAGGAGGCTTGAATAAACTTTGCACAATGAATAAACAGCGGGGGCTTCAAACACATACGGTACATTGCAGGAGTTTCCATTTGGAGCCGGCCATGCATCACATTGCTGTAATACATAGACCTGACATTTGTTATGACTCAGGCACAGCTTGATACACACATGATGGGTGTGTGTGTGTGTGTGTGTGCTCACGTATTTGTTGTTGGCTCCAGGCAGGGGTGCTGGCAGGTAGTATCAATCTATTAATAACTTGTCATTCCACCAATCACAGTTGTAGTGCAGGTGCACTGAATAAGCTCAAATCCTCAAACTCTGATTGCAATATTAATTACAAAGCATATGTGCATCTCTCTATACAGTACAGTCCCAAATGTACTCTAAGCTTTTTACACTGCTCACAACTAGAGGTGGTATCATATCACAATTCTATCCACTGCCTTTGAGGAGGTGGCCCATATTTTTTACCTTTGGGGATTGTCTATAGCCCTGTAATGTTGTAGGAGTGTTACAGCAGATGGCACAGAGAATGGCCTCAGCATGACTGACCCATGAAAGCATTTGGCATACTTCAGGTGGCCATTAAGAAATGTGCTATTTGAGATACCATGCCTTTGACAAGTTAAACAATTTTCAGGAATGTTTGGTATAACACAAGACCCAGCAATAGAATCAATACAAAAATACATCTTCAAAACAAACAAACAATCAAGTACCACTTTTTGTCCTCATCAACACTACGCACCCCACCCCAGGAAATCCAGAAAGACATTAAGGCTTTCTCAGAAATGAATAAATGAATGAATGAATACATTATTCGTTGTCCTATACTAAGAGACAACTACAATAAAATAATACATTCATACAATATGATTTACCTATAAAGGGGTAGTCAGTAAATATATATATGTGTCACCCAACAAAATCTGTTTTAATCCACCTCTTCACCATATCCATGGCATTATTGCTCATTATGCTGCTTTGGACCAATGCTAACATACTGCACTTGTTAAGGCTTTAAATAGGATCTTCACAGCCAGCTTATGCCGAGCCACGTTTTACATTGGTTGAGTCTGGCATATCTTAAGTTTGTCTGATAGGAGATTTTTAGCTAATCACTTTTGCCAACATACTGGCTACTTGCTGCCAGCTCCTGCCTTGAGTATAGAGTGTGTTTAATTGTTAGTGCTTTTAAAAGGGAGCCAGTTCAATCTGCTTTACTTGGAAGCTGCCAACAAACAGTACCTACAGTACAGGACTGATGCTATTTTCAACACAACACGCCATCATCTCCACAGTAAGGTAAAACACACTATTAATGCTACTAATTTCAAAATTATTTCTGTAGTGTTTATATTTTTGTAATGTCATCTCCACTGCTGTCTATCTTGGGTACCACAACACAAAAATTACATCGATTATCAGAGCGGACAGTGGAAATGCGTAGATTACACACTTGACCAATGGGAGACAGGGACTGGGGCTGTTTGGGGAACTAGTCCCAGATTTCTGACTAACCAGTTCCCTCACATGAGTTGATGTCTTATGGACTATTGAGCAATCCTTAACATAAAACCATAGGAGTTTATGGTCTTGCAAGGTCAACCTATTATGATAAGAGTGCTTAGACTCACAGAGTTTCAGTGCCTTTTTATATTCAGTGAATACAATGTGCGTAAAGAAAGACCTCTGACCTGCTGGCTTGACTGGTCAAATGTAAAACAAATCTTACTGCTGAACTCTGCAAAAGCTTTTCCAATGACGTGCAAAGGTCTGCCTTTGTACACTATTCCAATTTTAACAAGCTCAGCAAGCGTGCACTTATTGAGCACAGTAGCATTTCGAGGCTGTTTTTACTTTGGCTACAGCACTATAATGTTGCTTTACTAGAGGTGAGAGTTACAATTCAAACTGAACTCTGCACTTTAAATTTTCTCTAGGTTTGTTGTAAGCTTTAGAGCAATGGAAGGAAGTAAAAGGAGGAAGAGAATTTAGCATTACTGTGCATCATTAACAGAAGTATGAAGAGAAGAGAATTTTTAGGAAGGAAACCTTTGCGATAAAGACAGAGGAAAAAAACATGTCTGAAAAAAGAGAAGACAGCATATCTGAAAAGAGAAGAAGGCATGGAAAAAGCATGAAAGAAATATGGGAAGAAGGGCATAAGCAAGACAAAGAGAGGATCCAAGAGCACAGATGCCATATCCGAGTATGTTTTAGTGGCCTGGTGTGATAGGCACCAACGTCACAGTGATGCTACAGCACAGATGCATTCTGGGTACTCAGGGGGGAGATGTCGCCTAATCAACAAAGCTGTGTTTCACACAAGGTCAGAGACAATGCCAGATCTTACCAAGGACACATACACATCTCTGAGGATACTAGTGTTCTGAATGCAAGTCACAGCAATAAACATTGACACACATGGATGCACAAGTAAACATGGGGTGAAAGTTTCTGTAAATAAAACAGGTCCCTTGAGTAGGTCCAGAAAACAATTTGCATCAATCTGAAATATCCCCAAACTGCACTCCTGCACCAATTTTTTGTACTGCTATTGTTTTAGTGGCAAATGTTTTTGTTCCTGCAATTAAATGCATGAGAGTCTATTTCAGAATGACTATATTAACCAGCTTTCACAAATCTTGTTTGGTCTGAATAGTAGGCACTGCTCTGGTTTTTAACATGGTGCTGTTGCCCTGCTGCTCAATATTTCTGCGGGTGCCTACAAGGAGGTGCAGCTAATCCAGTATATTGACCTCACTGTCCCTTTGAGCAACTCTCCACATTAAATAACATTTGAAGTGCTCCTATTTTATTTAGTAGGCTCTTGTCATAATTATTTCTTGAGCATAGTGTAGTTTTTATGTCTTGTTTAATCAGATGCCAGTGTATCTGCTTATCTTCCTGCAGCTAACATACTTGCACACAAATTTCACACCGCCACTTCCTGTTTGTCTCCATGGTGATGAAGACTGGTTTTCCGGCCCAGAGTGAAGCAAGTACGTGCTCTTGCTCCATTGGACAGGAAGCTGGTGAAGAGAGCGTGCACTGTCAGCAGCACGGCATAGCATTATCTCTCTGAACAATTACAGATAGATGACTTGCTCTTAGCAGATGACAGCCCACTAACAGTGTTGATAGCACAGACATTCTAACACTTTTAACACTTGGAATCTGGCTCTAATAATGCAAAGGACTGGGTTATTTCTTGAGTGCAAGACATGGACGGGTAATGAAAATGTTAGAGCGGAGAGAAGCCTCTCGCAAACTTAGAAATGAAAGAAGCAAGACTAATCGGCCATCGAGCACTCCCCTGAAGGGACACATTTGAACAGGAAACTATGACTGTCATCTGTTTTATCTTTTCCAAATTTCTGATAACTCAAGTTACTGACATTCAAGCTACAACTAGAATATGTTCCTCATGTAAAAAGTTATTACTGTGATGTGGCAACTCTGTCAAGTTCCTCTTGAAATTCACCTTTGTTAATAAAGGTCACATTTTTCACCTCCCACTCCAGAGTTCTTTAATATCTTCAGACACCATCTGACTTATACACTATTTTATTTCTAATTCAGCTACAGAGACGCTACTCAGACTAAAGTAAGCATACATTGCCTTAATAAAATTATTAAGACAATATGCAATTATTGATTGCTAAAACAGCAGCTGCGGCCTGCTTTACATGTTTCTTTAAAGAGTTTCCTAAACATTTTCAGGGTTTTTCCAGTCGCATTTGTGACTTTTGGTCCTGGGCCCTCTTTTTGTCACTAGTGTCGCCCAATGCAATTTTCAGACCAAATTCTATTCTTTTTTTTTTTTTTAAATGTATACAGCTCAAAGTTCCCTTCTGCGAGAGGGAAGTAAACAAATTCGGACCAATACCAATATGAAAAATAACATCAGTGATTTAAGTGAAGAAACACACAACTGCCAAAATTAGATATTTAAGAGCTCAGACAAAGAGCTGTCTTTTTAAGACACACTAGTCAAATAGCGACTGTAAAGACTAACTAGGTAACTAGGAAAGTTGGAAAAAAAAAAAAAAAACTAGTAATAGGCGAGAGCCAGAAAGAGAGATAGTGGTAAGACTGTGATACTGTTTTTTTTTTTTTTAAACCCCCATCTGAGTCATCTTACAGCATGCCCAATGTTCTTGTGTCAAGCTGTCAATCATGTGGGGGAAATGGGATGTGTTCTGAGGAAGCGACTCCGAGACTGAATGGCGCACTACCATACACTTCCTCTAGGCCTATTTACAAGAGAGTGTAAGTGGCTCTAATTGAAGTGTCATCAAGACTGACTGATCATGCAATTAGCCAATTGATAGGTGTGTAAATATGCCAGGCAGGGATGTGGTTTTGCAATCTCACAAAAGCTATGCTCCAATCAATTTGGTGCAGCTGTTTTTGTCATATTTTTATACAGCAGCTTCCAAAGTCATCAACATGCACATCAAAATGTTTTCCCAAGTTAACGCACATTAAAAACAACTTAAAATCATCAGTCCTGCTTACAACAACGAAGCACTGAGCCTAAATCAGTGCTTATGTATTTGGTACCATTTCTGACCACAACATGACAGATATGTTTGTACACCATATAGAAAATAATATACAAGATACACCAAATAGATGGAGATTTGCCCTTTAACAGCCAGATAATGGGCATGAAAGGTCACATACAGTAGACTGCACTGAGTGTGGACTTGACCTTTCACTGACCAATTAACAAGGCTATTACATCATTACCTGACCTGTTATGAATCCCAGAGCCATTCATTGTATGTAGCAATTCTAACAATGTGCACTTAAAGACAAACACAACTAACCCCAGAATCAAACTGAAGCCCATTATGGAAGAAAGCCCTTTACACAGTATAACAATGATATCTGGGTGTGTGGAAAAACGAATGAATACAAAATAGGGTGGGTAGAAAAACAAGTGGAGAACGGGAGACTTAGCCATTATCAGTATTTTCATTATTAATAAATGCAGAATCTTAAGACAATTTCCATTTCAAACACTTAAAAAGAGAAGAAGTTAAATAAGTGATCAAATCACTTTGTTCAAAGTAATTTATATGGAAAGGGAACATGCATTTTAATTCTAAATATTCTGGCACTATGGGAAACGCCTTAATTATTTCATGTACAGCTAATCTTATAACTGGTATAGCAGTACCTAAACAAATAGGTAAAGACATTTTAAGAAAACAAAACAGTGTTTCATCTTCTGCTTTAAACCACACAAAATGAACATGACAGCCTGTATGTGACCTAATTTGGTGGAACACCTTTAAGGACTTCATTGTCAGGGTGAGCCCTTTCTATCATTCATCCTGCTCAGAGCCACAGCAGAGAGGTCAGCCATAACGAGGACACGCTGGTGATAAAAGTGGAACAGTGGTAAGGTAAATGGACTGCTGCATCTGTGTTTGCAAGTGAGAGACACAGACAGAGAAACAGGGCCTTGCGCAAATGCAACCCACTATCTGAGTAAGACACCTACAGCACAATTAAAAGCTTATGGCAGTCATCCCTTGAACTGAGACGTCTGCATGCACATCAGACACTGACAGGTCACTGAAGTCTATTTTAGTCTCTGTCAGTCACTCAATCACACTCACTCAAGTACTGAAAGAACAGTTACAGTGATTTCAGAAAGTATTCAGACCCCTTCACTTTCCCTCATCAGTCTACACTCAATAACCCACAATAGCAAAATGAAAAAATCTTTTTTTAATTTTTGCAAATTTATTAAAAAGTAAAAACTGAAACATTATGTTGACATAAGTATTAAGACTCTTTCCTCAGTACTTAGTTGAAGCACCTTTGGCAGTGATTACAGCCTCAAGCCTTCTTGAAGTGAAAGGCTTCGCGCACCTCAATTTCGGGATTTTCTACCCTCTCTGTCAGGTTGGATGGGGATGGTCGGTACACAGGCCATTTTCAGGTCTCTCCGAAGATGTTTGATTGGGTTGAGAGAGTTGTGTTCTCCTGTGTTCTCCTGGCTGTGCGCTAAGACTTATTGTCCTGAGCCCTCTGGACCAGGTTTTTCGTTAAGGATTTCTCTGTATTTTACTCCATTCAGCTTTCCCTCAACCCTGACCAGTCTCCCTGTCCCTGCCTCTGAAAAACACTGCCCAGCATGATACTGCCACCACCATGCCTCACCGCCGGGATTGTATTGGGCAGGTGATAAGCTGTGCCTGGATTCCTCCAGACATGATGCTTAGAATTGAGGCCAAACATTTCACTCCTGGTCTCTCAGAGTCTGAGAGACATTTAGGTGCTTTCTGCAAACTCAGAGTGGGCTTTCACTGAGCAGAGGTGTCAGGATCTCTGATACTCAGCCAGACTTACCATTGGGTTCTTGGTCACCTCTCTTACAATGGCCCTTCTTCCTCTGATTGCTCAGTTTGGCTGAATGGCCAGCTCATGGAAGAGTCCTGGTTGTTCTAAACTTCTTTCGTTTTAAGAATTATTGTGGCCACTGTGCTCTTTTGAACCTTCAACATAGCTGAATCTTTTGTAGCCTTCTCTAGATCTGTGCCTTGACACAGTAGTCTCTGAATTAAAAAATTGAAGGGGAGTGAATACTTGCATGCATGCATGCAAGTATTCACCCCCTTCAAACCTAGTGTAGGACTTAGACAAATATTACTCAATGTCAGCATCTCCTGGGGGGCTAATTTGTTTTGCACCAGACATGATCCTATCCATGTTGAAACAAATGACTATGGTGGAAATAGGAAACACAGAAATTATAGCTGTCACCAACACATACGTACACACACAGACAGGCACACTCAAGTGTACAGACGGCTCAGCAAGTCTGCTGTAATGTCAGTACTGCGAGAGGCCAGCTATTAAAGGATATACTGGTTTAGACTTACTGTGCAACAAGCAGGCTTATGATATCTGGCCTGTCCTGCTGAGTGAATCAAGCTACTCAGCAACATGTCGCATCACATTTGAGAAAGGAGTGTGCCATGGCACAGTGGCTCTGTGGTGAAGGACACACACATGTGCATATATGTCTGCATTAATGCAGGAGCGAACACAAAAGAAAATGTTCTGTTTAAAGGTTTTAGGAGATGAACACTGGAACAAACCATAAGACGCTTTCACAAGTTCCCCTATCTGTCACTGCCTGAGGGAGCCAGGACATAAAGCTCCAGCTTTTCTGTCTTCCTCACCCATAATCAACACACATATTAGCTGTAGGTCACTGTAGATATTTATAGACACCCCCTCTTATGCAATCCACAGAACCAGACTCAGCTACTCTGAGTCAGACAGAGCAAAGAAAGGGGGAGAAGGAGCGGCAGGGAATGAAAGTGAGCCAGACAAATAGAATGACACAAAAAGGGGCTATGACAAAAATAGTGAATGAACCTGCAGGATGGGGAGTGTTTAATGGAGGTACAGAAATAAAGGAGTGACAATAGGAAAAACAAAAGTAAAACCTAAAGGAGCCCAAAATAAAAAGAGAAGGAAAATCTAGTCTTGCATAAGATTTGCATCTCACTTAAGTCTTAGGTCTTTAGGCCTGATACCAGAAAGCCACATGGAATAATCATCTCAACATAGTTGTCTTCCTTATTTTAAAACAAAAGGAGCAGGTGACATGCAACAGCAGGTTAGGAGCTGTTATACTCATAGCTGTGAGTACGCATTCAATGCCTTAAGCTGAGACGATGCACCTTACCAACAAGTGACAAATCTACACGTATGCCAACAATGGAACACATTCTGACATGTTTTTATTCCAGCAGTGCACTCAAACACCTGAAGGACCTCTGTGCTAGAATTTACTGAAATGTAGATGTGGGCCTGTTGAATCACTGTTAAACTGGCTTTTGTGATAGCTTGGACTGGAAAAGGCTCAAACTCGGAACAGCAAAAAAAAAAAGAGCCCAAAGAGACCAGACCTACTCTTTAGTTGTAATGTCGCGCAGCCTTAGAACCAGGAAATGCTTTTGTGATGATTAATTTGAGACTGATCTTGTAGACACTAGCTTGTTTGAGCTTTTGCACACACTAAGCTTCGGTTGTGCTTACAACTGAGATTTCCACTAAAAAAAAAAAAAAAAAAAAAAAAACTTTTTAAATTTGGCCTCAATCCATTTCTGTAAAACCATGATCTATGTAACCTATTTAGGCTCTGAAGGATGCAAGTAAAATTTCAAAGTATTAGGATTAAAGAAAAAATAGGCAACCTGTCAAAGGAGGTTATTTTCGGCAAGTGGCCACACCTTTTGCTGTGCAAAGAAATTTCAAGATATGTGTGTGTAGCTTTTCTCAGAAATTACACAAAAAATGATTCTGATGACTTACACAGAAGGTCCTGGGCCATATGAATGACTCATTTACTTATATGCTTCTTGGTGCTAAACGCTAATTGCTCTTGCTACATAACGTCTTTGCCTCATTTGATGAGTAAAGGTGGCATCAGTGGTTCTGTTGCATTGTCCATAGCAACTAATTGTCTAGTCACTCTTCTTGGGAGTTTCAGTTGTTCAATCATTGTGTTCTAGTTTTCAGGAGGAGTCAAAGATGTGTTTAACTGACAGGTCACAGTGGATATGGGGTGTAGAGGCTACATTTTTAACACCTGTGGGTGTGCACATGTGTTTGCTTGTCACCTCAGGAGTCTGGTTGAATTCTTAGGTGTCCCCTTTCCCCATTCCTTTGCACTGTCCTGATATTACAAGTTGATACTTAAACAAAATCTGTGCGGTAAAGTAACCTTAGATAAACACTTACGAACTGCAGCCTTATAACCCCCCCTGGCAGTAGTGAGCAGTAGCTCAATCTGGTGACCTGGCATGGAATGTCATTTTTATTTTGCCAATGGTATGAGAAACAGAGTATCTTATCAAGTGATGAGCAAAACAGCAGGAGAGGTAGCCTAAGGCATGAGAAGGAAATGTGCTGGTGGCAGCCCCACTCTGTGTTATGCAATCCAAGAGAACAGTTTGAACATGCAGATTTTTATGGTTGTGAGTTAGTGGCCTGTTAGTCCACAGTTCTGAGACACAGGAATCTGATAGAGGTAGACAGACATGTGGTAAATGGTTGGGAAATTGTTGTTCCATGGCTGTGTTTTAGTTCTTAGCGTAGTTAAAAATGTCAGTGAGTTTTTGAATGAGGTTTTCTTACTTGTGGAACAGAACCTGCAAATTCTGGTTTCACTTTGGGTCTCTATAGGAAAGTTTGTTGTGTGTATGTTTATTAAGATAACTGTCTATCTAATAATATGTCTGATTTCATATCTCATAATGAAATCTGTGAAAGCAAGAAGACAATTTACCACTGTTCATCTTTCTCAGGCATATCAAGTGACATTTAAAAAGTGAAACATAATGAACACTACATAGCTACAAGGAGAAAAACCTTGTGTGTACCTTACTTTACCTGTTGGCCTTAACACCACAGCCAGGTGACTGTAATCCATCTACAGACTACAGCTTAGATACAGAATAACAGCTTTGAATCTTTAGCTGTCTTGGCCTCACATACATCAGGTTATCTAGAGGGCGCGTTAATCATACCAAACTGTCGCCCTAAGCAGCAAAAATCAAATGCTGCTGTTTAAACTGACAAAGCTAACATACTTATAAAATTATCCCATCATCAATGAGCCCTCAGAACTGCGTGCTTGTCACACCAATGTCCATGAAACACCCCTGGATTCCTCAGCCCAATACAGAGATATGGAGTTAGACAAAACAGACTGGCTGAAAATAAACTCAAAATGAGACATAAAAGAATATGTCATAGTATGCAGTATATAGAAAGGTAAAGTTCTCTAGTGATGTTTAAAGTGGCAATTGAGTTTCAAAGTTTCACAAAGTGTTTGTGCTAGGTCAACCCCATTAAATGTGACCCATTAACTTAATACCAAATAAATATTAATGTGCAAGTGACATCTGTTATGAAACTAGTCCAAAATATTTATATTCCTACTGAGATTGATTAATTCTGAATTAACTTGCTATAGCAGCCGCTGCTGGCTGTACACTTTCATTCTGTCTGCTGACCACTGCCACATACAACGTAATTGAACGGGACAACCACAGGCAGGCATGATAGAGAGCAAGAAAGCAGAGCAGCACTCTGTATCAAAGCAATACAATTCTTTTTTATTTTAATATTAACTTAGCGCCATGAGAATGATTTCATACAAACATGAACAGAAAGGTTTGTACTGAATGCATAAATGAGTGCTTCTGCGCACTTACTGCTCATCTCTTTTGTTTACATGTTGGAAAGCAGTTCTCCTCAATCTAAAACAGATAAAACACTCAGTAAACAGGCTGGCTTTACTGTAATAACCATGTTATGATTATTAGAAACAAGTTCAATTAAGGAAGAAGGAGAATGCGAGAACGAAGGAACTGAAGGAATGATGGATTATATAGCCTTAGTCTGTTGATTGAGCACCATCTCTTTAAGTGTTATAATAATGTGTGCAAAACATTGGTAAAAGGTTTATTACTTGGGATTTGGTGCCAGAAATATTTGTGTGTCCTCTGCCTGCCAAGTTTGCTCTCTCTCCAATATATGAGTATTGGCCCAGTGCAAATATTCAGCAAAGGAAGAGAAAGAGAGCAGAGAGCAGAGATAAGCTGCCTTGCATGGGAAGATCTGCTCTCTCATGACACAGAACCCTAGGAGCTTATCCTACATGTGCACAACAGGAAGCCAAAGAAGTGTTCACTGCTCAAACACACACACACACACACACACACACACACACACACACACACACACACACACACACTTGAATACATCAAAATCAGGCAATACTAATATCATGGGAGTTGTAACTGTACAAAGCTTACCAACGAAAACATAACTAATGATTTACTGTCAGAATCCAGGGTACTTGCAGCCAGTACATTTTTACAGTGACAGCACTATAGCCAACCGCTGGACAGTTGTCATCTCATACTTGTCAAAGCAATAACACAAAGGTTGTCAGTTGACAGCAAGTAGCTAAGGCTTAATGTGGCACATCAAAGAGACGAGGGGGACATAACTGCGAATCATAATATGAGGATTAGATGGTCTGACTCACCGAATGGTTGACTCCCCACATAAGCACGCTGAGCAGAGGGTCGCTGGCACGGAAGAGCTTCACTTTCTGAGCAACGAAGTGCTTTTTCTTGGTCTTCGTTTTGCTCGCAATGGATGCGGCAATGCTGCTCGCCGAAGCCATCTTAAAACAAACTGGCTGGTTAATGCAGTCTGTGCGATTATCTCGACAGAGTGTCTTCCCTTGAAGCTGGCACAGTGGCCACCGGCTCACGATTCAGTAATACCAATACTATTCATTTAGCCAGCTCGCAAATCAAAGTGCCCCAGTTTTTTTCTTCATCCAACGTCCCACACAGCTTGACTGACGCTATGGCCCTACCTCGACAGGGACTAAAATGGGAAAAAAATACGCTGTGTTTAAGTTAATACTGCTGCTCTCCTTCGCCTAACAGTCCACCGCTTTCCTCAGCCCACATCATAAGTCACCTCTCTTCCTTCCTTGACTCGCCTGGAGCTCTCCGCACCCCTGCGATGTGAGGTCTCACAGAGCTGGCGTTAGCATAGCAGATTAGCTTGCTAGCTAGCAAATATCAACGGTAAATTTAATAAAATTTAAAAACGTATAAAACGAGAAATATGGGAAGCCCCGTGACAAACGAAAAACAAATAATCACGCAGCCTTAAAACAAATTATTAAAATGACACGTTAATGGTGCTGAATGGCTAACTAGACGCTCCTCACTACCAGCTAGCGTTAGTCCCTCCGACCTTCGCTAGTGAGCCAGCTATGTAAGGTTAGCCAGCCGACGGCACAAAGCAAAACCGGACTCCATTCACCAACTAGCTACCGTTAGCCTGCAAGCTAACTGTTAACATTAGCAAGGAGCTCACAACTAGCAAACGGCTCAGCTCTCCTCCTACGCGTTTTGTGGTCAGTCCGTAGAGATGATTTGGGTGTATCCTGTCATGTTCTTGTCCCGTTTGAATTAAAACGCAGAGGAGCAGATATTTAGACGTGCAACCAACGGGTGGTCAACTCCGTCTGCAGCAGTGAGGTTCATGTGTGCCGCTGTCAAATGACAGCTCGACGGAGGGGAGGTGACAGCTAGGGCTTTGCAGTGTCTGCTGCGCTGATTCGCTGCAACCCCCTCCCTCCACCGGCCCTATGCTACTTTCTTGTGCTTTTTAATAGCACACAGGAGCCTTATTTATATCAATCTAAATTTGCAATTAGATATCAATTTCGTATTGACACTTGGAACGTTATGAATTACTAAAAAATCTCCACCAATATAGCATATTAAACTGATGACTTCCATTAATCAGATGCTCGTTTCAGGCAGCGGAATGATAATGTCCCACACCACCAGAGGTAATGTCTTTAGAGGACATTTGGTTTTCTGGTGCATACTGTGCTGTTTCCACTGGCACATTGCTGTGTCAGTGCCTTTCTACGAGCAGGAGGCCTCAGCGTGCTGATGCTGTATAGTGCTCATTTGTTTTATGACTCACTCTTCACAGCAGCACTTTTACCTTGATACGAATTATGACCTACACAGGACAGACTCCCATACGTCAACACAAACACGAGACACTCATTCACACGATGTCCTGCAAATTCCCTTTTGAGATTTCAGTATTTTCCCTATTAATTTTATGGAGGATTACCATCTGTTTATGCAAATGTGAGTTGTATTAGTCGATAAGCACGCAAACACATGTAGACAACTGATGCCGGTCTTATAGATTTAAAAGATTCACATTTTGTTTTTGTTGTCCTTGCACACTTGCAATTCCTACACTTTGCATTTTCACTGTGGTGTGCATGCGACGAATAAAATCCTTGAATAAACGTTTGACTACATTTACATCCAAGTCAGCAGGGTAGCACTGTTGATGTCTGTCAATTTTGTCAAATAGATTAATTAAAGACAGTAATACCTGATATATGTTTATTTAACACTGAGCTGGCTTGCTAACACAATAATATCCATAGCAAAAGTTGACAGGTTCAAAGCAATAAATGTTCAAATCCCTTTTTAGCCCAACGTGGCACCCGTTGCCTAGCAACGCAGTGTCAAACTCCTTTTCCAAAACACTAAACATACAGTCTGGTTCTTCTGGTCGGCTGGCATGCTAATTATAAATTTTGAACTTGTCCCTTAGTTTGGAAAAAAAGGTAAGTCGTGAATTGCAAGTATCTGCAAGTGTGCCTGTTTGTATTCAAGCTTCATTTGTGGACGCTGTTAATTTCGCTGAGCTGAGTAGCCGGCTATAAGCTATTTGGTTAGCTTTGTAGTTTAACTAGCTATATTCATGACTGCGGTTAATTCCATTCAGCAGCTACTGAGCGGCCACTTGTGTTCAATAAGCACTGTTTAGACACATTTTGTTAAAATTCAGTTTCTCTCTAAGGTGCACAGAATGGGAAAGAAAGTGAAAAAGGAGAGCGAAACTCCATGCAAGGAAACGGTGAGGCTTTAACGTAATGAAACCTTTCTCCTCATTAGCTAAGTAGCTAATTTTGTGTCCACAGACGCACATAACCTGAAGACATATATTGTACATATCAGGGACAGGATTGTAAAGTATTTCCTTCTCTCTCCCTCTCTCCTTACCCTCACAGTTTGAGGCACTACCTATTGAGGGCAAAACCCCAGCAACAGCAGTCCTGCTGCTGAGCTCACCAGAGGAGGAAATCCTAATCAAAGCCTGTGAAGCAATTCACACATTTGCAGAGAAAGGTACAGTAGGCTACCCACTGCTAACCCTTATACACACATTTTTCTCCTTTCAAATTTCTGAGCAACCCTACAGCTTAAAAATATACTTGTGGTTTATTTGTGTGTTTTGTTTTACATTTACATCACCATCTAATGTGTCTGTTCTACATTAGATGAAGACATTTTTATACTTTTGTATCAAGAGCAGCTGACATGTTTAAAACTATCAGCATGTTCTTTTTTTGATCAAACCCACTTTTAATTATGTATACTAACATGTAGAATACCATCCCATTTTACCTTTAGGCCCCACATCTTTTTTATTCTTTTATAGCTTGCTCACATCTTCACTTGTATTAAGTCTGCACAGACACTCAAGTTCTGTTTGGCACCATGCTGAATTTTCCTGTTCACTGTCTCCCCCTGTTGCTAGGAGATGAGAACAAGGTTTCTCTGCTGGGACTTGGGGCATTGGAGCCTCTCTGCAAGCTCATCACTCACAACAACAAGCTGGTCAGACGCAATGCCTTCATGGCCCTGGGCATCATGGCCATCAATGGTGTGTCAGACAACATACGCCATCAATACAACCTTGCCTACTGAGGGATGTTATTGCTTAAAATACAATTTATGTAACTAGTGGCTAACTGACATTACAATATCCTGCTTGCCAGGCAGCTGACTTTGTTGAATGTTTGTTGACTGGCTGCAGAATTGATGGTTTTGTTGACTTAATGGCCTGACTAACTAGCTGATGGGTTGGCTTACTGAGTGGTTAACTTTGTCTCTTGTTTTCATTGAAAGGTGATGTAAAGAGTGCTCTGAAAAAAATAGATGTCATTCCAAGAGTTATAGATAAACTGTCACTTGAAGGTGAGTAATTCTTTGTATGATGAATAGACTCAAAAGTATTTATTCACTGAATACTAGCTACAATAAATATGTGTTACATGCAATCATCATATAGCACATTCCTACTTATGCGTGTATATTTGTGTTTTAATCTTCTATGATTCTGACTTTTCCCTTATATTCTGTTTTCTCTTCTATTTAAGAAGATACAGTTGTCCATGAGTTTGCAACACTGTGCCTGGTCTCTCTGTCGCTGGATTTTGTCTGTAAGGTCCAGATCTTTGAGAACAAGGGTTTGCCACCTCTAATTCAGCTTCTGTCCAGTCCAGACCCAGATGTTAAGAAGAACTCGCTAGAGATCATCTTCAACCTAGTTCAGGTGACTCAAAGTCATCAGTCTAGAGGAGCTTACAAGTTTATACGGTTATATGGCTTTTCATTGTAGACATGTGGAACTTATATATATCAGTATATCAAAAGCCACTAAATACATAATTGTTCTATAAGATATAATCTTGAAATTGTTGAACTTCAAATGGTTCCAAAATTCTAATTATCCTCTGCTGTATGTGTAAAGGACTACCGATGTCGCATGGCGGTCCACGAGTTGGGTGGGATCCCTCCACTTTTGGAACTGTTGAAGTCGGACTTCCCTGTCATTCAGCATTTGGCTTTGCAGACGCTGCAGAATGTCACCACTGATAAAGATACACGCAATGCCTTCAGGGGAGAGCATGGATTTGACAAGCTCATGGATATCATTCATAACACGGTAGGTGTGGTGTGTGTGTGAGTGAGAGACAGAAGACATGCTTTTGTGGGAAAATGTATGTCTTTGTCCTGACCTTTAGTGTTAACAAAAATGAGAAGAAAAACATGTTGCGAGTGTAATCACTACTAATAACTGACTAAACAACTGCAGATGGACCCAACTTCCTGATTATCTCAAGCGTGCCCCAACTACTTTCAAATCTAAACTAAACTCTCTGCTGTTCTAGTATGCCTTTGATTGTTTGGTTTCTCTTCTGCATTTTTATTTCTTTTGCTGCGCTGGGCTGGGGGGTAACGTACAACTTGTTACTTCACTCTAACTCTATTTCTGGTTTATTATTATTTTGTGAACTTATATTTTATTTCAATTTTTCTCTCATTTTTCTTTTAATCTCATTTTATTCTACCTTAATTGATTCTATTCTGGTTTTTACTGATTATTTTTGAACGTCATTGTAAAGCTTTGTTGCCTATGTAAATCAGTTTGAATTTCCTCAGTGTTTGAAATGTGCTATATAAATAAAGCCTTGTCTTGCCTATGAATGCGTTTTACTTTTGTATATTCAGTTGGAAATATTTTCCTACTAATTAGCACTTGGTCTCAACTTGTAATTCCTTTTCTATCCCTATATTTTTATATCTTACAGGACTTTGGCGACCTTCATGCTGAGGCCTTACATGTTGTGGCTAACTGTTTGAGTGACAGTGAAAGCATACAGCTAATCCATAAAGGTGGAGGACTGACTAGGCTGATGGATTTTCTTCTCATACCCAACATACCTGAAATCCAGTCCAGTGCTGTTAAATGCATCACCAAGGTTGCTCAGAGCTGTAAGCTAGAGGGAGACAAGAAATAATACATTTATTTTAACTTTTCAGCAATAGGTTTGAAAGTCACAAGGGGTGTGTGTAACACTTACTTTAGCTCTATGTGTTTTTTGTTTATGTTGCTATGTGTGTGCACATACATGGTTGCATACCTGTGTGTTTAGCTGAAAATTGCAAACTGCTCCATGAGCAGAATGTGGAGAAGGTTCTGGTGGAGCTCCTGTCTGTGGCGGATATCAGCGTGAAAACATCTACCTGTCAGGGTGTAGCTGCCATGAGTTTCCACCTAGACAGTAAAGACCGCTTCAGAGACCTGGGTACATAAACATTCACAAAAGTGTGAATCAGATCATCAGCACCCTGACCACAGTGAAGAGTGATTGAGTTGGATTTATGTGTGTTTCAGGTGGTATCCCTGCAGTGGTACAGGGGCTGAGCAATGAGAGTTTGAAGCTCAGAGAGGCAGCAACCCGGGCCCTCTCTAGCCTCACACATAACAACCCCCTCAACGCGTTGTGAGTGAGAAATAAACTGAGTGCATTTATATACACCTTGTTTTTTTGTTTTTTTTTTTGCTATTCTTGGAACAAGTTGAGTATTTTATGTCTTATTAGATGATGTAAATGTCATCCCTATAATAAGTTAAACAAAAGGAACTAGAAAATGAATAACTTCAAGACATCTATGTGCCATACTCATTACAGAAATACTATGTTGTATGCACAACTATGTATTAATGTTCCAGACTGCATTTATAATTAGCTCTGTGGGTTTTCAGTTAATCTGTCATCCATTTCCATGGTATCTTCCAGTGCAGTGTACGAGGCAGGAGGCCATGAGATCCTTGTTCAGCAGCTCTGTGGAAGCTGTCCCAGGACGTTAGCCAATGCTGCTGCCACGCTTGGCCACATGGCAGGACAGGACGTCATCCGCAGCAGCATCTTGTCACATGGAGCCATACCAGCTCTGGTGGAGCCCTTAAAGTCCACAGATACACAGGTCTTGGTCAACGCCACACTGTGTTTGGCGGCCCTAGCTTGTGATGCAGAAGCTAGGGCAGAGGTTGGTGTTCTTATGTGTCTAATTACAGCTCAGAATGCTGCCTTATTCTCATATTTGCAAATGCCAAACATATACAATTATATAATTATATGAGTATATAATACTAATAGTTTTTTGGTTCATGAAATATATAAAGATATATATATATATATAATATATAAATATAATATATAAAAATATATATAAAGAAATATATAAAGCAAAAATGTGTTCATTACAAACAGTAGTTTCTTATAAATTGTCCTACATTGCTTAATATGCTTCCTCTGAGTACCTAACATTCACTCCTTCTCCCACATAGCTACAGAGTGCTGGAGGCCTTCACCCACTGGTCAATTTGCTGCAATCCTATCACAAGGAGGTGCTGCACAATGCATGCTTGGCAGTAAATGTCTGTGCCAGTGATGAGGCCACCGCTGTGGAGATGTGCAAATTTGGGTAAGACACAGAGATGATAAATAACAGTGACTTCAGGGATGTGATGAGTCATATAATGTATGACTGGGGAACCAACTCAGAGTAATCTCTTAAATAGCCAGTAGATGGCAGTATAGGACAGTATTATGTGGGGATACACAAGAAGGAAAAGGTCATTTTGTTCATATGTGTTTATGTTTCCTTATTTGTACATTTCTTTAACTTCTAATCAATGCCTAAATATTTGTATGTGTCTTCATGTGTGTCTCAGAGCCTTAGAAATGCTCCAGGAAATCAACCAGTCAGTGAACCGCAGGAGCAGTTTCAGCAAGTTGGCCATGATCAGCCTGCTTAACTCCAACTTGTCTATTAAATACAGCCTGACAGGTCATTTGGCCTCCAATGACATTATTGGTGATGGCTTCTACGATGCCGGGAAGGTGTGTGCACTATTGCAGTTTACAGACGTCACTTCCAGGAATGTAGAATTGGAATAAACACTTTGTTACAACTCCAGATGTTATTTTGGAACCTTAACTTGCTAAACTATAATTTGTTTCAGCAATGTGATCACAACAACAGAAAATGTGTCCTCTCTGTTCTTGCTATCTTTCATGTTAGCACATGATGGTACATATTTTTAAGTCATGATCTTTCTTACTCTCTTTTAGGCTCATCCAGGTCAGAGGATTCTGACTTTAGAGGAACTGTCGGAGCAGCCAGTCAACCAGCACCGACCCATCATTGCTGTCAACACAACATCAGAGTATGAGTCCACTATCACAACAAAGTATCTAAAATCACATACATAAAATATAAATTACTATGTGAAAGAAACATGATTTACTTTCCCCTCTAATGCCAGTGTAATTTTCATTTTGAAATGTATGTATATGCCCTATAAAATGTTTGGAATTTAGAAAATGTATTCAGCAACGCCTTACACTAAAAGTAGAAATTAACCAGAGCAAACAAACAAATAGTCGCCATTAGGTTCCTGCACTACCAGCCACACCATGTACTTTGTCGATACAATTTATTGCGGCTGTTAGATCACACTCCCCTTGTCTGCTCCAATCCTGTGCTCCACTTTTCTTCCTTTCTTTTCTCTTTTTTCCCCTCTCCACCGTTGCCTTCATTGTACCCCATTAGTGTGGGTAAATGATCCCATTTAAAAAAAAAAAGAAAAAAAAAGATGGCAACACATGCAGAGTAAAAGAGCCTTTGTGTTTAGAAGATTGGACTTCTGAACTTAAGCGCACAACCACAAACATGCACGAGTGCACATGCATGAAGATACAACTTAAGGGGTTTTTCATAATACCATCCATGTTGACTGAGACATGCACGCAATAAAATATAAATATGTATTAAAGGCCACACACACTAACTTGTTAACATTAACACTGCCAAAGAGAGGAGTACCCCCTTATGGTACCTCAGGTCCACCTCATTTCCACCATTGCCCCCACCCCTTCATCAAGCATACGCACACATCTCAGGCATTCTTAAGCAGGGTGTTATGTAATCCATCCATGGTCTCATCCATGGCTTAGTACAACCCAAGTTAAACTTCTCACAGCAAAATGCCTCTTACTAGAGTTAGTTTAAGATTTTCCTCTCCTGATCAAAACTGGTGCATTGTATAACTTATAATTAATTAAGTTTAGCTTTTGCTCCCATTTGGACGTGTGTGAGGAGAGGCAGAGCAACCCATTAGAAACAAATGCCAGCAGCAAGGGAGAGCGCAGGACACCAAGGTGAATGTGTCTGTGCATGAGGGAAGAAAATTACAGTATCATCAAACTTGTTAGGGCTGTGCTTGTTTTTTTTTTTTTTTTCCATTTGAGACACCGAGTAGTATTTCAAAATTTAGGATTCTTAGAAAATAACTTGATTAATGCCTGGTGTATTAAGGTCTGCGTGATTTATACACAAATTTTTTCATATGACAAGTAATAAGCATTGTGAACTTACCATTAATGCTCTTTATTTTTTTTAAGACACTGACTCAGATTTCTGTTTTTTTTTCTGTACAGAAAGAAGATAGAATGTGACAAACAGAGAGATGGGACCCTGCCTGGTTCTCCTACAGAGAAACCGTGGAAGATGATGGACGACGTCTCATTGCAGGTTCTGGTTAAAGAAGCCAAAGACTCCATCCTCCCACTGAATGATGAAAGAGAGCAGTACGCTGCCTTGGCCAGGTGACGGATTAATGCAGTCACCGTGCAAACTAACATGCAGAGATGTCACTAGCAATAGAAAGGAAATCATATCATATTAAACAATTGGCAGTTATTGTTATCTAAAGCTCCAGAATCATGGTGGCAAGCAACACAACCTTGCAACTGTAACAGATCCGGATACACGACTGACACACAATAGATAACAAACCACTGTGAGATTTCAGGATGAACAGTTCACAAATATTGAAGGTTTTCTGCATTGTAATGGGTTTTGTGTGCCTGGATTTGGGTGTCAGGCTGGTGAGCGAGGCCATGGGTGGAGCAGTGGAGAAGGAAAAGTTGCACGAATTCCCATGGGTGCTGCACCTCAGCGAGCTCAAGTTTCAGCGTCAGTCTAATGTGATACCCATTGGGTTGATCACCAGGGGAATCTACTGCCATAGAGCACTTCTCTTCAAGGTGCCACTGACCTAGTAACCACACAGCATCATCATCATTTTCTCTCTCTGGGCCTTTAGTCTTTCATTTCTGCTCCCAGATAATCATACACGTCTCCTCTCTTTAACTTTTCAGTGTCTGGGTGATTGCATCGGAATAAGCTGCACACTTGTTAGGGGCGAGTACAACCGGGCTTGGAACGAGGTACTCCTTTTCAGTGGGGATCCTTCCAGCAATGGGCGCTCTTCACAGTCCTGCCGCTACATAGTGGACCTTATGCACCTGCCTGGAAGTCTGTTGGCAGCCAATACCCCTGCTGCTGTGCAGTACCAGACTATATAGACCAAGAAATACTTCAGTAGAAATACTAAAGTATATAATGCACTGTCCAGACATTTGATTTGTTTTTACGTGTATTTGCTAAACCAACCAACAAACTATTAGTCAAATCCTCCACTGATTATTTTTGGTGCATGCATGAGCCAAAGAGAAAACTCCTGTCTACCCATGAATGAGGTTTATCTAATAAATGCATTGATTTAACCTTTGGCTCCTCCACTGATGATTCTCAGTGTTGTAACTCCAGGTCAAACACTGTCTCAACAGAGCCAAACTAGAGTTGGTTAACAGGTGGTCTTTACCTGCTGATGGAGCCTCAACTGAGGTCAGAAAATAAAAAAAGAAAATGTATTTTTGTCTTTTCTTGGATCATTTTATTTTGCAGGACACGTTACTGCACGTTAGGATTACTCAGCACCAATAAAACCCTCTAATACCTGTCTGTTCTTGTTTTTTTTATATTATACATTATGCTTAATCATGACTTTGCTCTTTGCACGTTGCCTAGCAATAAAAAGCCAATGAACTCAGCCCACTTTGACCTATTTAGCTCCAAGGGTGATTTTTGACCGGGTCACCCAGCCCATCCAACCGAGGGAGAACTAGCGCGAACTCGCCGCCGCATAAACAATCCCGACGCAGCGAGTGCAGTTGTCTTCCACTGAATCCTGCTCTTGACTTAAGACAGATTTGACACAGCGGCAGCAGTAGAGGCAGAAGCAGGAGCAGCGAACATGTCTCGATTCGTCGCTCGTCTCTTCGTTGTTGTTTCTCAGAACGCCACATCCAGATCTGCGGCGTTACCGAGGAGGATCCCGGTCTTCACCCGTCCTGTATGCATAAGTCAAGGTACTTTGGGTGGGGGTGGAGGGTGGGGGTGTTTGGATTCCTTATTTGGCACTTCGATTTTAATATCCCAGCTTGTAGCTGCAAATCCCTGCAGGTGCACCATATTAGTGCATAGTAGGACATTTGAGTTTGCTGGAAGGCGTAATTTTGGAACGCTATGATAAGAAACAGGCAGCAACAGGTTCTTTCTTGCGCAAAGAGCAAAGAAAGAAAGGGGGATCAGGGGAAAACCCACCCTTTTTTCAACTAGGGGAAAGCATGAGCACCCCTGAAAAAAAAAAAAAAAAAAAAAAAAAAAAATTTTTATTTTCCTAAA
>JBBMJY010000013.1:10225012-10237576 GCA_037833715.1 Toxotes lorentzi
AGATAGATAGATAGATAGATAGATAGATAGATAGATAGATAGATAGATAGATAGATAGATAGATAGATAGATAAGGGCTGGCATTCAATTTAGTAGGTTAAACTGAAATGACTTTCTAAGTTACCCAGTTAGAGACTGTGTAGTCATGATTCATTCCCTGTGACTCAGTGCCCTTATTACTTTCACGTCTCCCTCCAAAATAAATCATTTACTGCATCTCTGCACTTCTTAATTATTTATTTCATGGCACTTTGCCTTAAATAAGGTAAAATGGCGACACGCAGATCCAGCCATGAGTCAGATTCACAGGTATTAAGTTGCAAGATGTAATATGAATATCCTCCGCCACTTGTGTGACGTGCGCTTCATAATGCTTTCTCTGTCTGAAGACGTCTGCATGTCAACATGTACAGTACGCGTAAGCGTAAAAAAAAAAGCTGATATCAAAGATCAAACACTCTTTATTGAACTAAATAGAACTGAAAGCAAAAACATCTGGGTTATGGTTTTGTCTGCTGGAGCTGGAAATCCGTTATCATCATCATCATCATCATCATCATCATCATCATCATCATCATGTTAGAACCACATATCAAGGGCATGTGTGCGTGTATTGTCTGAGTGATAGAAAAAAAAAGGAGAGTAGAGTCACTCATTTGCCTTCGAGGATTGATGTAAGGATGGAGAAAGTCTTCTTTGAGGCTGCAGTAGAAGGCAGGCTGAGTTCACTAGCTGTCTCTGGTAAAGTGATGTACAGTTAGCTCTCAACCACGAGGCGACGATGACAATGTACAAAATCATTCATGTAACAGGGCGCCACGGCATCAGTGTGACCAAATAGACATACAAAAAAAAAAAAAAAAAAAAAAAAAAAAAATCACAATGAAATACTAAACTTGGCAGCTGTTTTTTTTTCCTTTTTTGACTGTAACACATTGTACTTTTAAATGCTATGGTAAGGAAAAACAGGTAAACGTAACTGAAAGGAAAACAACACGGTTAGAAAACATAACTTGTACATTTTCTGAATGCATGTTGGACGGTGGCACTGTTAAGAGTGAAGCTTAATTCATTGCTCACAAGTCAGAAGCCTCCTCATTCCGAACACGCTGCTCTTGTAACTGAATGAAGAACCTTGACTCATGCTCTGTCAGACATGCATTTTTTTTTTTTGTGCGTGTATGTGTGTTGCAGAAGATAGGTGTAAACATCTTGCGTATTACTGTGTAGTGTGCAGCTTTTCTGTACATCAGTGTAACCGTTCCTGCTGCACAAAGCCCTACGCAGTTAAACTAATAAAAACCCTTAGATTTTTTTTTTTGAGGGGGGGTTGAAGAGAAATTTGCTGGATTTCTTAAAATTTATTTTTTTTTAATTTATTTTTTTTCACCCAAACATTTTGAATTCAAAATCAAGCTTCGATTGCGATTCATGGGGACGCAGCACCATTCAAATCAGGGCACGTAAAGCACCTGAAAACTCTATGCTATTAGAGAATTCATGCAGCAGCAGTGAGAAGTCTCGTAGTAAGCCTGTGTGTTAAGTAGTCCGGGGCAAGGCGCAATGGCTCAACACCTTGAAGGCACAATGGACTAATAAGCCAATTATCATCTTAACCTCATCCCAGATCTTGAACAAATATTAATTGTTATTTATTTATTTATTTATTTATTTATTTATTTATTTATTTATGTTGCTTCATCCATTTAATGCGTGGTGTTTAGTGCATTTAGCTCATTAAATGTCAGGCAAGTCGTTCGATCTGTCTTTTCCAGCTGCCGTTTTGGCCAGTATGTTAAATCCTGTTCCCCTGACCTGCACATACGCCCACAGATGCACGCACTGTAAACCCACAGCCCACAACGTCAGTCTAAGGTGTAAAGTTATTCAAAGTTTCAATTCCTCAACTAAAAATCCGAGCCGACCGGTGAAGGATGTAAGACTCAAAGTGTTTGGCAAAGAAACAAACCGACCTGTCAAGTCCGAATGGGTAAAGGCTCACGGTTTCACCGATTCCAAATGAAAAAGAAAGCTGCCGTGCTGAGCTAAACCAACCATGGAGTGTCATGATTTCCCATCATGCTCTGAGAAACCCCTCTCTGCCCTTCCTCAGAAAGGAATGTCCCATACAATCGAATGTCATAAGATTCAAACATAAAACTCTATATTTCACACATATATAATGGACAGACTTATGATATTATCGTAATATAGATCTGACATTTCTCATTAGTGTTTATGCAATGGACTCTGAATAAATCTTTTGAGAAAAAGAAAAAAAAAGAAAAACCAAATATTATATTTACAAAGTGACTTTTGGCATCCATATTCAACTCTGTGTTACCACAATATTAGTGGTGTGTCATTTGATAAGATATGAGTGTTAACAAACTGGTGCAACCATAGCCTGATGAAGAGAGAGAGAGAGAAAAAAAGGGGGTTTGGCATGTTGATTTGATCATTTTTGATAAAAGATTTTTGTTAAAAAATCAAAATCAAAATGCAACAGAGACTGGCAATAAATCTGTGCTATCACACGACCCAGTAAGTATAATTATTTGTCATATACAGTATTCAAAGGACTCCTGAAAACTCCCAAGCACAATACAAAGAAGGACAAGCCGGTTAGTATATACATGTACAGTCTCTTACAGCCGTGCTCTGCTGAATAACTGTCCCTCTTCACTTTCTAATACTCTGGATATATATATATATATATAAAAAAACAAACAAAACAAAAAAAAAAAACAAACAAAACAAAACAAAAAAAAACAAACCTATACATGTCTTCCCCATATCCCCACCCTCTCTGGGAGATTATTGTCCAGTTGAACGGCCTCCATCTCTCCCATGATTGGTCACTGAATAAAACCCTCCTCCATTTCTGTGGCATCTGGCAGTCTGACAGATCACTTCCGCTCTCGCAAAGTCCCCCGTCACCGGATGTTAGATGAACCACTCCTTCTTTGATTCGTCGATGGTTTCCGGGTTATCTGTGCCAATGATGGCCGTGTCCGCCGATTCTCCAGCAGACTCCCCGCTGCCCTTGGCCTCGTTGGTGTGGTAGGTGCCTTTGTGACGGAACATGTAGCGGATCAGGAACACCAGAGTACATAAGATGGTGAAGATCACCACCGCGATGATACCTGCAGAGGACAAAGTCGTCACGCAGGTTATTTTTAATCTCTAATTTACTGACAGTACTTTGCTGTCTCACCTTTGGCGCAAGGTCACGACTCCCCATGAGGACATTACATTACTTTTCAGCACTCAAAGACTCATTTCACAAATGGAATGACAGTGTGTACCTCCAATAATGGCTGAGTCCCTGTTGACTCCATCAGGAATCACCCTCTCCTCGTTAAAGGGGAACTCAGCATCTGAACACAGAGAGAAGACAGGAAGAAAGAAAGACGGTCAAACCATACATTCATAAATAAATAAATTCATACACTAGACCAGTTTTGAACACATTAAAATAAAAGACAGATAGACTAAGTGCATTTCAAGGTCAGGAAACAACCATCATAAAACAAGAGCCCTTGGCTGTTTTTCAGATGCCAGATGTTTATACTAGACTGGCTCCAGTTTTGTTACATACATAGATGCTGTACATCACAGTCAACTTATCTTTAGGGGATGACTAGTGTACTAATTTATTGCAAGCATCATTAAAGATCCATGACAGGTTATTAAAAGGTTAATGACACCTGCTGCTTCAGCCTGTCCATTATAGTTCTCTGTCAGCAGCAATCACCTAATTGCTTGGATTCTCCCTGAAAAGATGAATGTGGAGGGTGAATGAGTGGAGAGAGAGATGAGAGGTTGAGGTGAATGGAGGAGGTGGTGAAAGATAAAGAGAAGAAGTGCAAGGCTAAAAATCTATTGTGTCTGTAATTCCTATTGAGGAATAGACACAAGCACTCTGCGTGCTTAATCCGAACATAATGCTCGCAAACGGCCTTCTTATACCCACACACTCGCACAAATTGATTGGCCATGGAACGAGCTGTCAGCTATTTCTGCTGCTCACTGCATGGTCCTCCAGAGACGTAAAGAGCACGAATGAGAAGGAGAAGAGGAGCGGAGGCTGGGGAAAGGAAAAGGAGGTGAAAATAGAAAGCAGTAGAGGGCAGAGGAGAAATCAGGCTCAGTCAGCTGCCTGGATGTGCTCGGATTTAAGGTCAAGGATTCATTGCATATGAAGAAAAAAAGACACAAGGGTAGAAAGACGAGAGGGGAAAACCTATAAAGTAAAAGCTTAGGGAAAAAAGGAGGACATGAACTGAAAAAAAAAACAACAAATGAAGAATCAATGAGAAGTCAGGTGGTGATTTTTATAGATGATTCCTATCTACAGAACATGTAGAGCAGAATAAATACTGATCCTTTCTTCCTTGGACCTGGAGTCCAGGATCGATGGACTGGATCAATCTCAGACGTTCCCAAAGGCGCAGTTGGGCACCAAGCTTCAGGAAAACGTCTGCATCCAGAATAATGACACTCTGGAATACTAAACACTGCTGTGGAGGGAAATATTAGACACCAGAGTACGAGTACTGAACCCTCTGTGTGTGTGCGTACATGAACATATAAGCACAAAGGTCCCACACAGAAGTAAAGTGTGTGTAACTGTGCAAGGGACCAGTTCCTGTGTTTGTTGTGTTCTATGTGGATGTGCACATTTGCATAATAGTGTGCATCTGTATGTCCCTGAAGGGGCCAACTTGAGTGGATTCAAAACAGAATTAATTTGCAAAGGCCTAATGCATAGAAGTTATCACTTATTAGTCACTCATTGCTAAAACGACTTGATTGATTTGTTAGCAAAATGCTGAATGAATAAATATTTTATATTCAGTGTATTAGCCAGTGATGTGTCCTGGCGCTGCTTCTGGCACAGGCCCCAATTCAGTTATGAGTGGAACAACAAGGCTGTGAAGCTGTATATATACCTAGGCACGGTGGTGCTTTGAGTTAAATGCTAACATGCTAATATGCTCACAGTGACAATGAATACAGGTAAAATGTCTACCCATAGTCACCATCTCAGTTTAGTGTGTTGGCAGGCTAACATTTGCTAATAGGCTCTGGTGGCGCTACAGGAAGTAGGTGTCAGGGGATGACCATAGTGATTAGGATACATAGTGTGGAAACTATCAACATCTGTACAAGCATTTCATGGAAATCCATCCAGTGGTTGCTGGATGCTGCTTGAATGACCAAAAATGCAAATACACAATGTGCAAAGGTCACAAAGTTCTGAATCTTCAATATTAGTGTATTTGCATATTGTCAGTGAAGAAAAAGGAGTAACTGACTTCAGGATGTTGGAGGAGATTCTCACCTGTGTTGTCCAGATGCCAGGGATCTGTTGCCGCAGACATTGGTGGGATGGTGAGAGGTGACGCCCCACAGTTGGACTCCACCAGTTTGCCTTGGTAAGACACCGGCGATGTGGCTGCAGGTTGTCTCTCTGACTGACCGGCTGTCGGTGTGGCCTGAGCTTGTGTGGCTGCTCTCAGCGCAGACTTGAGGGGGGCGACTTCGTTGAACTGCACCCGCGACAAGCACCCGATGAAGCCTGGGGTGTTGTAACGCTCGATGAGGACTGGGTCTATGTGTCCAGTTTCTGTACAGAGACACAGGGTTGGAACAGATAAGGCACCGTATCCATAAATTAAGCTGATAGATTCAAGATTCAATACTTTATTGCCAATGGTTTGGGGATTTGTTTAGTGAGGTCAGCACTGAAAGAATCTCAGGCACAGCACTTATTATCCAAAACACACTTTCTCTGATGATTCAAAATTCTATGTGAGCTTTTAATGAACAGACACACAAAAACTGAGCTTACATTCAAGTACTTGCAGGCACAAATTTTGCTGATGCACAGACACAGTAAGCCAATACCCTGCAAGAAGTCTAAAGCACCCAGAGCGAATATGAATCTGCATAAACGCAGAGTGGAGAGAGTGAACGAAGATGAGGAGGAGGAGGAGGAGGAGGAGAGAGAGCAGAGGAGAAACATATACTGACACTGACCTCTAATGTCAAATTAAAGGATGAATAATGAATTAACACCCTCGCTGTCCCTCTGTCTCTCCCCCTCCGTTTTTCTCTCTGTTCATTCTCCTATTTATGGGATGCTTTAGTAGCACTGGATATGGATTTCCTACTGTTGTTTCTAAATGTTTCTAAAGCAGAATGCAGCAATGTTTTCAGTCCCTATGGCACAAAGAGGGGAGGACAAGATTAGACTTCTAGAAGTGTATTCCATGTTCAGTACTTGTGTTTTTAATCAGCATCTTTCTCTATTTCTAGTCAGTCTTTATCATGCCTTTGTGAGTGGGTGATTCAAGCCCATATAAGGTTTTACGCTATATTCTTTTTGCCAGAGTGACTACTATGACAAAATTTCTTCATTTTCGTTTGTGCGCCACGGAATTGAAAAGTCGGCTACTTTGCCCCTTGATGTCTGTCATATTAACACCTACCATTTTAATGCCACAGCAATCCAGACAAATTCAGATGTGCCTGTTTGAATGTAGCACTTTTCTGGACTGTTATCTCTATCTCACTGGCTGTTTGTCTCTCTCCTTTGATTGCCAGCTCCTTATTTTTCAGAGAGGATTACTTCAACACACACACTCGCTCACAAAAACCAACGCCTGAACTGCAGCTGGCCCACTGAGCTCAGTCCAGCTGGTGCTACATCCCTGTTCAATCTGTGTGTATTACACACAGTATATCTTCCAGTGTTCCACCCAAGGAATTCATTAAAAACTATTGAAAAGAATGTTCAAACATTGTTTGTCTAATTCAGGCTCAAATTCGTGGTCTCATCAATCATCAAAAACATTTGCTAAATGTTAAAAACATGTTCTTATATCTTTGAATAAGTTCATCTAAAGATGGTTCTTGCTGGTTTACACACTGCTTTCAACACACACACACACACACACTGCACACACACGTAACAGCAGAGAAGATAAGAGAGGAAAAACTGCAGTCAGCAAACAAAATGATAAAAAAAACCCTCAAACAAACAATTCAGTAAAGACATAGAGGCTGCTTTAAACAAACATCCTCAGACACGCTCCACCCAGACACGAACCTGGACTGATTTCAAAAACAGCCAAACCGTCTTCCACACGTTCGCAGAGCTGGAAAAATATCTTACTCCTTCGCATGACCTCTGGCTGTGTTTGCAGACAGAGCCTGGTTTTAATTTTTACATGCATGGCTGCTCTGCTGCTGCATGGCTGTGCCACACCCAGGAGGAACTGTTCACAATTCTGCAGCAAAATAAGAACAAGGGATGATGAACTAGAACACTGCTGTGTGTGTGTGTGTGTGTGTGTGTGTGTGTGTGTGTGTGTGCGTGTGTGTGTGTGTGTTTGTTTGTTTTTATGTAATGAATCATGTTATGTTAGACGATGGGTTGCTGAGTATTTGGACATGGCTTATAATGTAATTCTTTCTCTTTATTCCATTTTGATGGGCCCAAAACAAGGGTGTATATATATCTGTGTGTGTGTGTGTGTGTGTGTGTGTGTGTTTGTGCACTATTGATTGTGCTGCCAGGAATAGAGCTCAGCGCTATCTGAGTCTTCTATGTATTCATCATCTGACCAGACCTTCCACAGACACTTACACTGTGTATATATACTGTATCTCTGTGTTTGTGATAACAATCATTTTCCTGACACTTGATACAGGTTCTGCTGCTTGGTTCTCATGCAGTACCACTTTAGATCCAAGATGATGGTATAAATGCCACGTTCTGCTAAAACTCAAATGTGGCCCGGCATCACCGTTCAACTCCTTCTGCAGGAACAAGACAAATGCGCCTGCAATCAATCACTTCACACCTTGAGTATGGTGCAGACTGTGCAAGTATGTGCAAGTGTATATGAATCTGCATATGCGTGGGGGTATGGACAATAGGAGGAGGGAGACAGACACACACGCACAGACACAGGAAGGAAAGAAGTGTCTGCAACTGCGTTACAGTAGGCACAGTGAGCAGAATACTGATCGCAACATTCTTATGAATGCAGAGTATGAACATGAATGCAAAGTCCTCTTTCTCCTGCATGCCTGAACCTCTGTTGATCACTGCAGAGGCCTGTGTGTGAATACTAATAGGCCCCCTGTTAGGAGTATAAAAAGCTGCTTAGCATACAATGCCGGTGCGGAGTAAACAGCCATCGAGCATCCCTTGTTTTGGATTTTTTGGTGCTACTGATTTCACATGGTGAGCTTTCATTAGAAAGCAGAAGATTCCAGTTAAAATAATACACATAACACATAAATATCAGACATTTAATATGAACTGAGAGCCAGGTTATCACGGATAAGAGGCCTTAATGGTTTTAATGGCAACATATCTTTGAGTACTAATGGAAGCACACGAGGTGGACACAATTACACGATTCCTATCGCTAGTTACTGAAATCCTGTAAAAACACTATCTTTATGAAGTTATGAATGTTTCGTTTTTATGAGACTGTATTAGACAGGTGTTGATTCAGTTCTATGAAACACTATATGACATACAGGAAGAAAGGATGTAATGCTTAAAATAAAATGCAATAAAATACAAGCACACCACAAACAGAGGCCTATAAAATTCCAACAACGCTTCTCTTTTGCTCGCTCAACAAAAGCTGACCATTCTAAGATTCACAAGGTGACAAAATTATGAAGCTGAAGTTTTTATGGACAGTGTGGCGAACCCCAGAGCATTAACAAGTATTATTAAGAGCCTTTAAGAGCCAGTCATTGGACGCTGATCTTAAGGACTGTAATTCCTTTCTTTGACTGCTCTGGTGGCTTTGAAGTGGGCATTCCAGACGAATCAATAAGACATGGGTAAAACACACAGACCAGCAGCTCTCAATACACTAATCATGATTAGAACAGGGCAGAGGCTAACCCATCTGGCTTCAGACTCCAATAATGAAATGTACCATTACATTTGATTACAACTAGGTTTCAACAATTGTGTCTTGCCGTGTGCCATATGTGACCCCTCACTCGTCCAACCCTACAAAACACACACACACAGGCTGACACAATGGAGACAAGGTCAGCATGTTGATCAGAGGATTGCACCTACTGATGGTGTGTCACCAGGGCGACCAACGCCATCACATGAATAATTCAAAAGGTGAGGCAGCACACAAAATTGTGAGGAGAGGTGTGGCGTGAGCAGAGTGGGCAGGGGTGTATTTAGAGAGAGGGCTGAGAATTGTAAGGGGAGAAAAAAAAAGTTTCAGTGAGAAAAGAAGGGAGGATGGAGAGAACTGCAGAGCTAGCAGCGAGGGAGAGTGGGACTGCGTCTCCATAAAAAAGAAAAAGGTCTCTGGTGTGTGTGTGTCTGTCTGGGCAAAAAAAAAAGAGTGGGAAAGAAATGGGGTGACAAGAAGGGTGCTCAAATGGAGGGGCAGGGTAGAGGAGATCAAACACAGTTACCATGGTAACAAATGGAAGCTGATGTGGGGGTGAGAGAGAGAGAGAAAAAAAAAGGGGGGGGGGTGTTAATGAAAGTATGATGCATCTGAGACACATCAAAAGAATATTAATGTGAAGCCAGCTACCACACCCTTTGTAACACAAAACAAATATGTAACATCTGCTAACGCACACATGCATGTACACACACACACACACACACACACACACACACACACACACACACACACGTGTGCACAAACACACATTGGTCATGGCTGATGTACCACAGAGAGGGACAGAATGAAGGAAAGAGAGAGAGAGGCAGAAATAGGAAAAAATGAAAGAAAGCGGATTAAGGAAAGAAAAAACTAAGAAAGGCATTTTGCTAATGCTCCTATGTTATCTTTGAGTTTGTATATTTTGTATATTTATTGTTAAAAATGACATTTACATTCATTATATCTTCTTTAATGCTTATATCCAGTGCAAAGTTTGATAATAAAGCAAAAAAAAAAAAAAAAAACAACCTGATTGACCTCAACTTTTTTTAAGTCTTTGATTTTGGATCCTCACACACTTGTGAATGTGGTGATCTCCTCTAAACTGCTGGCAGGACTGTGATTAATAAAAACAATATGAACTGAATCAAAGTGACTTGAACTGCAGGGAACAGAGACATGTAAAGGGAGGAGGAGGTGCGGGGTGGAGAAACAGAGAGTGATGGATTAAAAAAAAAAAAGACAGCGAGGGAGGTGGAGGGACATGATGGATGCACGAGGAGAGAGATAAGAGCTGCAGCAAATGTATGGCTGTTAGTTTTGCACATGGAAAATACACCTGTGGTTGCAACACCCTCCCATACTGGAACACGGATACTCACAGGTGTATTCATCACTGCCACCTCCAGCTTCCACCAGACATAACAGAGATGCAGCAACAAGCAGACCAGTTATATAATTAATAATCACACTCTCTGTGATGGCTCATTTTTCTTTTTGACTCAGACATACAGCAGGGTTCTTTGCAATTTGCCTGCAATCCAATAAATCAAAGGGTTTATTTAAATTCAAAAGGCATTAAAAAAAAAGTGGCTTCGTATTAATCTCTGAGCAAATCACGAAGAGGAAAGGCTCGGTTTAGATGCAAATTCGATTTTACATTAGAAAGACTGACACTGAAACCTTGGCACACTCATATATATCCACTAACACACACACAGGCTAAGACACAGGTTTAAACATACACACACATATGCATACAACTGTAGTTACCTATGTGAAGTTTGCGTCAGTGTCTGTGAACAGTTTGTGAGCCAGACCAGCTTCCCCTCCTCTTCTCTCCCTTGTTCCTCGTCTCTGCTACGTGAATCTCTTAACACAGTACCAGACTGGAAAGCATCCCTCTCTCTCTCTCTCTCTCCCTCTTTCCGTCTCTATCTCTCTCTATCGCTCTCTCTGCAGTGCAGTCCCACCCCCACTCTGACACAGCAGCTGGAGAAAACCAGGATCCCGGATCCGCACTGGCATGGATCAGGACTGACCAGTCTAAAGTACAAACTAGAGGTAATAGGCAAGGAGGATGGAATGATGTCATCCTTAAACACAGAGACCTTTGTGTAGACACATGCGCACAAAGCAGTGATCGCGCACAGGTACAGAAGTGTTACCACACAGAGATAAAGTGCCGGGAGACTGATAAGAAAGAAAACTCTTCTATGTTATCATCATCTAACATCCGGGTTCATCAGTGCTTTAATCAGAGTCAAGACGTCTGATGGCCAAAGCACAAAAGGCAGGCATCGAACTAGTGGCTGCCTGGAAGGGAGGACATTGATTAAACTTCATCATGGCCTGCTTTGGACAATGGTCAGCAGTAAATGATTTGTGCTTATTTAGGTGGTTGTATAAAATCAAAGGACTCAGCTCTGCTATGTAAAGCTGGGTGCTGAACCCTCAAAAAAAAGAAAAAAAGAATCAGCAGCAGGACAGCAGCCCAAACGAAATGATTTATTAATGCGTGGGTGACTTAATAAGCTGTTTAGTTGGAGTGTTGTCCTGCTCATCAAGCAAAAACTGCTGATATGGTGCGGCCCTCTGAAAAACTATGTGTATGTATACGTTAACCATCCATGCTCATCTTCTTCTTCTTCCTTCCTTCCTTTGTCTCTTCCTGTCCTCTGCGTCCCACTCTGTCCTGCTAACAACCTGCAAGTCCTCTCTCACCACATGCACAAACTTCCTCTTTAGCCTTTCTCTTTTCCTCTTGCCTGGCAGCTCCATCTTGATCATTCTTCTCCCAACTCTCCCACCATCTCTCCTCATGGCACATGGCCAAAGTTTCTCTATAAAATTGTGCTCTGAAAGGTGTTCATGGTTAGTTTTGAAAGTATACTGTAGAATGCTTTCACCTATCCAATGTTTTTATTCACAACTTTTACACTTAAAAAAACAACCTTGAGCTCCATTAGAAAACTTAGCTGTGCTATTTAATTCTTGATCTACAAGATGTTTTATTGATGGACTGATAAGCGGAGAGAGATAAATTGTTCAGTGGACAGCTCTTTCAGTACTTCAAATAATCTTAATTCATAGGACCGTTTTGTTGCGTGTGTTTGAAATCAAAGACAAGGCCGAATTTAGAATGAAAAAGCCAAACCTCCCAACGCAAATAACAGCTATTATGCTTTTAACTTTGTCCGAATGAAGCCATTTCACCTTGAAGCGTCAGAGCGACTTAAAACCTGTGTAAAATAATTGGCAGCACCCACAGGGAGAGACGTGTTAAATGTGTGTGAACAGGGTTGGACGGGAGAGGCTAGGGTAATAAAAAATCCAAGTGAGAAATCGGAATTTTAGTGTGGTACTGATGTACGTGTCCTTTACAACCAACCCTCGGGGCTACAATCATCTGTCTCTGATAGCACTTTCACAGTGTCACTATTTCAATCGCTCTCTCTCTCTCTCTTTCTCTGCCTTTGGCTCTGGATCTATTCCCTTAGATAGACACACTCGCATAGAGTCCAGGCTCACACAGACACACAGACACACACACACACACACACACACACACACACACACACACACACACACACACACACACACA
>JBBMJY010000013.1:10242041-10275814 GCA_037833715.1 Toxotes lorentzi
CACACACACACACACACACACACACACACACACACACACACACACACACACACACACACACACAGACACACACACACGTTCCAAAAGCCTGGTCTCAGTGGAGCATTGTGTGGGTTTTGTTTTCCACAGTGACTGGAGGGCGGGATAATGGGGCACAATTAAATTACGCTCAGCTTATTTACTTTTATCCGAGAAAACAAATTGGCTGCACAGCCAGGGAGGGCGGGCTGAGTCTCGAAACCCCACGCGGAGGAGGACAGCTGGGGAAGAAACCTCATTTTACCAAACTTTGTCAATTACAACTGCAATTACTGGGATCCTTTCCTTTTTACACTGAACCATTTAGACAACACAATTTTCTCTTCCAAGCGCTGTTGGTGCCTCTTAGGTTACATAAAGCTTACATAAGCAAAGTAATCAGGGGTTAGACAAAGAGAAAATTAACAATGGGTGAAATCTATTTCCCTAACTATGTGCTCAAAAAGAAATCTAATTTAGCCAATGTGTTGTATGTACTCAAACTAATTTACAGTGCGCTGAGAACTTTTTACGTTTGTGGTGACTCCGTTTTCCTTAATGATATCTGGAGAAGGAGCAAAGTGCAAATAAATGCTAATTTACTTTGTTCCCTTGAATAAAAGGAGTTTAACGTCTTTATCTAGTGAATTACTGAATGACTGTCTTCTTCAAGCTCAGCAACAGACAGCCACTCACACCGGTAACACCATACCACGGCAACGACTATCACTATAGAGGATAGAAGAGGAGAGGAAAGGAGGAAACGGAGATGAGACGTCTGATGCCTGAGGGGACTTCTTCACTTTCATCTCTAAACCCTCACAGTGAGTGAGAGGTTGAGAGAAAGCAACAGTCAGAGATGGAGAGATGGGAACGTATTCTGATCTCCCCTTGGTATGGCCTTTGATAGCCTGCTTACCTGATGAGACCTCACAGACTCTGCTTAAAAAAAAAACCAAACACTCGCTCCGTGCACTCCACTTTGTGTGCCTGCGGACACATTTTAGCAGGTATTTGTGTGCACATGCAAATCCACACCTTTAAGTAAGCCTTAGTATTATAAAGAGGTTATGTTACCTCAATGCATCAAAGTGATCTTTTGTTATGATGTTTTGTGTGGGTCTACTCTTTTTTTTTTATCTAAAGACATCATTTTTTGTCTTTCAACCCCCTCCTCTTTCTCTCTCTCTGACTCTTATTCTGCCTTTTTCTTTTGTTCGCCATCTCTCACCTGCTCCCTTTTTCTCTCCCAGATTCCAATTACCTCACACCTACTTGTCTTTTCACTTGTTCTCCGCCGTGTCTTTAAACAGTCGCTTGTCTAAATGCCTTTAAAATTTGCAGCCTGATAGCAGAGAAGTGAGACCTCCGCAGCCTCAGGTAAACACCCGGCTCTCTCTTTTACCCTGGAAATTGAATTGATCCACCGGCGGGGCCCACCAGCATCACTGACTTTCATTGCATCAGACTCATATCTCTGCCTCTCACTCATGTTGTTATATCTCACATGAAAGCAGCGGCACCAAGGCCTCGGATGAGCATGCAAGCAAAAAAAAAAAAAAAAACAAAAAAAAACAATGGGATGGTTAAATTACAAATGCTGATGGCATGCTATAACAAAATTGGCATTTCGAGCTTTAATGCGTAATGCAATCATTTGCAATCTAGTTTCAAATGGAGTAAATAGCAAGCGTACACTTTAGCCTGTGATAATTTCGTTTTGAACACGCAAAACGAATTACTTCAACTTTTCAGCATTCAGGTAAAGTTCTAGACATTTTGGCTGACTTTGTAAATGCTGTTACGCTGAAGCTCTAGCTAACGGTCACATTACAGAAAAGGTCAGGCGGAATAACTGTCTAAACTTGCACTCATTCTTTGGCACAAAGTTGACATATTACCAACCTTTAAAGTTGATGTGGTCAACTTGTTAGAAAATAGAAAATCCCAGTTGACACTAAATGAAACAGCAGCTTTTAGCAGCGGTCAGCTCAGCCGCAATGTAAAAGCGCATTACTTCCATGTTGCAAGCCTATTAAAAGACCAAAAGACCAAGATTTCATTACTAATGAGCTCATCTAGTGTTTGTATGGCCTAGTTTTGTATTGAATTGAGTGTAACTGGATTTACAACATGAACAATGATGCATTTGTGCCTTTAACTGCTGATGTATTCACTTACTGATGTAGTTAATGATGTGACTGATGAGCTTAGGACAAAAAGAAAAGTGAACAAACTTCATAGTGAATGACTATGAATCTTTGAAGTGAACTACATAACATGATTTGAATCAGTAAGGATACTGGTGGCTTGCACTTCTAGCGGCAAAACATGCCTTTTCCTGCTGAGCCTGAGCCTGTTGAGAAACAATAAAATTCTTTGTTTTTATTTTTTTATTTACACGATTCAGCTACCTGACATATGTTGCTTTATTGGCATCCCATCAAGATATGCTTGTATGCTATATTTGAAATTGAAAAAGCAGACTGGCAACACCTGTTGGTGTTACCTACCTACCGCCTAGTCTCGTTCAGTGTTTCTCTTGTTGTTGTCACGAGCAGAATTCATTCTGTTCCCCCGTATCTTGTTAGTGCGAGAAGAGACTCGGTTGCCAGCTCAAAATAAATAAACTATCACTAAAAAGCCCTCAGGGGTTTGCGAGAAGTTAGATGTTTGGAGGTACAGAGAGATACAAGGAGAGAAGTGGAGTGGACAGAATGAATTTGAATAATGTTGATTTTGTAGTGTAGCTGTGTGAAGCCTCTGTAGTGAGCTGACCTGACGAGATCTCGCCCGTGCGTGCGTGTCTGTTGGTATGCACGTCCACGTCTGTTTACGGGTGGATATTAAGTACATGTTTGCACCTTGAAAAGAGCCCTGAGGCGGTTCAGGCAACATGAAGAAGAAGTTTCAGTCATCAAAGTTATCTTTGTTAGCAGACCTTCGGGCTCTACTTTTCAAGCCCTATCTCTAAACCTCATCTATTTTCTCTCTCCATCCACCCCCACAGTTCCCTTACTGATTTCTTTTTTTTTTTTCTTAAAACCAAATTACCACATCATGCCCACCACTCATTAACGTTTAAGTGCTGTACGTATCATTTAGTGACCAAGAGATTCAAAGGATTGTTACTTAGAGTACAGCCCGGGCACATGGGGAGTGGTAAACTGGGGATATGCTCTTGATAGTTAATAGTTCAGTCACACACTGAACACTGTGCTGAACATCGATATTGCCAATCGAGACACAACTAAGCTGCAATGCGTGTGGACCTTGCGATTTCATGTGTGTGTGTGTGTGTGTGTGAGATGAGCAAAGAATCTTCCAGTTGCTCCAATCACTTTCTATGCCAGTAAAAAAAGGGATGTGCTATGTTGAAGTGCTCCCACCGGAGTGATCAGCAGCTGCTGGAAGTGATTTTGCTCAGAAAATGAGGACGATTTCCATCGGATGTTTCAGTTTAATTTTCTTGCTGTTAGAACTTTTCACTGTAGTGTGTGAGAACTGGGTGATGAGATTCCAGTATGGATGAGCTGGGGGGTGGGGGGGTGTTGGGGCTGTCACTGCTCCATGTACATTTAGTGGGAGGGAGAAAGAGAGGGCGAAAGACATATGTAGAAGAGGAGATGCAATGAATATTTGGTTTGCAAGTGTACCGTGATTCCCTCTGGCCGACATTTTATTTCACCTTAATGAAAGCAGCCGTAAATGGGCTGTAATGGACTTGTAATTATCACAAGAGAGGGTGACAGCTCGACCCCTGCTGTCGGAATTAAAAAGAACACAACAACAAAAAAAAAATACTCACTGTCTATAAGGGATCATATGTGCTCCATCTTATGTCCTAAGACAAATGCAAATGGGAAAAACCAAAACAAAAGAAAACCCATCCTTTAAAATGCATTTTCTCTGCAATGTTCCCCATTTGCCTATATACCCTTTTCCAGCTACATACTTCTAAAACAATCTATTTTCTCCATTAAATCAAATCAAATTAAATCTAGTCTTATTAGTTTCTTATATATATATATATATTTTTTTTTTTTTACAGTGAATTCTCTGCAGTGATTCTTAAAATAGAGGTGATGCCAAATTGTGGCTTCGAATAATTGTGAGTGTTTGCTTCATGGGTGGAATGCAGTCCACGATGCCTGCAGGGGAAATCAGGTTATGTCAGCGTAAGTATTACAATCCTTAGAGAACAAACGACGCAGAATGTGAGCAAATAGCTGTAATATTAGTAACAAATTTATACAAAATGATACAAATGAAGCTCTCCACACAGTTCAGCAGTTTTGCAGAGAAGAGGTGAGTCAGTGGTTCTGGGCAATGCCTTTCATCCCTTTGGCAACTTGGGATAGGTGGGCTGTTTACAAGTGAATATGTGATTGGTTTACTCTGTGGATATATGTGGTTTGCACCTATATTAGATGCAGGAATAATGCACACTTCATGGTGTGCAAATATGGCATTGAATTGACAAATTCTGCAGGAGGAGAATTTTTGATTCTCATAATGGAAGGTCATTCATAAACCCATGCCCATGCAAATAAAAATTTATTCCGATCTGGATGCAACCAATGACTTGGTTTTATAGACAACTACCATCCATTTAAAGTTCTCTTTAAATTGGAGCCCGCAGCCAAATCTGGGCATTTTAGACCAGAACAAAGTATGTAATAGTTTAGCTGAATTCTCACTCCATCCTTGACAGCTACCGACTGAGGCTCGGCTGTATTGATCCGCACTAAGCTGTTTCACTTCTCAAAAATCAAGAGCACTCAAACAAACGCGCACGGATCCACACGAATACATATGCACAAACATATTGTCATGCGCAGGCACATGCACAAGCACGCACACTCACTCTCTCTCTCTCTCTCTCTCAAACACACACACAGTTAAATACTTGCACACACAAACCCAGTGGACTCATACAAACACACACGGATCGATGCATTCTCTCTGTTGCTATACTTAGGCTGTCTACTGGAAGTGGATTAACAGTGGCAGAGGACAAGCCGTTTCATCACAGTGGAAGACAGAACAGGACATTGCACTCCCCTCTGACTTATAACAAACCAGCTGCGCTTGTGTGATTGTGTCCTTGTGAATGAGTCTGTGTCTGTGGAAGATTTTTGCGTGCATGTCGCAGTATAGCAATCCCCTGCACTCCACAGTTGTAAGTAGGATCCTGAAATTGACACTTAAAGTCTTTTGTGGGTTCAGAGCATGAGCTAAAAGTGTAAAAAGCTCACGTGTGCATGCGTGATTTGTGGTCTGTACCTGGATGGTGATGGTTCTGTTGACACGGGACATGTTAATGCTATGAGGCTGTCCATTGGCCAGGTTACGCTGGTCCACATCAATAGCAAATGGCTCCCTCAGACCTCCCAGGTTGTACCGCACTTGCATTGAACCTGGAGACAGACAGGGCACATTTTGGTCGGGTTGCGTAGTAACCTCACATCTCTGCCAACAACTCATTTTCCACTCTGAAATGATTGGAGCATGAGCTCTGATCAATAAATACATGAATAAATAAAACGAATCTTCTAGATATTTCTCAAGCAGTGGCTGTAAAAACATGATTACTGACAAGACAATGTGCGGTTAGTGACGACACACAAGACATTTTTAAATTCATTTTGTTCATTGCATGATTGTTTTCTTCCAAAAGCATTCTGACTGAACTACACACTTAAACCCAAAATATAGTTTTCTTTTTGAAGTGATGGTGCAAGTAGGGGTGAGGAATAATGGTGGGAACCCTGAATGATTCAGAGGACCCACAGCTTGACAGGGGATTATATATTAACTGTCTCAGGGTGCTGTGTGAGCAGGACGGCCAAGAATTTCTTGCAGCATCCCAGAGCAAAGTGAGTATTTTGTAGTTTTATTTATTGTGCACATCAAATGCTGGAACGCTAGATGGCACTGTCAAATTTTTATTACCTCTATTTTATCAAAGCGCTTCACCACTGTCAACTACTCAGTGGGAGGCCGCAAACTGAGGAGGAGTTTTGGAGATTACACAACTTTTCAAAGTGTACTTTGCAGCACTAACAAGCATTACTCCAAGCAGACTCCTCACGAGTGATCAACCACAAACTCCGTGTGTGTATTTGTGTGTGTGTAACTTACCATTCTGCCTTAACACCACAGCCAGATAGTCCTGTGTCTTGGAGCTGACGTACATCAGAATAGCTGGAGCGTTGGATGTGCTGAAACTAAAAGCTACTTCCTCTTTTGTCAGATTCACTTCATGTGGAGTCAGCTGGTGTGTCGGGAGCTTCGTGTCCCTACTGGCTCCCGCAACTGCTTCGGGCATGAAGTTGTACTTGATCAGCGTTCCTGCCTCGAAGAAACCCCCAACATCTGAGTGAGATGACAGAAGAAATAAGAAAAATAGTTTTAAACACACAAATGATACAAGCGGCTCAACACACACAAATACGATGATGTGGTTACACTACAAACAGTAGAATTATTAAACATATATATTTGTAAAAGATATGCAAATCACAAGAGGTACATAAAAGCCTAAGAATAAAAGAAAGATAGAAAGAAAAACACCTTCCATCAAAAAGAAGCCAGAGGGAAGTTTTCAAAACCTCACACATGTGAAAACACAGCAGTGTAGACATATTATATGGCGAGAGAGGAATAAGCGGACATATAAATATGGCTGTGTTGAGGACATGTTGTAAAGTGGCTGTTAAATTCCTGTGCTCCTGCATCTGAAACCCAACAATACATTGTTCACCAGTACATTACCAGGCCTAATGGCATATTCCAGCCATTCCAGGGGGGCTTATTGATTCTCGTAATCAAGTGTTGAGAAGACCTTATTTTTCTTTACATGTGTGCGTATGTGCATGCATGCACAATGTCCGCCTGTCAGTTACAAAGGAGATAAAAGGCACAATGTGCGTGAAATTAAAGCCTAGGGTTGTGTGTGTGTGTGTGTGTGTGTCTGTGTGTAAATGCCATGGAATATGCCTCGACATTTTTGCCTTCCCTCAGTGGCGGCAGTGGAAATGTATGACTACACCCCTTACAAGTGTAGAATACTAAGCGAACACATTTATGCATCTTATTTTAAAGCTTCACTTCACCCACCGTCTCCCACCGGACACAGTACAATAAATACTTCAAGCTACATTACTTAAATTTAATAGACGGCTTATTACTAGAAAATGGCCGAGTTCTCTGCCTGGTATCGTTGTGCAGGCAAATCCTCGCCGCCATTCAGCTACACCACAATTTTATCCTCCATTCTTCTGTGCACTAATGTAGTTTCAAGCTTTGTAAGTCTGGAGAGACCCATTTTAGCAATTGTTCTGTGTTAACCAGGCAGAGAGCTTGAGTGAAGTTTTCTAATAGCTGGCTTCTGACTTTGTTTTCTGATATGGCTTGACTGTTCAGACAGAGTGCAGTTTCTCTGGCTTGACTGAATTCCTTAATGCATTAGAAAACAGTAAATATCGCAACTACATGCACGTCATTTGGCTTTATAAACTGCATGATAGTTTTATTACTCAAATTTTTCTGCAGAATATGTGTGTATATATAGTGAAACAATATATTTTTACAACCTTGAACTGTTCTACAATAATAGTTTGAGTGATTATCTATCTATCATTCCACTGACAAAGGGAGAAATTAGATTTATAGCTGGGTTTATGCTGAAAAAAAAAAAGGTTAGGGTACCATGCATGTGGGGTAAGGATAGTTTGAAAGCTGCTAAGCAAAGACAAAAATCACACAAGCCCATTGGGAAAGAGTTCGTATTATTCATGTAGTTTAGAGCAAGTGGGGAAATATCTGATTATACCAACCTAGCTGGCTTTCTTTGTTTGTTGTTGTGTTATTTTTGGGAAATGTATTTAGAAATCCTCCCGTTTGACATCATAATTAAACAGAATTTTAATTATGTATCAGGTCAGACTTTCTCTATCAACATATGTCTTACTCTTTACTCTAAACGATGCATCTCAGCACGAGCTGATGTCAGCTTTGGTTCAGTTCGCTAACTTCCAAAAAAATGACTTTTTGCAAATGTTACATTAAACATAACTGCCAATCCTTTGTATAACCTGTTTTTAGTGCAAACTGTTTTAATTCAGCGGTGCCCAAAATCCCCAGTCAACACATTATAATGAGACTAAGTTTGAACTTGAAGAGCTGGTGCAACAGGCTTCAACCTCTCTACCTTCTGAACTTGAAAAGCTGAATGTTTAAACTTTCATCTGAACTCATGCAAACTGTAGATTATATGGGGCCTATATGTAATTTGTGTGAACCTTCTGTGTCTTGCTGAGAAAAAACAAAAAACAAAAACAAAGAATAGAGAATCCAAATATCTGCCCAGAGCCTCAGCAGCAACACATGTAATTGTCTGGAAGCATAAGAGGGAATGAGAAAACTCCGCTCCAGGGCAGGAGTTCTTTATGTTTGTGTTTGAGGTTTGGAAAGGGAATTTGTGCAAGCGTGCAAACCTCTACAGGTAACATGCATGTGTGCGTTTTTGTGAGTTAGTGCACGTGTGTCCATGTATATATGAATGTACATGTGCGCACTGGCTCCGTGTGACCCTCAAAGGCAGAAAAGCAGAAGAATGAGAGTGTTTAATAATAATACTGCGGGGTCCCCTGAGCAGTGTGTAAATATGGATACAATGGAAATGCACTATGCAATTATGGCTGGCTTCATGCATTTTTCACTCGCTGGGAGAGAGGGGGAGATTACAGGGAGAGAAGGGGGAGAGATTTGGAGTAGGAGAGAAAGAAAGAGAGAGAAAAGGAGAAGAGTAAAAAGAATCCAGAGGGGAAGAGTAAAGAGGGAGGAAGGAGAGGGAGAGGAGAGCAAGAGCAGGGGGGTATAAATTGGGTGAGGCCAAGAGGGAGAAAATGAGAAGAAGGAGAAACCATAAGTAGAGAAAGAAAAGAGAAAAGAGAGAAGAGGAAGAGTAGAGGGCAAAAGGAGTAAAAAAGAGACTGGAAAAAACAGGAGCACAAAGAAGAGAGAAAGATGAACAAAGGCGATGAAAAGCGCAAGCAGAGATGAGTGAAAAGGAAGAAAAGAAGGGACAGAGCAGGAAGAAGAGAGTCACATGCCATGCACGAAAACAAACAGACACAAGGGTGTGCTCTCTCCCTTTGTTTGCCTCTCTGTTTTTTCTTACATATACACACACACACACACCCTTACACAGACAGTCATCTCTATTTTCTAAATCCTGAAATGCCTGATTGGTTATGACAGAATTCAGAGGAGGTCTTTTCATGTCTTACACTAGCATATCACTACACACTGTCATCCTCTTCCACACGCCACACGTACAAACACACACACACACTCTGCTTTTCTGTCATCTCGTCACCCACCCCCCCCGCCAAGAGCACAGGGGAAAAAAAACACTATTCGGCTTTAGGAAACAAATTAATTCACGTGTCGGGGATCAACTCTGACTGGGAGCTAGCAGAAAGCCTCTGACAGCACCGCAGCTCTTCTCCCCTGAGCATTTAATGAAAACTTGTTTTGGGAAGTAGAACTTTAATAGTGTATCTAATGAATCCCTATGAAACAAATATGATGTTTTTGCAGCAGTGCAGAAGCAGTGTTACAGTGTGACATTTCTCATCTCTGAACTTCAAAAATCTAGCAGATACCCTTCGCTCGGTGAAGTGACTTGGGTTTTATTTTATTTATTTATTTATTTTTTCAGCTTGATCTTTCAGCCCCGCTGCTGCGCAGTATTAGCATGCAGTGAGTGCACTCTAAAGTCAGGAAGAATTGGTGGGTAAGCACAATATCACTCTCAATCGATGTCTTTTATCATAAGCCCAAACACTTTCAACACCGACAGCTTCAAACTGAATGGGAAGTGAGGACAATCACGGAGTGCAGCAAAAAAAAACAACAACAACAAAAAAAAACACATAGGGTTGTCAGACAATGAAGCTCATTGAAATATAACTACACCAGCAGTAACCCTGGTGATATCTGACTCTGGCATTGTGAACTAAAGATAGGATGCTTTCACAAAGATGCCCATGAAAGTATGAAAGGTGCTAGCTGAGACATTATCACTCCTGAAATTCTGAGCCGAGATGTGGCTTGCTAGCTTTGAGGAAGGGAAATAAAATGAAAAAAAAAAAAAAAAATAGTTCACTTACCTGCTGTTGGATACCTTAGGCAGCTCAATAAAAGAAACCCTGAAAGCCCATAACATGGGCAATCGATTTGTCTTGCAATTGAAGTTTTGAAGGTGAAGAGCAGTGTGGCACACTGACATAATCTTACCAAAAATGCCTCTTACCTCTGGTGCAGAATGGGCCGTCATAGGCGGTGGCAGTGCAGTCGCAAGAGTAGCCGTTGTACCTCTCCACGCACTTCCCTCCATTCCGGCAATACATCCCAAAACTGGTGCAGTGGCCTTGGCAACCGGGCTTGACCCCAGGAGTGACCTTGGCCCTCTCTTCCAGGTCCAGGGTGACGCCGTTCATCCTGAGGGCTCGGATACAGCCCAGGAACCCCCTCTGTCCCCCTGCAGCACCTGGGGAGCAGGGGAGGGAGGGGAAGGATGGAAAACATGGAAGAGGAGACGAGGTGGCATAAGTGCGGCAAGGATATGCGGCATAGGGAACATAAGTGAGAAAGGAAAGAAATCACATAAAAAGAAGGAAGGGAGGACAAACGGAAGTGAGGGTCACAGAAGTCATTTTGAATGCAAGAGGCTCTGTTTTAATCTCTTTTGGAAACGTTAATATCCTAACGCCTGGAGGAAGCCACTGATGTCACGTTAATTGCTCCGGCTGCGACGCCGTTCTTGAAACAACCTTCAACTGGTTTGATTTCTTCACTAATTAGAGCAGCCTAATGAACACTGCGTCTTAATGAACATCTCACGAGCGTAACACATGCAAACGGACGCACGAGTGCACGTGAACTACATACTACAGGCAAACACACACATAGAAAACAGACCACACACGATTGGAAAGAGTCAATATAGGCATTAATGCTTAGCCTTGGGGTGTCGATAGCCGTTCCTCTAAAGTGCTTCCATCGTCATTCTGGCCTTGCACCATTACAGTCTAACTACCCATTAACTTGGACAGAGTAGGGGTGTTAAATAGATTAATGTGCACCTAAATGACTATAGCAATAAACACACTCATAAACATACACCCACAGGTATAGATTCGAACGTACACAAGCACACACACACAGAGGATGGTTACACTGTCTGGATAAACACACAAGTATGTATGCACACTTTCATTAACAAGAGCTGAGGGGCATTTTAGTTATTAAATCCTCTCAGTTGCATCTTTTGGATTGAAGTGAAGTATCCACTGAAGAAGACATGTTAAAGAGACTTGAACAACATATTTTCCTCTCTCTGAGGCAATCTCACACACACACAATTATCTGCTAGTTTGGCCACACAGGTAGAGCGTACACACACACAATAAGATTACTAATACATGTACATTCTCTCCAACCAGTGCATTATTCACATATCAGGATGCAGCAGAGCTTTCACACACTTTCTCCACTTTTCCAGTCCCACAAAGGAGTTGACTTTTAGTAGACCTGTTAATTAATCTATGTTGTACCGCTGATTGGCTGGAGGTTTCTGCCACCTGTTTACCCAGGTTTAAATCAGTCTCTGATTAAACGGACAGCAGGCTCTGAGGCCTGGGGAGACCGGGGCAGACACGTACACAAGTGAACACACACACACACATACGGACTCACTCACAGGTGCAAACAGCTACAAATGTGTAACAGAGCCTGACTGATACTGACTGAAGTCAATATAGGCTTATCAGAGATGGTGGCAGATGCAAATTAAAAATGCTGTGCTGTTAAGTGCAGCAATTCACATTTTGTTGATGTTAGTTGTGATGTTCATGTTTCATAATTCAAGTAAATATATTCTATTTTACGTTGATCTAATTGTCACTAATTTAGTTTTCAGAGGTCAGTATTGGTCAGTCTGTGTATACACACATCCACATGACATACAAAGACATCAACAAACGCACTGCACAGAAATACTGATATAGATGCAGAGATTCAGACACACAGCACACATGGCATATGTTTGCACCTGTTTATTTAGAAGTGTGATGTGTTGCTTCTCAAGGTTATGTTACTTAATAATTACGTGCTAATGAGGAAACATTTTATATCCATTAGGATACATACAGTGCACACTAGCATGCACGGGTATACACACGATTTGCAACAGTCTTTGTAACTTTGTAATTAGAAGAGGAGTCATAAAATTTGACATTTGAACCTTCAGTGTGTGGGTGTGTGTACACTTACATGCTGTTTACATTTAAGGGTTTAGGCATAAGATGTGCATGTGCAGCCTGTATGTGGACTGCGCTTTTGAAAGCCTGATCTTACCACGCAGATAAATTCCCCATTTATACCATCGGGCTCCACATCTGCCGCACTGCTTGTTTTCCTGTTCTTCCATTACCGTCGTATAAATGGGTTAATAGAACGGCGGTCTGTCCTATTCCTTTCTGTTTATGGTTCAATACTGAAGAAATCCTCTATACAGTGTTTACCCACTCCATGGTTGTTGGGGATACACTTTAAAATGCAATTTGTATTGGTTTTAGATGAGCATTTTGATTCATCTAGTCTAAATGTCATTTCAAAAGACTTCCTAACCCACCGGCATTTCCAGGGGGAGATATTATCATAGAAATCCCATTTTTACCAGCCCAATGCTTTATATCTATTGGTATACATTTTTTTTCCAATTATCTCTCTAAAGGTCCATAATGGGATTGCTTCTGATGGATCCCTGTATGGAAAATGTACTTGTGTGTATTGAAATAAGCCTGCATCTACAATAATGACTCACACCTTTCTGTTAATGTCCAATATAAATCAAAAATACTAGCAGTACAAGAGCATGAGCTGTTACACTTCAGAAGATTAATTCTGGCTAAACTTTAATCACCGCTACTAGTGTGGAGCTGCAGCTGAGTTGGATGCAACACAACAGGCTGTCTGATCCATAGGAGAGGTCTTGTCTTCGTACATGTGTTTTGGTGTGTACTGTAAAAATTTTATTGGCCTTTTTTTTTTTTGTTTGCTAATCACCGTCACAGAGACATTTCATGGTACTCATTAAATGTTACCTACTGTCTTGGCAGGTGAGCGAGGCCGGTTTCCCTGTGACAGGGGTCGCGCACACATGCAGTGAGTAGCAACGAAGCAAGATGCCGATCCGTGATGACAGAAGCGAGGAAAAGAAAGACCAAAGTAGAAAAGAAAGACAAAACAATCCGACCGTGAAAGAACTGAGCAAAAACATGCCAAATCATAAAAAAACGTGTGATAGTGAGCATTAATCAAGAGGGAAATCAAAAGAACAGATGGTGACATTAAACAAATAAAACGTGGCAAGATTTATGTGCATGTATGAAGTGAATTGGAGAGCTAAAAGTTAACAGTGTGAAGTAAATGACAGCAGGCTGATGGTATAACATTTACTCTCGAGGCCATTAGAGCAAATGAGCCACTGTGCAGTAAACAGTAAAGCAATCAAATGCTTGATGAGGAGCATATTGATTGAGAAAGAGAGAAGGAGATGATACAGAGAGAGATATGACACCAAGGTGAGCAAAATAAAGCTCCCTGTTGTAATTCTCCACCGTGTGCTCATGTAGAATCATTCAAACGGATCATTTCTAGCATTAGCGTCTTTTATTTTTTCAGCCTTTCCCGTCAAATATTGCCAACAAAGACGCAGCGGAATTCAGAGTTGTATTCTTTCTAGGTTTCTTGCTTTCATTGTTTTTTTTTTTTTTCTACCTCAGTACCTTCAAACGGCCACATCAATATCAATCAGAGACAATGGGTGAAGTGGCCTGATGTTCCCTTACGAGGAAGAATCAGGCGAGTTCAGACAAAATCGTGATGCCTGCAGGGCTCTCTCTACTCTCTCCAAATCTCTTCATCAAACACAAGAAGATCGGTATCTTTTCCTGATGTCAGAGGCCAAATCTAAACCACTTCCCTTTAGCGGCTGGGTCACTTCCTGTGTGTCACACTGTAACGTCCCAAAGCAATCCTCAAATAAGGCTTAACCGGGGATTAGAGATCAGATATGAGAAGGTGCAGTCACCTCTGTAGCTGTTGTTACATACAACTCTTCTCCTGCTCTATCTCTATCAACCCCCCCCCCACCCCCACCCCCCCACCCCCTCCCACCCCAACCCCCCCCCTATTTTTTTGTGTTTCTAGAACTGCCTTCCTTTGGCAGAAAAGCCATGATACACACATGCAAATGAGCTGACGGCCAAGGTGCTGTCTGGAAGCCATTATGTTCTCGGTGTCATAGCCGCGGGTTGCACAATGACAAAACCTTTCTTGCCCCTTTCCTTTTCACTGGAAGAAAGTAAAAATACACTGAGAGGCAAATTGGGACATGATAAGGTGAGGATGTTTCAGCGGCGGTCGAATCAGCAAAAGCGACGAGACAATGAAATTATATTATAAACGGGGATCAGGGGGTTAAGGCTATCACGTCGGGATGCCTGATTGGAATTTGGAACAATCGCCTTTGGGCGAAACTTTTTCCATGAGATAGTAGGAACTCTGTGATCCGCCTCAGCACTTTTCCTTCTATCCTCAAATCCCTAAAACTATTTTAGCCCCAGAGTTTGGTTTATAAAGTATTGACAGCTCAGCACAAAAAGGTAGAATGAGACAGAGAGCTGAAAGCATAGGAAGAAAGCTCGCCAGATCTTCAGCCATTTGAAGTCCGGATGAGCTCGAAAGGCATTGTGTGGAGAGGTAAATGAAGCCATGAGGAGTTCTTTTAACTAAATGTAGACATAAAGGGTGTGAATAAGGGCTTGAGCTGTCTAATAGCTGCAACAGAATGTGTATGTGGGAGAGTGAGAAAGGCAGGGGATTGATATCTTCTTTGTGCTATAATAGTTTCTTAATCCAAAGTCATATAAGTGCTGAGTCAAAGTATTAAAGTATCAAAAAAGAAAAAGAGAAAAGACCTCTGTAAGTGAATTAAGTTAGTTTTAGACACATACCCTCACAGCCAGCACAGAGGCTTAGTTAGGACTTTATTAAAACTATGATCACTTACAGGGGTGAGTTTCCGAGAATGTGTGTGTGTGTGTGTATATGTCCACGTGTGTGCCCATCATAAATTGTGCGCGCACGCTGGATTAACATTAACTTAATCAGCGATGGCTGTGGCTAAGCTGGATTGAAGCCTCTTAAGGAAAAAAAAAGAAAAAAAAAGAGTGATTTTCTGTAAAGGCTGGTACATCTTTAACTTAAGAAACAATCAGACGTCCTCACGGTTGATCGTCAGCATTACTGAAAACACAGACAGCACGGAAAGTTTTTTAATTAACAGTTCAATCCAATTATGATTACACGGTGTGTACTTGGGCGTTTGCTTTGCACACATCGGAGTTCATAATTATGGTGTGTCTGTCTCTGTGAGCGTCCCACCTACACACAGCAGATATTAAATGTTCAAATTGCAATCAAATGTGCGCATGTGAGCCGTGTTTACACACAAGAGTTGTTACGTATTTGGGTTGTGTCTTACCCACGTAGAGCTGGCTGAACAGCTCTAGCCGCGTGTGCCCCTGAGCAGGAGCAAGGCGAGAAGCCCGATACGTCTGATCCAACTGAAGGACCGCCTCTTTCACGTTTCGCTCGGCCATGACTCGATGCCACTGGTCATCGTTGAGGGGCATGGCTGAATGCACTGTTAGCTCCACGGGTCCGTTTCCAACGTCGAAGGAAAAGGAGACCACCTGAGGAGCTGCAGAAAGAATGCCAGGGAAAGAAATCTTAGTTACAGAAGTATTTTCTAAAACCACATGAAACAAACAACTTTCCAAACCCCATAACTCCATGTTCTGTCATAGTCCACTCTACAGGTAAATATGAGTTCAATTTCTAATCTAATGGCTCATTTATTTCAAGGCCATTCATTTGGCTTGTATAGATTTCAGCTTTGCAATACACGACTGCTCACAGCGCTGGACAGGACTCATCTCACAGGCAGTCAATACATGCCAGGAACTGTTGGCTTTGCATGACATAAAGTTGCGTTGCAGCAGTTTCCATGTGCTTTTTTTTTTTTTTTTTCTTGCTGTTTTGAACTTTGAGAAGCTTCTCAAGTTTTGCTGGAGAAAGAAAAGCCAAAGAGAGCCAGAGGAGAGAGCGAGAGGAAACAGACATGAGCTGAAAAGAAATGAGTGTGTAAATGAACAGGGAAGCGAAGGAGAGGCAGACAGAAGATGAAAGAGTGCAAGATGGCCTTGTTTTTCTGCATGATTAATTTTCATTTTCTTAAATGAGTGGATTTGAGAGTGTGTGTGTGTGTGATAAAGCCATAAAGTTTATTGCTACTCCGTAGTTCAGTAGCCTAATATTTCAACAAACCAACAGGGGGCACTGTTATACCTTTCATAACTGTGACAGGTCAAATCTTAAATGATATAACTGAAATACTGGGTGTATGTAAGTATGTATGTATGTGTGTGTCTGTCTACCACTTGTCCATTCTATCTGTTTTTGCAACTGCACTGGCGAGGTCAGTGTCTGATGCCTTTTAACCTCTCTGCAGGGAGCTATGGAAGCCCATAGGGGGCTATATTAAAACAATAAAAAAAAACTTGTGAAAATGTAAATTTCCACATTTGCATGTGTTAAATGAGTAAAAAAAATGAAAAGGCAGCAATCCTGTTTGCATTCCCACACTCGTATGGAAGTTCTAGGATCATTTTAAAATGAAAATGGAATCTGTCTATCGTCTCATCAAGGCAATGCAAAGCCATTGTGAGTATGTGCAAATTTCAATTTTATTCTAAGTTGAATTTTTACTCAAATAACACATACATTTGTGGAATATGTCATATATTTATGACACTATTCAATTTTACAGTATCCCTTTAACACAGCGCCCAATAGGCTTCTAGAGATAGATAGATTGATCTTCCATAGAGATCAATCCGTGCACTGTGTATGTGACTGTTATGACAGAAAAGGATTAGAAAAAGAGGCTGATTATGTATATATGTGTGTGTGTTCTCCAACTGTACATCAGCTTGATACAGCTTCAATAGTCTCCGCAAGGCCATGCATTTTAAACTCTATTATGAGACACTACCAACCAACAATAACAATTTGAATAATGAATGTATTTTACAGCTGAGTGGCAGGTCTTCCATCTTTTCTAATTGCAAGAGATTGTTCATTTGGATTCACAGTTTTAATAGGAGTAATGTGTCATTGTTTCTGACTACACGTTCGCCGTGTTCGGATGAGAGATGTTCAGTGGATGCTTCCCTCTTCAAAATGTCAGCCGAATGTTTCTGACCTATGAAACAACAATGGGAAAACAAGGAGGAAATTAGTTTTCGTCGCTGGAAAGACCATTTGCAATTGTCAAATTAAACCGCAATTTGACTCTTTTCTTAATGTTTGGTACTACTGTGAGACTGACTGTATAAAGAGCATATATTCTGGGTGGTGCCATATGGTGGTTATTGGCACCAGTGTGCTGCAGCCATAGAGATGATATACAACCACTTCATAGCTCTATAAGTTACTGCTTCATTATGGTTTCATTAGGCTCAAATATTAGAGTGGATAAATATATGTAGTCGTCAGTGGAGAAATACGCTTTCTTCTTCTTGTTGGCCAATCAATATGCTTGGCCTTCTTCCTCTTTTCCCATTGCTTTCATCTAATTATCTATTTTTTCACTCCACCTATTCTTCCATTTTTTGCACTCTTGCAGCCAAGGAACCCACAGTTCCTCTGTTTTTCCTTACCTCTCCTCTTAGTTTATTTCTTCATTTCTTCCTCTCATTTTGTATTCTTTGTTCTCATTTACCCATCCCTCATCAATTTGCCTGTCACTTTACCTCCCTTCCCATCCTCCCTTTCCATCATTAAGCCCTTTCTTCACTTTCTTCCTTGCTTTCTTTCTTACAGACATTATCATTTCCTCTGAGATGAGATGCAAAGGCACTAGATCATCTCACCAAAAGCCTGTCTGGATGCGCTGAGAACATTAACCTGTAAGACAAAATATGAAAAAGCGCTTGAACACCCAACTACCCACAACAAACAACGCAAACCGACAAACGGATTCATGCATGCACAGAGAGACACACAGTATAAGCCCTCTGACAGGCTTTAGTACACTGAATAAATGATGTCTGTTTGCGCGAAGCAGGTCTGCGGGGCAAGGAGGAGCAACATCAGTTATTTTAAACGCTGAAAGCACGCCCAACATATATCAGAACACCCCAATAAAAAACAAATCTATAGACATGTGAGCGTGTATGTGTGTGATTATTTGTGTGTTGTTTTAGTGGGACTGCTAAGCAAGATTGATGCCCTACAACTTTTTTTTTTTTTTTTTTTTTGATACTCACAGGAATGAAAACTTAAGTGCCCTCAGAGCACAGAGCTTGCCTCATCTATTTGCATAGCTGTGATGGATGTCTTAAGTATAAATGTGCGTGAATGTAATTTCGTGTGTGTGTATGTGTGTGTGTGCTTATACTAGCATGTTGGCCTGGAGAAAACCCAGTAGAGCGTTTTATTTTTGCGATTTGTTTCTCTATTAATCTTTTAATATGGAGGCAGAAAGAGCCAAGTTCTAAATTATGCGTCAGTGCAGCACAACCAAACAATGATAAATAGTGAAAGAGATTGTGTATGTCTTTGCGTGAAAGATCACTGCTTGTGTGGGTGTGCATATGAGCGCGTGTGTTTCTCTAATGCGATGTTCCATTTTGTTGTTCTTCATCTATTTTCAGATGGCTGGCAGTATATTATCTCTTCAGCGTCTTTTCTGTAATACTTGCTAATTCTTTGCTTGTTTGTCTCATTTGCTTTGTTAGCATGTGCTCTGTGTTTTTTTTCGCTCCTGGGACAGCTGGAACAGTATGGACCCTCGAAGGAGGGAAACCCTATTGAAGTGCGAGCCAAATTCCGAGTGGCAAACCTGCTGCTGTTGACACTGAAACACGATTTAAAGCAACTTCTCAAAAGCCAAGCATCTCTTTATGACAAAAAGGCTCTTTAAATGAAACGTTTTCATGCTTATCAGCAAAAAAAAAGAAAGCATTCTCACAATGCAAAGAATCCTGAGTGTATTTCTTATTGTGTACATAGGAACAGAGATAGAACGAGATTAACTTTTGACAGTTTTTTGAAGAATCAGAATAAAAAAAATTCTTCAATATTTCCAGCGGTTGCCGGTTACTTTTCTCTAATAGTAGATAACTAGATATTGTTTCAACAAGCCAGACAGACATCTGACGACCTTAAAAAGCCAGAGCTGCATAGACTACTGCTAAACTCCAGATGTAAACTTCACGTCAGTCTGGTCTTCGCATAAAAAAAACGGGCTGTAATACAGTTTTATAAGCTGAGGTCTCCAGCGTGAAAGTACACTTCTCAGCTGGATTCCACACTGAAAATATTTATAACCTTTGGGCAAGACTATTGCAGCCTCTTAAGGACTCAAAACATGGCAGATTTCCTCTGAGCCACAGAGCATCCCTGAAGTCAAGCCTTTCTGTATTTAGGGACCTTTCTATCTGTCCTCAATCCCGTTACCAGTCCAGTTCACATGGTTCTGAATGCGTCTTTAATGCTGCCTCTCAAAGGTGTCTATGCCTACTTCTTCCCATTAAAATTCAAAGAGGAATAGTGGCCACCTGATGACTTTGAGTCTGCTGAGGTCACAGCGCTGTGTGTTTTGCACAAAGTCGCGCGTGTGTATCTGTGAGTGTGTGTTTATGTGCTTTGAGCTCCTGCAATGGCACAGCTGTGCTATTCTGGCTTAATGCTAGTCATTTCATGCCCTGACTGGATTGCAGCAGATACAGTTTTTTGCACCAGCAAGAGGGCAGAGATTATGTGTGTGTTTATGTGTATGAGCGTGTGTGTGAGCGCGTGCGAGTCGTTTTGCGATTGTGTGTCTAAATGTGTGCTGTGGGGCGAAATGCAAGATGATCGCGAGGGTGAGGAGAGAGGAAATCGATGTGGGGGCATTCTGAAAGCCTTGGGACACACACATACACACACACAAATACAAACACAAACACACACTTCCTATCTCCTCTGGCCTGCTGTGCAGCCGTGACAGACTAGATACTTACTGTATCTGTGTGTGTGTGAGTGAGTGGTTTTGTGTACATTTGCAGCATTGTTTTTTTTTTTCTGCAAGTGTGTGTGTGTAATTGACTTTGTGCAAAACCTACTTTTGCTTTCAGAGAACTGCCAAAAAAAATAAAATAAATAAATATCAAAAACAAAGTTTATGGAGCTTTTAGGTCACATATCAGCTGACATAATGTCATTCAGTGTAAATGACTTTAGAAAGTATTTTGGCTCAAAAATCATCTGTCAACTTTGTGTCCATTCACTGTGCAAAACGGTGGGTCAGCCACACCAGCAGGAAGTGGTCAGCTAGCGCCTTTGACACCAAATGTTCAGACCCCTTTGAACCCTAATGAAATGCAGTTAGCCGTCTACTGGCAGCCATGCTGTGCAGGTAACCCCCTTCACAATGCAACTTGGCAACTAAACTGAAGCCAGAGATTTTAACACTCTTGATCAGAACACCTCCACTGCTGGGATGTTAATCTGACTCACTGGAAGATGATCACAGAAACCTGTGGAGCCTCACCCTAAGGTCAGCCGATAAAAAAAACAAAAGAGTCATGAAAATGTGTACAGTTTATTTCAGCAATTATTTTTTTAAAATTTTATTTGATAAAATAAATAAATAGTAAATTATATTGCAAATTTGACGGATTTATCTAGTTATAATAAAATTCAACGTTATTGTACTGTACTGTTTTTTAAATTTAAAAAAAGGAGCTCAAAAATTCAAATATTATCATATATAATCTTTGAGCTGTCATTAGTAATCTGTATCTGTTATATAAAGACCATCTGCAATGCCAGAGCAGCCTATCACTCATTGTTACTAGAGTCATATCCATGTATTCCTATAGCTCTCAGTAGTGATGACTAGAGGAGCTCTAATGAACTATAATGATGAAATTAAAGAAGAAAGTTCAGCTAGTTAGCTCTTCTTTACTAGATGATCACCTAAAGGTGTGTTCAGACCACATGCAAAGTCTTCGTGTGACGCTGTGTCACGAAAGCCTTCAAAACCCACAGCCCTTTAAAGTAGCTCTAATTAAACCTTCTTGGTGTATTAGCCGACTTTAGACCTATATCCTTCGCTTTCGCTCTAATATCTGTGATAATGCAGACGTCAATCAATTGTGTGATTTTCTACATAAAAAAAAATAGTTTATTTGAGTGCATGACAGCACAGAGAAAGCACTGGTGAAAGTTACAAATGACCTTCTAATTGCATCTGACAGGATGGACTTGTCTTTGTACTTGTTAGATCTTAGTGCTGCATTTGATACCAGTTTCTATCACATCCTATTACTGAGACTGCAGCATTTAACTGACACTAAGCTGGTTTAAGTTCTATTTACCAGATCAGATTTAAGCACACAACAGCAAGTCATGGAGTTCCACAAGGATCTGTGCTTGGACCAGTTCTGTTGATCCTATATAAGCTTCCTTTAGGCAGTTTTATGGGGAAACACTCCATGAACTTCCATTGTTATGGAGACAAAACCAAATTGTACTTGTCAGTGAAGCCTGATGAAATGGATTAGCTTTGTTTCCCTGTAAAATCCAGAATAGAATTTAAAATCCTGCTCCTCACCTATAAAACCCTTAATTGTCAGGCACCATTGTATCTTAAAGAGATCACAGTCCCCTAAAGGCCTATAGTCCTGGACTGCCTTGGGACTTCCCATGATGCACCAAACTCTTCTTTCCTCCTCTCCCTCTCCATCTGTATGCATTCATATCTCATTAATGCAAGTTACTAACTGGGCCTCCTCACTCACCCATAGTTTGGTGCTTTCTCCTCTCTCCTCCCTTTCGCTCTCTGCAGGTGTGTCTGCCAGCGGTGATGTGGACTCTGGATCTGTGATTGCAAGCCACCTACTACCCACACCCACCCACTGCTTTAATTATTATTATTATTATTATTATTATTATTATTATTATTATTATTATTATTATTATTATTATGTAGAACCTGCACTGCTTGCTGTCTCTTTCTTTCCTGCCTCTCTTTCTCTCTCTCCCCTCTCACCCTCTCTCTTTCTTCCTCAGCCCAGCTGGTCAAGGCAGATGGCCGCCCACCGTGAGCCTGTTTCTGCTCAAGGTTTCTACCTGTTTAAAGGGAGGGAGTTTTCACATCTTATGCTGCTCATCTCATTTTTAGGTTGTTAAAGACTGGGTGTGCTTCTGTCCTCTAAGCCAAAAAGATACAGATTTAAACTGAAAATTTCAGATGTTTCTAACTTTAGTGTTTAACTGTTTTAAATGCAACACATACTGCATATGTTTTCTGTGTGTGCATGTGTTGGATGACCCTTTGTGTGTGTGTGATGCGGTAGAATAGCTTGTGGGGACAAACTTTTCAGAGATTTGAACACTCCTATTTCCAAGGATGATTTAAAAAAAAAAGAAAAAGAAAGAGAGAGAGAGGAAGAGAAAAAGCCTGTGTGTGTGTGTCTATTTGTGCGAGAGAGATCTTGTGTTTTGTCATCCCTGAAAATGGGTGATTTGGTTAAAGAGAGGTTCATAATGGACATAATTATTGCACACACCAATTACCTTAAATAAATAATTGGTCTCTTTTGCAATCACACAAAGTAGTGTGCCATAATCAGGAAGGCAAATGGCTATTGCTGATGTCTGTGTCTGCATCTGCTTGTGAGTCTATGTGATTCTGAATGTGTGTGTGGTGACAGGTTGCACCCCAGCACTATCAGACTGACTGGTGGATTTAAACCACACGCAAGGCTAGATAAAGAGCCAGAGTGAGAGAGAAGAAGAAGAGAGACAATCACAAACACTTTCAGGTACACTCAGAATGCCTAAGCTGCATCTTACATTTGAGTTCCAAGCGGATGAAGTCTGTGTTGCCCAGGTTTTCCAGAAAGACGCCGTAGGGTGCGCTGGTCTTGAAATAGAAAGAGATGTCAGCACTGGTCTCGCCCTGGAAGGTGGCAAAGTGAAGGTAGGATGACGGGGTGGTGAATGATGCAGCGTTCCAGTAGTTATCTGTAACAAAATCAAAAAAAAAAAAAAAGAAAAAAGAAAAAAGAGAGAGTTTCAGTAATGAAACAATTCATCCCACATTTCTCTAGCACCTATTGTACCCTCCATTACCACAGTGGCAAACACTATAACCCATTCAGATCTGACAAGGTGCGGAATAAATTCATTGCAGAAACGGTTTCATTTCAAATGGCCAAGCATCCGTTTTCATTTCATTCCGAGGAGCAGTCAATCTACTCTGGATAAAACACAGTTATCTTACAGCCATTGCTTAATGAGGCTTATTTAATACCTCCTCAGTAAAAATGATTTCATCACCTAAAACTCTCTTTCTATGCGGAGGTCTAAAAAGAAGCCTGTAATTTCCTGCAACTTCCATTGACATTCAATAGAAAGTTGATCGTATCAAAATAACAAAGAGACACCATTTCTTTTTTTTTTTATTTCTTTCTAAATGAAGACCTGAGAAGAGGACAAGGGTACATGGCGAAAACGTTGTGGGATTTTTGATAACAACTTTTCTAACGACTTTTGAATGAAGCGAAACCAGCAACTGCTAATGAAGACAAAGTAGCGGCACGCTAAGCAGCTGCTGATGAATTATCAGACGGCGGTTGATGAAGTGACTTCTCCGCTGCCTCCTCTCCCCTCGCCTGGTCTGTGTCTCGCTCCTATCACTCAAGGAAGATGAAGAATAGGGTGTCGGGGGGAAGCAGAGGAGAGGACAGAAAGAGAAGAAAGAGGCCAAACACTGGTGACAGGATAGAATACTGAAGAAGTGATGGAAAGGAAGAGAGTAAAGTCGTTTAGAGGACAGATTATAGGGGAGGAGGAGAGGAGGAGGAGATGGGGGCCATGTGGAGGGCACGAGTCAGAGGAGGAGAGTGACAGCTAACGTGGTATCAGCTGTGAGAGATCTCTTTGATGCCTCAGAGGATTGGCCTTAGACCCTCAGCCATAACCCTGGAAAACAGGAACAGTGGAGCAGAGGGGAGGAATGTACGCCTCTGTACAAGAAGTGTGTGGTAGGGCTGCAACCCATGATTAATCTAACTATCAATTAATCTTTCAGAGATTTCTCCGATCTGACATGTATCTATACATGTACCAGATTTTTTTTTTCTCTAAACCAAAGCTGATGTCTTTAAACTGCTTATTTTGTTTGACCAACGGTCCAAAACCCAAAGATATTTAATTTTTAATGATAGAAAACAAAGATGACATGCTGGATCCAGAGAGTATGTGTGGTTTTTTCTAGAAAAGTTACAAATGTTTATCCATTATAAAACCTGTCGCTGATTAATTTTCTGCCAAGCAACTAATCAATTAAATTGACTGGTTGCTTTCAGCATCAGTGCGCTTCATTTCAGCCCTCGGAGTACAAGTATGTAATAACATCACAAATACACAGATAACATGAAAACATCTTGTGTGGTGTGATGTCTATTTTTATGCACTGAATGAGACCGAGCTTCAAGCAAGTGAACAAAAGCAAGGCTGGCAAAGAAAGAAGGACACAAGGATATCGAAATACAGATGGGAGGCGAGTCTCACTTCAGAAGGAGGGACAGAGAACAAGCAGAAAAGAGGGAAGTGGAAGATTTGAGGGGAAGGGCTCAACAGCGATCTATGGTGTGAGATGCAAAGGAGAAACAAAAAATTAGGCTTTTGACAGAAAAGACAGAGTGTTGGATAGAAAACAGTGTTATGGAAGCCAAATTATAAACCTGATTGCCCTTGTGCCAGATTCACAGATGCAACCGGTTGGCTAGGCTCTGTGGCACATTTATCACTCCCATATTGAAATGTTTATCAAACAAATGTCTCAAACTGTTCCAGCACATGAATGTCTTTCTTGACTAAGACGTGACAAATATTAGCCTGTGAACCATAATGCCTACTAACTTGATGTTTAAAGGCAAGGCGAATTAAGCTTATGTCACAAATTTAAACGAACGTGATACCAACTGTCAACTGGCACACAGACAGAACGAACTGTAACCTCCCGTGTGCATTCAAGTATTTCCAAAAAAAAAAAAAAAAAAAAAAAAAAAACCCAGCCAGGAAGGTGGTTTTTTCCCCAGTTTCTTCAACCAAGGCACTGCAAGGGAAGGGGGGTGGGACAGAGACTCGGAAGAACGTCGTTGAGGGGGGGTGCTTCCAAGGCAGGTGGTTTTCAAATGGAATCTGAAGTGGTTTTCTTGAAAAGCCATTTTTCTCTGTCTAATTGGTTCCCAAGGTGATGCCAGTGCAAAAAATCTCAGCCTGTTGAGCATGTTGACTTGGAGCAAATGTCTCAAGAACTACCGGACAGATTAGCGTGAAATTTGGTGCCCACATTTGAGAAGAACTGCAATAACTGACTTCTCATCTCGTGCCATCATCAGGTCCAAGATTCAGTTTGAAACATGTGAAAAATCAGATGTTGCTGGGGCTTTTGTCCTGCTTCTTGCAACTTGCGTTTGGGAGATTGTCATTATTATTATTATTTTTGCAGTTTATGAATAGGTGTTCTTTACAGATGGAGTTTGTTTTTTGTTTTTTTTTACATTGTGTATGTTGTGTACACCACTTAGGTCCATCAATTAATTTAACTAAAAATTGTATTACATGTATCATTGAAAGCAGCTGTTGACCTCAGGATTAGCCCACCGGGACATGTGTGAAAAACAAACAAACTGAACTGTAGAGGCTGACATGATGTTAGATACAGTTTGAGGTGAAGTTTGGGTCTGGAAGCCAACTAGATGATTCATTTGTCTATGGTTGACCAGATGGGTTATATGCCAGCACTAGCAGATGGTAAGGATAACTGACTGCACTGTCTCAGGTCATTAACACAGACATTTTCAGCCACACACACATAATGCACACACACACAAAGTACATGTGAATGCACATTAAACATCCAAATTCATCTACACTGCTGGCTGCAGGCTGAATAGACTACACTTACACTGTCACAACAGCTCATATTAATTACCTCATCCTCACACATACTGCAAGTACACACAGTGTGAAGTGTAATATTACAGTAGATTCACGACATTTAGGATCTCAGTTTGATGGAGCTATGCCATTTAATTTAACTTTTTTTTTTCTCCCACATGCTACTTATTCTGCTGTATACTTCAAATGCAAAGATAGATGTTGGGAGGCCTTTTTCATCAAAGGACTGAGAATAGCCTCATCTAACAGGAAAAACAGCAGCACCTGTCATGGAGGGCAATGCCTCTGGCTTAGAAAGTGCCCCCTCAGGGAATGGCTCAGATAACACTGTTCAAAACACTTGAACCTACATATATATAGCTCTGCAACGTGATGAACCGTGGTACACCACGCATATGTTTCTTCCTTGCTCATTTTTAAATTTCCATTGAGACCTGTATTTCATCTCATCTGTGTGTAATTGAGCCATCTGTGGCATGTCATTTTATGGTCTAGGTACAATATATTCGCAGTAAATGTAGCATTTGAATCTTCAGGTAATTAGTTTGTGTCTGTCATCTGAGACTTGAGAAGCCTTTCAATCTCACTTTGTAATTAAGGTGCTTGTCATACAGTTTTAGCACTAAACCTTCAGAGCTCAGAGATACACTCAGTTGTCAGGTTATTTGGAACACCTCGCTAAAAGTGATGCAGCCTGGTACACTAATCATGCATTTCCCAATGATATCGACGAGAGTTAGCAAACCTGGAGTCCAGTCACTGAAACTGAAGATTCGAGGTGTGGGTTAGTGCAACTTTGATTTATAAAATCACACTTTGAATTTGCTGTTCACACACAGCATCTGCTGATGTGATTGTTCATTCGAAAAAAACTGGAAAGGATTACAAAGTATTCTAGAGTTTAAATATTCATCAGTTCACAATTAGACATTTGTTACTTCTAAGATGGATTATTGCAAATAAGATGCTCTTATTATGATTTGGTGCTATATTAAATTAACCTGACAATTTAGTACTGAAGTAGCTTCTCTTCCTTCAAAAACAAAACAAAACAAAGAAGCCCAGAAAAACAGCAAAAGACTTAAAGGAATAATTGGAGCTGGATGATGTCTCTGTTCATGAGTCTACCACACCCAAATCATGGTGCATGGTTTCATGGAGCATGGCAGGAGGAAGCCACTGCTCTCCAAACGTTTGCCAATGTGGAAGTATAGGGAAAGAAGTAAATACAACATGTATCTATGTATGTATGGCAAAAAAGGGTACTGCATACCAACATACAAATGTCATCCCAACAGGTGAAGTGTGGTGGAGGCAACGTCATGAAGTTTATCAAGGTATCTTACAAGATGATGTCGGGGTGGTTGTAAGCCAGCTGAAGCTCGGTAGAAGCTGAATAATGCAGCAAGAAAATGACTCTGAACATTGAAGTAAATCTGCTTTAGAATTTTGGTATGACCCAGTAAGAGCCCAGACCTTTAACCAATAGAAATTCTGTGGAATGACATCATTGTGCAGATCTGAGGTTATTACTGCTAAAGGAGGTTGGTACTTTTTCCCAGCAGCACAATGAATATTTAATGGGGTGTGCTCATTAAAAACGCAAACAATGTGTGTTATTAGCTTAGGCAGATTTTTTTTGTCTATACTAGACCAAATTATCATTTAATTCTTTTTCATTAATTTCCTTGCAAATAAATTCTAGTGTGAAAAACACAGTCAAATAGAAGGAATACATGTGCGCCATCTTTTTTATGAAGATAATGCTATGCTAAAAATTACATGTGCATATGGGCCTGTAGAATGCTTTGGGCAATAATTCACCAAGTGGTACACAAGGATTACATCATGGGGATTAGAAACAATCTTATGATCACGTTTTGCCTTCTTCCTTCAGGGTTACTGAAATTGGCTGAGCACCGGTGGTTGTAGATTAGCTGTTGTAGAGAATAAAAATGACCTTCCCATTTACAGCATTGTCATTTTTTATTACCTGTCTTGTCTACTGAATCATGCCCAAGTAGGCAGCCACTCATTTACTTGTAATAACATGCATTTCCAATAATAATCTAACACTAGAGCTCGCCATTCTATTTTTTACCGCTTAAAATGTCAAGATTGTTAAAAAAAAAAAAGGATTTTATGTACCACACATTTTACCTGCTGCAGGATGACACCAACCACCATAGTTTACAGTAAACACTGTCCTGTGATGAGCTCAGAAAATAGCACAAATAACAGTAAAAGAAAATGAAGGAAAAAAATGAAAAGAACACACACAAACTGCACCTTAGACCCTCAATGTTAGAATGACATTAATTACAAAGACATTATATGTGGGCATATGAACAGTGACAAATGGATTCAAACCAATTCATTTGTTTTGAACTATCAGAACTACCATAGGTGACTCATGGAAGGTTTCCTTTGTGGTCAGTCATGGGGGCAAGTATGTCTCATACAGCAGGTGTGTTACATTATAGCAGTAGAATATTTTCTGCTTTGCTTCATTTGCTGTCATTTGTTTTCATTCGCTTCTATTAAAATGTCCAAACCCATTTAACATCTATAAATGAGAACAATTCCTCTCTGTCTGCCTATGACTGTATAGGCTGCTATTAAACTAGCCATGGAAATGGGCTTCATTAATGCTGGGGCACGTACACACACACACTCATGAACTCATACTTGCTCTTGTACCCACCACAGAAAGAGAGACAGAAACACACATACAGGAGCATGAACATCCACATCCACACGGACACATAAGTACCTCCTTGCTAAAACTTTCCCCCGACTGACAAAGACATTAGTCATTTGCCTATGAAAACCCATTATATGGCAGCCAATCATCATTGCTCTTACTGAGACAGAGCTCCATGCAAAGTATGAGAAGCATCAATCATGCACGGAGTACCAATTCACGTGTGAAATTTTTAATATACGTTTAATATGCCTTAATGGGCAAATTTATAATGTATGCTCCATGTTCCGGTGTCTTGGCCGGCACTATGGCATAACATACCTGAAAGTCATCTTTATTTTAAAGTTATTTGTTAATTTGGTCACTCAGTATAAAAGAGGATAGCACTCTGTCTCTCACACACACACTCAGTCACATGAAGTGGATAATAGAAGGAGACAAAAAGAATATGGCTCCTTCCAAGTGACAGAAGGATCCATCTTTGGTAATTGTGCCTGCCATACTGCTACATGATAGACCCACACACACAAACAGATGTGATGTCGTGGGTCATTAAATCGTGGTTTGTTTGTACTGTATGTTGGCAGCTCTGTGATGAAGGGACATTAGTGAGAACGGCACCAGATTGTTGATTAGGGGACCATAATGAGCGTGACACCAGTGAGGAGAAAGGGCAGGTTTTCTGTCATGTTCCGCACTTCCTGTCTGACCAGATGGACTGACAGATAGATAAAAACCAGAGCGAACATTTCAGAGGGTGAGAGATGTATAAACATTCCTTTGTAGTTTCCAGTCCAGCAATGCCTCTCTGTATAACATGCAGAAAGCACAGTCACAGTACACTGCATTGCATAGCTCCACTCTATTATTCCCTTTATTATGAAAAATGAGCAGTCAATAGATAATATATGAAGCATTATCATTGTAATGATCATGGCGCCTTGCACTAAAGATTAAATCCATGTTTGCTTTTCCTCTCCACAGGATATTACTTTCCACAAAACCTCTCTGGTACTTTGTTACATCACACAGCAGATACTGACATTACTTCTGCTCTACGCTGTTTAATCTATTTCGTCTTAGGGAACAGGAAAAATAAAGAGAGGATGGGAGAGGTAGGGGGAATCTCAAAAGACACTTAACTGATTCATACTGTTCTGTTTTGAATCCGTCAGTGGGTAATACATTTGGGATGTCAGAATCAGATTGAGGTTGCTTTCATATTTGTAGTTTGGTTCATTTGCTCTGGACTATCATAGTTCTAGTCGGTTTCTTGTTTAGGTCGCAATCAGGAGGGATGAGAGAAAAGATTCATAGCTAGCCTGAGGCAAATTAGGAAAACAAAGTAGCTTCCTGGCTCCTGGTGGCCTCCAGGGTGCCTCCAAACAGATTGCGAGTGTGGTGGTGGAATGCCTTTAGTGCAACACATGTAGGGTTGCATCATATAACGAGGGTCAATTGATACCAATAGCACATACCAGGCAGAAGTCCAGGTAGAGTAATGAAGGGGTTTATCAGGAGGAACGCTGCAGTATACTGCAGTGTTCTACCCTTTAATCAAGCCCTGCAGCTACTGAATAGCCTCTTATAAGTGAAGCTACTCCATGTGGTTGTGTGGTTTTAGATCATTAGGATAAAGTTTCCATTACACATTTGACTTTTATGAGTTTGTCTGAAAGCCCACTCAGATTCAGAATGAGAAATGTTTCATTTAGCTAAGTATGCGCCAGGAATGTGATGCAGTTAATCCGCGACGACCTGACAGGAACGCGATACACGCTGCAGGACTGACACACTGCAGGTTGATTCAGGACAGGAGTGAACAGAACAGGCTCATGAATTGTGTGGAGAAAGAGGAGGTCAATATGATAGAGCTGCAGAATCTGTGTGTGTCTTCCAGTTGACCCAATGTCCCACAGAGAACAGTGTGCCAACAATGATTAGAAGAATAGACAGGAAGAGGAACAGCAAGGATTAAACTGCCTCTCAGTGTGTGTGTGTATGTGTGATTGTGCAGTATCTGGTATCTGTTGTTTGCCTGAGAAAAAAGCCAAACTACAGGGACTAGATGGAAGAGAATAAAAGGATGAGAGGGTGAATGTTTAGACGGAAAGTCTCTGAACAGAGTTCAGATGCTGCTTTACACGCGGTTTTATGTGGTCAAACGCACATGGAAGTTAAGCACAAATGCTTGGGCCTACGCACACAAGAACACGCACATGCACAAGTGCACAAAAACATACACATGTAGCGATTTTCCACAGTAGAAGGACAGTCAAGATAAGGCTCTTCTGAATGATTGGCACAATTTGAGTATTAGAAATGTGATATTTTCACAAGTCAAGTGCAACTCTAGAATAACAATGAGCTCAACTGTACTATGGATGCTGTGCTACGGATAAAGTGTTTTATCTTGTTCTCTTTCACGACAGTTTTCGATTAAGACCCCATTCAAACCATCAACAGCAAATGCTTTCTTTTTTTGTTACTTTCCAACTACTTCAGCTAACAATGGCTGAAAGTGTGGCATAGTCTAAGACATACTGATAATGTTTAATATGAACTGCAATTAGGGATGAAGAAAAAGGCAGCCATTTCTTCGCTCTTAGTGCCGTTAAGTGCTCTTTCCATCTTTTTGAATTCTGTTGGTTGTTTAAGTTACCACTTCTTTCATTTGTTAAGATGAGATAAAGTAGCCTATCCTGTGTGACTACACCCAATCACACTTGTCATGGCAAAGATGGGACATTTTTCCAGCAGGGTGCGATGTCTTCTGTGCCACCACTGTATAGTACTTGAAAACTTTTTACAGAATGTGCTAGAAGATAATTAGATCTCCATGACTCACTGACTGACTCCGCTTTGTTGAAATTGTTGCAGGTCCGACTGGTAGAGCATAATGGACCATGTATCCTTGACTGCAGTCAGAGGCTGCCCAACTAATTGGTACAGAGATGTTCATAAACAAAGAGATTGAAAATCACTATATCATTTCCTCTACTTTGCTCCGTTTACAGCTGCACTGAACTGCACACCATGCCGCTGCCGCTTAAAATGGCCAATTCAGGTAGTAATTCAAGTGTGAGTGTATAAATGTTTAAATGTAGCCAGCTATCATTCTAAGGTATCTAGCACTTTGCTCACCGGTATTACACAATCCTTTCAGTTTCTCTCTATTACATTCATGAATACATCAATAGTAATGGAGACAGCTGACATTTACTTGCTTTTTATGAGTAATTTTCGCTCAGTATAGAAAATGTATTAAGAAAGGTTGAGTCAAGCAGAGTGGAAGAAGATTAAAGGAGAGGCAGGAGCCACATAACTTTTTTAAGGGCACGGGGCCATGTTCCAAAACCCTGAAAATGATGTTCTACATTATCTCGCTGAGGATGTATCTTTTTGAAACCCAGTTCCTCTCATGCACAGAAGGTCACGAGTCAAAAGTTGAAGTTTCCGACAATGTTCCTGACTGGCATGACTACATGTTATCATGAGTTGGAGAGAATGCAATATTCTCTAATGTATTCAGTTTTAATTGAACTTCAGAGACACTCAAGTCTTGAATGTTCCCTGCTCCCCTTGCATGGGAGACAGGCTTCCTGGGGGTCGCAGATGACCTTCTTGGGACAAAAGATATGGGAGAATTGTTCCATTGTCCATTTAATACCATCTGTTTTAGCAAGGCATTTCAGAAACAACACTACCACGGTTGAACAGGCATCATAGAGCAATCTTTGTGTTAATGGGTAACACAACCTTCTGTTAATACACTGTACGGCCTAGTGGCCTCTGTTGTAACCACAATCTCACTCACTCTATAAACTTCCACACAGGAAAGTCATCAAGTCATGTATTACTTTCACAAGTATTTCTAAAGTCCGTTCAAGTACCATTAACTGCTTGTCCAGGAATTTTCCACAACTCAACATCTAGTTAAAAAAAAAAAAAAATCTCCTCTTGCTCCCCCTGACTGTTCAAAAGCTACACACATGTCAACAGGGGAATTTTAATAAGGGCTATACTAAAGAGACTGGCGGTGTTCTCTTGATTCAACCTTTGATGAGCCCTTCACAAAGGTTATACAGCCATGCCTCTACAACAAGCTGAGAATTATTTTGAAAATGAAACCGATCCTCTCAGTAGCCGACACAGAGAAGGTCATTAACGCGCATATTTCCTCTCAACAACCTGCAGTCCTCCTGCTTGACTCAAAGGTTCTTCTTCTTTTTTCTTTTTTTTTTTTAACATCTGCATCTAATCCAAAATTCTCACACCATGTTTTCATCTTCCTGTGCAGACTCCCTGTAAGGTCTAAAGTTCTTTTTAAGATCTTACTAGTAACTCTAAAGCACAGTGTGATTTAGCTTCTGGCTGCAATAGTGACCTTTTAACTTCTTTTGAATCAGAATAAACCTTGATATCCTTGTGCAGAACCATGCTGTCCGTTCCACACTCTGGACTCTCGGGGGGGGGATTGTGGGTGATCTTAAATTAGCTAAATGAGTGCAGCAGTTTTTGCAAATGTGTTTCAATGCCAGTTTCATAAAAAACAAAACAAAACAAAACAAAACTTCATTCTGTGGTTATTGTGGGTTATTGTAGCACTTTTATGTAATGTCTTTATGCAAAATCTTGTGGTGCTACTATTAACAGCCAATAAAGTAAAAACTTTGAAAGGCTGGCCCCCCACACTGTGAGTCCATATGGCTTGTAATTTGGCACAGATATACATCTCAATGTGTTCTACAGAAAAGCCTCTTGGACAAAAAAAAAAAAAAAAAAAAAAAAAACCACCAGGAGGGGTTTTTTTGCCAATTTTCCCACTGTAAAAAAAAGGGACCCAACAAAAACTTTTTGTCTTTCACCCCCCCCAACCCCAACTTTA
>JBBMJY010000013.1:10275914-10296457 GCA_037833715.1 Toxotes lorentzi
AAAAGTTTGGAAGGGTTGCCCCCCCACCTTGGGGGTCAGGGGGTTTGGGGGTGGGGAAAAGGGGGACCCTTCGGGGTGTTCGAAAAAAAATCCTTTGGAAAAAAAAAAAAAAAAAAAAAAAAAAAAGCCACCATGATGGATTTGTTTGCTAATTTGCATAATGTGAAAAACAGTGATACGACAAAGACTTTTTGTATTCTAACTCTATCAACACCAAATTTAGTATATAGTCTTGCGGGACTGAGATACACAATTCTATTATAAATGGGCAAGACTAGTCAAAAAACATGGCTGCAATCAATCAAAAAACTTTGCAAAGGATGGGACTTAGCACGAAATTGGCCATAACTCAAGCTGTCTTAGAGCAATCCTGATTAAACTCAGTAGGGACATTTGGCACTGTGTCCTCAACATACACACCAATATGTTTAAAAATGAAGTTACACACTTGTAAATCAACTAGCATCATAATAGCGAAGTAGATTTTTCCATCAATGATTTCCCAAATGCATTACTATATTGTAGACAAGACAAGATGTCATTTGCTACATGGATGTATTAATTTAATTTCCAATCATAGCTCATATCCAATCATAGCTATCTAAACAATCATCTTCACAAGTATGTCTGTTTAGTTTTTGGTCCAAGTAAATCCTGACTCTGGATGTTTACGCAGTTATATTGTATTTGCCAAGGTGCCCATCAATCAAAATACTATAAATAACTGCTAAAATTTGCAGCAACTCCATAGTATGGTACATATGTATCCACTTACTGTCTCCCTGGCAACGGAGTGGTCCAACTGTCAGCTTGGCCATAGATCCCGGTCTGTTGGTGTCACCCACTGCAACCTGGCTGACCGGCAGGTGTTCCTTGTATATCAAGAGACCAGAATCTTCTTTCCTGTAAGATTGATTAAATGAAACATGCAGACAGTCTGTTTAGTACAAACATTAAATATTTCAATAACAGCCTATAAAGTAGCAATAGAATTCAACAGGTTTTTAATTATTCACAGAACTATTTGATTTTAATTATTTGCCATGCAACACAGTTTGGAAATGAAAGGAAAACCTGCACAGCATGGTACAATTTAGCAACAGACATCCAATCCTGCTCTGTGGCGTGTATAAAAATGCTGAACAGACCCAGTTGATTCTGATTTTGTATCAAGGTGGCAAGAGGGGAAGATCTAAGTCACTTTGAAAGAGGGTTCAGTGTTGGGGCACGGATGACAGGAGCTTCAGTCATAAAGTCTGCTCAACTGTCTAGTGTTTCAGTAGGAGCAGTGACTAAAGTGATGCCGGTATTTAGATCTATGGGACAGAAATCAGTAAACAGGGTTGCTAGTTGTGGTCGCCAGCACACGTTTGATGACCGAGATGTTCGCGCTTTAGTGTGATATGTAAGGAAAACAGATGAGCAACATCAGCTGATAATTGAATGCACATTTGAGAGTTCACTGGTGCAAAAACCCTACGCACTGATCTACAGAGATGTGGAAAAAAGCAGTGTGGTCAGAGGAACCATCGGTCACCATATTCTTGAGAAGTGGGAGAGGATACAATACAAAGTTGATGCACCACCAGTAGAGTTCCAGAGACTTGTAGAATCAATGCCAAGGTGCACTGAAGCTGTTCTGGTGGCTAGTGGTGGCTCCCAAGATAGTTTATGTTGTTTTTTTTTTTCCCTTTAATTTGTCCAATAATTTGTAGCTATGTGCATGTGTGTCTGTGTGTGTGAGCATACGTGCGTATGTGTTTCCATGTGCTGCCAAAAACATGGGTAATGAGTGGAAATAGAGTTATATGGGTAATATTTCAAAAATTTGCTCAGCCAAACAATGAGACATTAATGCATACAATATTAATGGCGAGAAAGTGACAGAGTAAGACTTATTTGTAATCAGTTTTAGAGATGAGGAGGGAGACATGAAAGCAAATGAAATCTCTCCCTCTTGCTAACACACAGTAATTACTCACATACAGTATGCACACGCATGCACACACCCACAGACAACGATGCAGTCGGTTTAATGAGAATATCCATCAGCTAGCTAAAAGAGCTGTGAAACACAAACTGTTGGTTCTGGAGGCGAGCATCCCCCTTAAATAAACGCATCACTGGCGGCAGCATTCATCATTCAACCACTTCATGAGGCATCTAACCACTTGAAGTTATACACCGCATCCGACTGCCCAGCTAAGGCAGATCCTGCACTCATACTGTAGAATAATGCAAACATTAGCATTGGCAGTAATTACAGTTTTTGTTACAGCACAGTGAAATTGCATGTGTCAATTACCATGGGTATGACATATATTTTAAGTTCAGTTGATATAGCAGTACAATCATTTTGCTGTCTTTCAGGCAAGACATTCTATTGTGCAGAGTGCTAAGAGTCTTGAGGCAAATTTGTGATATTGGGCTCTATATATAAAATTTAACTTGACTTCTTTGTCGGGGTTATGCAGGGATTCAGAGGTGCTTTTATAAGTGAAAGTCAACTAAAATTATAATCTCTGTAACATGTACACATGCAACATAAAAGGCACTTAATAGGCATGCAGACCTTTATAATTTCATTTTAAAGTGAGGTTATTTTAGAAACAGCTGCGTGTCTAGAGAAAAATACTTTGAGAAATATTTGATGTTGAGAAACTACAACAGAAGTTCAACCAGTTCCTAAGAACCAGCTGAGAACATCTGTGGCTGCAGCTTACAAGGATTTAGTTGGTGCATTTACTACCTTAAATTACTGGTAAATTTCTAAACAATAGGTTGCTGATTTCACACATGTAGCCTTGTAGCCAGACTTCTGACTCTATCTGGTTTAATATACTCTTGATGGAAGAGATGATATCCTGACCCATAGAGAACACATGGATATAAAGTAGTGGTATTGTTTTTGCAGGGTAGAACTAGTGAATTATAGTATTACGTCTGAGCACATAGCTTATTCCAGAAAAACCAAGTTAGATTTATGCATTATTGTTTGTAACCTTTCACTGCCAGCTGTTTCTGCGGACTTTCAGTACAGTCAGTGTGAAAATCAATACATCACAGGTTTTTTAGTACACCCGCTGAGTATTTGAACCATAAACAGACTTACACTTGTGAGAGGTCGGCATCGCAGTTGCAGTCGTATTTGGGGTCAGTGCAGTTCTTGTCGATGCCACAAGCGCATTTTTGAATGCCGGGTCCCGAACCTCCCCAGTAGAAGTGCTTCTCGCTGCCCCGGCCTACCCACCACGTGTAGGGGGTCCCATCTGTGGACCAAAACACAGATGCAATACAAAACCCTTTTAAATTCCTTTCAAGAAAGAGAACAATCATGTACCCACTAGTCTCTGGCTGAGTACTTTAACACTCACTGTGTCCCCTCACAGAAAAGTACAGAAAAAAAAAAAAAAAACTTTGATAAAGGCTATAAAGTTCCGCAGCTAAACAGTCTAAACTCCTTCTCATTACAAGTGATTAATTGTTAAATAAGTAACTGTTTGAGGCTTTTGTCACATTAATGTGATTTATATTGACAACTAGCGGCTGCATGGTGAATGTAATTCATTTGCCTAACCTGTTTTACACAGCTGGATGGCGAATGCCTTTGAGACTGGCAGGCACACTTAGTCACAGATCACACCTGTGATTTTAGAGATCTACTGAAACAACTTCAGTGCTGCATTTACATATATCTTTGGTGCTATTATGTGCCAATCTGTGTGTATATAAATGTTTGTGTGAATGTCGTCCCCTTTTCCGCATCTGGTGACACGCAATCACTTCATGTTCACTTCATGTGCATGTGTGTGTGTGTGTGTGTGTGTTTTAACAAGTGGATAAAAGGTGAAGGATCGCCGTTTTTCAATAAGAAACGTAATATTGTTTTCTTTGCCTTGGATAATGTATTCTGGCATGGGACAGTAACTAGGCAGAGAGACGAGTGTAAATATTTTGGTGGCTGGCAATATATCACAATAAGAGCAAGAGAGAGTGAAACAATATTACGTTTCCCTCTTTATTCTGGGCAATAAAAAAAAAAAGCTGCATTGTCAATATCACTTTGTCAAATTCCATCAGAGACAATGAAATCTCCTGAGCCACATTTTTTACAGGAGAGGATTGAAGCAGACTTTTGATGGAGCACAATTGCATTTGCGAGGTGTGATATACAGTATTATTATACTTTTGATTTCCTGAGCTGGGGTTAAACTCCAGGAGGAAGCTACAGATGTGTCTGTGTGTGTTCGTATATATTTTGTGTGTGTGTTTGTGTTCAGCCTTGGTGACCCGTGGGTTTATTGTCCTCATAAAGTGAATTAGCCTCATCTCTCTTCAGGCCACTGTTCAGACAAGCCATTGTCAATAGGATTAACACTGTCTCCTTAAGAGACTTCACAATCCTCTCCCTTTGTGTGTACATGCATGTGTGTATGTGTTTGTGTTTGAGTTGTTGTATTTCTATACCAGTGAGAACCAAGTTTCACTTTAAGACCTTCACAGTTAGGTCAGTGAGGTCCCCAACCACAGCCAACCTAGCTAAGCCCCTAGCCAACTACACCCACTTGCCATGCATTGGGTGTAGTTATCTGTACTTGCTTTCCTACTTGTAACACAAGCAAAGCAACACCCCATAATCAGTGAAAATATTCCTGCATAAGGCTGCAATAGACAAAATATCAGAGTTTCATATTTGGCCCAAGCTCTATAGATGGAAAACATGCATAAATACATATATAAATAAATAAACAATGGACAGTCATGCACTAAGAATAAAGTTTGAAATCTGGGCGCATCAGTGGGGTGTGGTGAAGCCGATCGCGGAAGTCACGTTGAAGAGTCACCTCGTCTTATGTCTGAGTCAAAGGGACAAACAACGGAGTAAACAAAAACATGCAGCGTGCAACAGCGAGTGAATCCCCCAACAAGCCCTTTTCATTTCCAATCTCTCATTATCTGCTTGGCCTCTCACTAACCCTGCAGTGTCATAACACACCCGATCCCTGCCGTCACTCTTCTAAGGTTTTCAGACAGGTAGGGAGCAAGTAGAAAAAAAGCTATTTTGATATAAAAAGAAAAAAAAAACGTAGTCTTTTTCATAACTTGTTTTTCAGCATGAGTAATCAAAGATGACAGAAGGGAGGAGAGGAGAGAAGGGGAAAGGAGAGGAGAAGTGTTGTAGGAGTAACAGCAGGGCATCAGGTGGAATGGGAGCTATGGTATTGTGCCAGTTTAGGTCTCCTGTGTGATTCGGTTTAAAGCTCTGCCAGAACAAACAAGTGAGGAAGTGGAGAGGGTGAGGAAGATGGTGGAGAGGGAGACGAGAGAACGACAGCATGGGTGGATGGAGATGTGAGGGAGGAGAGATGGAATCATGTTGGCAGAGAGTTCATATGGCGAGGGCAGTGCCAAGACGAAGCTCAGGAGCACGGCTGGGTGCGTGAGTGCATGTTTGTGTGTCGGAGAAGGACAGAGTGTGTGTGTGTGTGTGTTTGCGTGTGCATTTTGGTGCCTGAGATGAGAAATCTGCTGGTGCCCCTGAGGGTCTGATTTTTTTTTTTTCACTAGAATATTTCATCATAATTATAATAATAGTTTTCCATACTGTATAACAGTATTTCAAATGTAACTTTATTCAACTTCTGTTATGTTTCAGTCCATAAGCTTCATCTGTCAGTTGGCATCTTTCTTTATTGCCTCAACATTGAAGACTTTGCTGTAGTGATTTCTCAGTATTCCCATTCCAGGTCTCAGTAATTATTTTAATGGAAAATAAGTGTTATAACAGCTGAGGTGATGTTGTAAACATCAAGCAGTAATAAATCAGAATTATCTGTTGAACCTCAACATTTCTTGTCTGTATCATCTTTGTAATCTTACTCTTTACCGTCCACCCATCCTCATCCCTTCCTTACTCTCTCGCAGCCAAATTCCCCAACAAACATGCAAAATCTTCCCAGTAGAGGAGAAAACAGACATGACGGATTGATAAGGCCTGGGGTTGTGTTCCTCTTCTGTTCTCAGGGACACAACACTACTTATTGTGATGACTTTATCTATCTGTTATTTCAGCAACACACACAAACACACGCCTATTTATCTCCCTTCTTATCCAGAGAGGTTAATGCCTACATCTTCATCATGTCTGCTGCTTTTTGTCGAGAGACTCATGCTCCCCAAAGCAAAGACAGATAAAGAAGTGGAGGGAAAGACACAGACACTGAGAAGAAGAGACACGGTAAAAGGGAGAGAGATAAGAAGAATGGCAGCAAAAAAAAAGACAGCAGTGGGAAAAAAAGAAAGAGAGACAGAGAAAGAGTGTCTTCGTAGTGATAAGAGACCTTTCATCCTTCTATCATACATTGCCACACAATTTGATCCAAAATGGCACCCAGAATACTCATGTTAATGTCAGAGAGATCGGGACTACTTCACCCATAGGCCTAAGCTGAGTAGAGCATCTGTACCTGAAAGCTTTAAGACTTAAGACCATGAGAACCTTCAGCAGCATCCAGATCATCTGGTTCTCCATACTGTGTTCTGCTCTTTGATAATTTGGTTGGTGAATTTGCTTTTTTGCAATCTAGGGAGAAAGTTTTGAATCACCAAGAAATTATTTGTTGGTTACAGCTGCTGCTTAATCATGGCAGTTGATGAGAATGTGTCTTTATTACACTGTTGCGTTGAATCATTTTTTTTTTTCCAAGAGAGGAAGGATGGATGGTTGGTCGCTTGAGGCCTATCACAGATTTTCCGATCACAGACTAGTCTCTAGCACACAGACAGCTGAGTCCATGAAACTCATTTTATCCGTTACAAGGACTCGTAGCGGATGTGACACAGCACAGGTACATGGGCCACACTGTGTTCATATCAAGGGATCACACCCCTGCCACTCAGACCGTGAACTGAAAGGTCAGTGGCTCCAGAATGGCACTCGTCATGCTCGGTCACTCATATCCCCAGTCTGGGAAATGACGGCTTTCTAAGAAAGGCGGTCAGTAAGAGCCGAAATGCCAGAACGACATTCATAACTCTTAGATGTGGCTTTCTCATAAGCCTGTCTCAGACATCACCTTGTAGTTTGGCACTTTTTCTGGAATCATTACACCTAAAATAGTGGTCATTATTGAGTCCCCTTCGCGCTGAATTCCTTCTCCGCCCCCGCTGAGAGTCAGAGGGCAACAGCACAGCAGGTGCAAAACACACATGGTGCAAGCATGTGCAGATAAAAGTATAAACAGGTCATCTGCTCTCTACACTGATCTCTAAGGAATGTGAAAGTGAATCAATACTCTCTCTCTCTATCCCCTATACAAGAGTAGACACTGAATGTTTTTGGGGAAAAAAAGCAAAACAAAACAAAAAAAAAAAAAAACACGAATAAATCTTATGCACACTGCCAAACTCTTGCCCTTTGCTGAAACACACCCATCAGGAGGCACAATAAAAACATGTACACCCATTCGCACTTGTGTTAACACACACTTATACCCCTTTTCTCACTCTGAAGGGTTCTGGACAAAGAAAATCGTATCTCTCAACACGCTCACGCACACACACATTTATCTTCAGTCGTGGAGAGTTTTTATCCAAAGCCGTGGATCAATTTGTCTGAGTCAAGGCACTGCTGGTTTCTGTTCTTTGTTGCTGTCGTTTGTTTGCATTTCGGGTTTGTTGTGCCGAGAGCCTCGTGTCTCCGCTCTGCACCCACTGGTCTTTGCTAGCCTCCTATCCTCTTAACATCTCTGTTTTTGTAGGAAGACTGCAGGGAGGCATATTAGCCATGCCTACAGATAATGCAGTGCATGGTTGTGTGTGCGTGTGGATTTGAGAAAAAGAGAAAGAGAGAGTATTTGTGTTCCTCTTTCTTTGTCTTGGTCCTTTTGTTTGCCTATACATGCATGTGTATCTGTGCATTCTCCTCTCTGCTCCTTTTAATCTATCCCAGAGACTTTGTCTGGCTCCCCTGTCTCTTTCTATTGTCTCAATCTTTCCCCTCTCCCAGACCACCTATCCATCAATTTACTTCGAGAACCCCTCCTACCGCTAGGCTTTACCACTGTTTCCCCTGTCTCTAAGGCTCTCGCATATTTAGGCCTCCCTCTACTTCATGGTTCCCACCTTTTCTTTGCTATCTCATATCGCCTGGTCTCAGAGGCCTCTTTCTCTCCATCTCTCTTCCTATTATGTCTTTCTACTTTTTCTCTGCGCTCCTGGATCTCCTGCCCTACCAGACTATTCTTTCCCCCTCCCTCTCGCTCTTTCTCTCTCTCTCATATCTGCCTTGCACACCTTTTCCTTGCTTTCTCATATCAGTTGGTCTCAGTGGCTTTTCTCTCGCTCTGTCTCTATGCTCGATATCTGTCTATCTATCCCATGTCTCTACGACTCTTTCCTGGCATCTAATCTCTTTATGTTCTCATTAGCCCTGCTATAATCTGCCCCTTAATCCATGCTAATTGCAAACTCCCCTTGCTCTGATCCTGATCTGAAGCTGTATTTGAAACACATCCCACCCTCCCCGTCTATCCCTTATGGTTTGATCTGTGAAGGGCTACAATGCATACCAAAATGTAAAATGCCTGTGATCTGCAAGTCCTTGTGATTCTTTACCCTTGGTTGAGTAAATGTGGATAAAACTGAGGTATGAATATTCTATGGTGACTTAAAAGTACTCTGTGGAGTTTTTGACCACTAGTAGCACTACAGAGCAAAGAGTGGGTCGGCCATTTGTCAGGTTTGCACAAGCTTTGCGCAAGCTTTGCGCAAGCTTTGCGCAAGCTTTGCGCAAGCTTTGCGCAAAATGTAGTCCTGGTTTCACTCTGCTGATCAACAGTTGGTGGCAATAAGTGGCCAAGATATGTAGCAATGCACCAACAAAGGCAAGAAAGAAGAAACTCGTAAGAAAACATGAATGACGTAAGTTTTTAATCTCCACCGCAGTTTTTATGCAGAAGTCATTGAGGGCTCAAGGAAACATGAAATGTGCTCTGGTCAGAAACGCAGGGCAAAAAACTCCACAGGGCACCTTTAAGTATGTCATCATTGTATTTTGTATTTTGTAAAAAATGGCTTTCTCGTACCACCTGTTCTCTTTTGTTGTGTCCTCTGTTTCAAGAAGCACAAACAAATCCCACAAACCCTGTATTTTGGTGGCAGAGGGACAAGGTTAAAGAGGAACTGCGCAGAGATGAGTTTGCTATCGCCTGGAAGTGCAAGCGGTGTCAGGCGAGACATCTCTCGTTGTCTACATCAGAACACCGAGCAGACAGGCCCGTGGAAGGATAATGAGTTATTTCAACAGTTTCTACCTGAGAGCTCCCATAACGGGATCCACCTCCCTGACAGTTCTGGGGCCAAGCCTCCTTCCTCCCACCACCCGCTCTTTAGCACAACGTTACGCTCTAGTAAATTCACTCTGCATACCTCTGCAGCCATCTACAAATCTTCACAGGTCATCACCGTGTGTATCCGGCCATTAAATGAAAAACACCTCGGATAGGAGAGAGAGGGGGAGGATGGGGAAATTAATATCAATGGTTGTGCCCCTAATTGGCTTGTCTGCTTGATAAAGGACACAATAACTTGACTCTGCTGCAATTACCCCCCGCCCCCACCTGCCCCCACCCGCATGTGCACACACAAACTTGGCCACAAACTAAGAACAGTGTGCACACACACACACAAAAACACACACATCTGGCAGCTGTTGTAACTGACAAAAGTGTAGGCTGAAGACCGTAAACAACCATAATCATCATTACCGCAGGGCAATCTCAATCAGTGTGTGTCTGTGTGTTTATGACTATAAGTCAGATTTAGTGTCGTGTCCCCTCAGGTCAAGGCCGATGGACTGATGTGTCATGAGGAAAATGGCCTCTGTCAAGACACACTCGTTTTTTTCCTCTGCTTTTTTTACTCACACCATCCATCTCCCTGCATATCCGTCAGGCTCATCATACGGATGGGGATATAGTGAACAACACTCATAATGACAGGGGAGGATGAACGGGGCATGAACAACTCCACAGAGGCGAGGACAAACAAGAAAGAGAGCAGGAGGGAGGGAAAAGGTGAATCAGAGAGAGAGAGAGAGAGAGACTGGTGGAAAGAAGAAAAAGATTTAGAAAACAGGCAGTTAGGAAAGAAAAACAAAACAAAAAGAGAAGAAAACAGAAAGGAAAGACTTACAAGATGAGGACATGGAGGCAAAGCATCAGTTGCGGCAGAGATGTTTTGAGGGATTATGGGTGAGAGAGCGGGAACACAAGCGCGACTTCTTCACAGTCAAATTATATTTGAAAATGACAAGAGAGCTGTAGGAGTGCTGAGAAAATTCACAGCCAAATTCACAGCCAAGGTGTGAAGATTCATTCCATATGGCCTTAAAGGTACAATGTCACCAACCAACTTTGACTTCACTTCATTAATTAGATATTGTTTAATCAAGATGACAAAAAAAAAAAAAAAAAGGGCAAAAATAGAGCGTGGCGCTCCAGCGATCAGTCAAGACTTATTATTATTATTGTTCCTCATTTGCTCGGCAAATATATTTTGTAGGCAGTGTAACTGCAACCAGATTTTTTTTTATTTATTGAAACATGAACCAGTATAATAATGGAGATACATATAGCCAACATTATAGTTCACAGGTCAGAAAGGACCAAGTTTGATGGGCATGGTGCTAGAACGTCGTGACACCTTAGTGACGTACCCTATAGTGGACGGAAACCATATGTGCATGAGCTAAAGTCTTTATAATACTTATTGTGGTTTTGTTTTGTGTCATAGTCTTGCATGTGTAGATGAACCAAGCTTGTATTAAACGTGAACTGAGGGAAGCTCCCTTTGTGTGTGCCTTATCATTTGTGGGTTCCAGGATCATCCCAAAGAAATCCGCATTTACATAATATTTAGGCTCTCACAGCACTCGGTTAAGGTTAGGGAAAGGATGTGGGAAAGATTGTACACCTGCCTTCCACCCCAACCACCCACAAGTGTCTCTACTAGACTATTGGTAATAAAAAAAAAAACAGAACAAAACACTTCTTTCATTCAAAAAACCCCCCCAAAAAAACAAAAACACGTCGCCTCTGAACATAATCCAACCAATGATTACATTTCCCACAAAATGTATTTGCTGTTGCAGTTGAGTTGTAATTTTTGGAGACAGAACAAATAGACATAGATAGTAGAAATGCATGGATATAGCATCTGAGATGTCCACAAGGTTTTTAGCTCAGATTTAAGTTTATCACACTCTGTCAAAGCAAACACAATAAGCGTACATATCCCACTTTGAGCGTTAATATTTATATATATAATATAAGAGGCATAATCAATTTGTTTTTGTTTTTGAAAATTGTCATCAAGGCACACAACACTCCGCTGTGGTGTTTGCTGCTTGGAAAAGACAAACTCAAGAGGATTAGGATTATGGAAAGCACAAAGATGAAATGGCATTTTATAGCACTGTCAGGCACCAAAAAAAAAAAAACAAACTAACTAACAAACAACTCTGTATGTCGAGTTGGAGCTAAAATTTTCAGATGCAACGTCAACGAGTTTGCATTTGGTGCAAATACTCTTTGGAATGGTTTGGTGCCATTAAATTAATTCATAATAAACTAATCCCCGGTTACAAACCTAATTACGAATCTCTCAGACATCACAGAGAGCACTGAGGTGTGTATAAGCAACAAACCGACTGCATTTGTGTACATGCGCCCACGCACTCAAATACAAGCAGGCACCCACACACCCATGACAAAAGTCTAAATTTCTTTCATGTTGCTGTGACACAAAACAACAGAAACAAGTCTCTCTAGTGTCTATCAATTGTCAAAGAAGCTCTTGCTGGATTTCGGCTTTGTATTACTCATGAAGGGGATGCGCATCCTGCTGACAACTGGGTGCTATGTTCATCATTGCACCACTTTGTTGTCAGAAGCATGATAGATTTCAGGCTTTTATTCTTAAAGATGTTTTTTTTTTCTTAAATTCTGACTCCTTCTTTTTTTCCCTTCTCCCTTTTACGGTCCAGCTACGCTGCTACCCAAACAACTGCTACTCCAGTTTCCATTTACTTTTTCTTTCTTTTTTTTGTTTGTTGTACTCTCACGTGCTGTGATCTAACAATACACCTATCAAGTTACATCCCGGGTAAAAATTTGTTTAAGTGAAGGAAGAAGAGTGGGAAAGAAAGATGGACAAAGGCATGCCGTCAACATTCATCGAGGAGGGCCGATTCCTGCCTGTGCTTGTGTTACCCTTTCTTCTGCTTTATTCCTGTCAATGCTGATTTAAAAATACTTTCAGGTGGTGATGGAGATTCAGCCTCGCTTGTGGCTCGACTTTGGTAAAATATCAAAAATGCTAATGCACACGTGTTTGGACATCTTCATCACTGCACCAGCCTTGAGAATTTCTTGTAACGTTTTATTACAATCTAAGACGCTGGGAGTCACAGATTTATAAAAAAAAAAAAAAAAGACTGGGTGCCTTTAGACAGCATAGACATTTCAGAGGTATACATGGTGTCTTTTCAAAGGAGAACAAAGAATAACCTCTGACACTCCTCTCTCATTCAGCCCGCTACATTCTTCTCCTCTGCTTCATTCCTACCCTGCTCTTTGTTTGCAGTCGATCCACAGGTGAAGAGGTTGACCTCAGCGGGCCACACACTAACCCGCTGGGCTTCCCCGAGAGCACACAAAGACCCAGCAACCTTATCTGTTTTATTCTACCTCTCTTACACACTCAATCTCTGTTTCGACTGCTTCTCTCAGCTGCTTTCTCTTTCGCCCCCCCTTTGGTATTTCTGTCTCCCTATCTCTCCGTTCCTTCTCCCCTTCTTTCCCTCACTGCCCTGCTGTCTCCATCTTAGCTTGAGTTATTGATTTCTGTAAAGGTTGACTGCTGTTGCTGCCTTTCTCTCTCCGTTCTCTCACTCCCTAACGCCCTCCTCTTTCCTCTCCTGCTTCTCTATCTTTCGCCCTACTACTTTTTTTTTTTTTTTTTAAATTCACTTTCTGTTTCGTTCTGTCACTGTTTTTTCTCTTACTCTCCTTATTGTCTCTCTCTTGGAGGGACAACGTAGAGCAAAAACCTGGAGACTCTGTCAGTCTAGATTTGCAGGTCTGGTCCTTCGTCTCCCACTCCTGCTCTGCTCTGACATGGCCTGACATGGAGTGTGCACGAGTTAGTTATGCAACATTGGACAGAGCATGTGGTTTGTTTTTCCGAAATATCGTATTGCACAGAAATCCAGTCCCCGAAAGTTCACACTGAGGAAGGATTCAACATGGAATAAAGAAATGGGTCTCAAGTTTATCAAGCTTATGCCCTGATAAGGCTCTAAAGCTGAATGGTTTAGAGCCTTAAATAATACATGTATAAGAACACACGGCACAGAAACATGACAATGGGTATGAACAGCGTATTAAACCTCTTTCTAAGGTAGACTTGAACCAGGTGGGGGTTATATTTTATATCAAGAATACTGTGTGTCCTCAGGTTGATTTACTGGGGGCAGTGATTTGTGATAGTCGTCCAAATGAGTGACCTCACGTACATTTACCTTCATCCTCTCCTTTTGAGAAGAAACATTCTTATGAACAAACATATTCACAGATTTACCTCAGATGGTTCCTTATAGTTTCTGGAAGACCTTGTTGCATAAATTTGCAAATTAATGACGGAAAAACGGACACTGCTGAAACTGCTGTAACGGTTAATGCTTAAAGAAACGGAGTTCATATTAATGCCAGCCATGTGCAGACAGGTAAGTTGTCTATAAATATTTATTATGCATTAATGGGCAGAGTGAATGGAATGAGTAATGGGTAATATGAGTATGTTTAATACAGCATGATGATTAGGTCGGGACATTAGGCAGCAGAAGTGGCTCTTGTTTTAAAGATATTCCATACCTACATATTTTCATGTTACACTTAACCCTTACAGACACTTAAAATGTGCCAATGTCTTGTCAGCTATGTACACAATAATTTTTTTTTTTTTACGCCATAATATGTACCATAAATAAAAGCACATCATCCGACGGACTGTTTAATGTGTAAAGTCACAGATGCTGCCTGCATTAGTAGGTGTCATCACCACTAATTCCACAGGAAATGAACACAGAGGAAATTCATCACACATTTAGCGAGAAACCAACCAACAGCCATACTGTTTACCTTACACTTTAAAGAAGTTGCACTTTTATTATCGTAGCTGTGAAGTGTGATGAATTTCCTGTAAAAACTGGAAATTAATGTCATGGACAGTGATGGGACGCTTTCACATAAAAGCATTTCTGAGGCTGTGAAATAAATCAAACATACTGTATAAAGAATACAGCATTATATGTGCAGTTATTCCTTAATGGGTCATGTTGAATTTAGATAAAGACCCGTAGCATTTTGGCAACAAATTGCCAATTTATTTTCAGAAGTGCAGGATTATACTTTAGCAGTATACGAAGTGTTGTTCACCTGTCCATCATTCCCTAATAACCTGCATGATGTCCCAGGGAACATGATGACCATATTAGTAATGAGGACGTACGTGGCTGACAGGTGAGGCTGCACCTGGCTCGTGGAAGCTCATTACAGAGTCTTAATGATGTGCTGTGTTCCATAATTAGGAAACTTTTCGGGCTCTCTGTCCAAGCTCCCTGTTTGGTTGCTGTGTTGGCTGGGGGCAACACAAGTGCTTTGCTTTGGTTTGACAGCTCGAATACACAGCGAGTCGGACAGATCTGTGGACAGCTCATTGGATGAGCCTGTGGATGATTCTGGAGGAGTTTACATGAGGACACACGCAGGATGATAATTGGAAATGAGAAAGATTAATTTTGGGGCCGGGGGTCCGAAAGTTTTCAAACATAGTTGTGTATGAATATGCACATATGTGTATTGTCTTTTTTTTTTTTTTTGTCCTGAAATATACTGCATTTTTCTCTTAGATTCTGTGCTATGCTGACTGGCCTGGGTACAACTTCCATGAATGATGCAACTGTGTGCGTGTGTGTACAGTGTACGGTCAGTTATCAGTGTATTAGGGACGCCTAACTAAAACTAATGCAACAGTCCTGGAATAAATCCCTTGTGTACACCCTTGTGTGTTATTCATTAGGTTTCTGCTCCATGTTTAGGACTGACCATGAATATAAGAACCTATAAACAGAATAAAAGATTAAAGATTAATTAGACCCAGCAAGTCTGTTTTTAAGACTTTGTTTGCATGCATAGAGTCCACTGCATAAAATCTCAGTAGGTCTAAAACACATGAGCCAAATCATTATGGTTATTATTGTATGAGAGAGAAGACTTAATGCACAGTATTGACTGTTATGCATGGTAATGGGTAGTCTAAGTATAAATAGAGCCTATTTGTCTGTAGCTTTAAACCTCAGTACAGTGTAAAAGCATGTTTGTACCTATAATGAGGTTATATTCATTTATAAATCACTGGAAAATAGCTGGTATGTAATGCATTAAGGGCTCTGAATGTGGGGTATGTGTGTGTGTGTGTGTGTGTGTGTGTGTGTGTGTGTGTGTCTATGAGTGAGATGCTGTGCTAGTTAATGAGGGCCAGAATGATTGAGCTGAAGTTTGCAGGTCCTGTCTCACTGCAGAGGAGAGCAAATGATGAATACACTTCAATCATTTCAAGACAGGCCTTCATCATTTGTTGGAGCTGTCACACAGTTATCAGGGCTCACTGTAGGCAGCTGGAAGGGGGCCTCGTCCATAATTGAAAATTGAGTTTAGAAATGTCACATGTATCTGTCCATCTAAATTTCAAGCCGGGAAATCCCCATTGGCGCACAGCATGTAGAGGCCTGACAGTGCCCATCAATCCAAAGTTCAACACTTTAGTCAATAGAGACAATTGCCAGTGAGGGATTTGTTCATTTTTAACAAGGGGCATGTTGGGCAGCTTCAGTGTGAGAACAAGCCGCGGGCGTATCTCACTACTTCAATAATATATCTTTCTTTGAAAGAAATATTTTTGCTATTCAGTCTTCACTCACTATGTAACCCATTTAAAAATTAGCAGACAGGTATCTCCAGATACTTCTCGTTGTTGTCGCGTACAAATTTAAAGCTGCTGCTGCATCTTTCAAGGCACTGCAATTATTCTTTGATAGCTTCTTTTGAAAACAAAAAATAATAATAAAAAAAACCCCAAAAGCCTTAACCTTTAAATCACCATCTGGGTAACCTTTCTATTCTTTGCCTCAGGACAAAAGTACTAATTTCACAGACAGAGACTGAGTTTTATCAAAACCTTAAGAAAAAAAAATTCAAAATGTGACTAGGGCTAGGGCTAATCCTTTGACTTTCTTTTTCAAAATCCTCTATGAAGTTACTCTCTAACATATGCCTTCACCTCAGAGAATCTACATCCAAGGTCTAACTCCTCTGCAGTGGTTTCTAAGTGAGGAAAATAGAACGCTAATATATTCTGGTGTAATCATGCTTTGACCAGCATACCCCAGGGCAAGATGTAATCAGGAAGACAGTTAATAAAATGAACAAGACTGCTTTACTGATCTTACTAATGTCCCTGACCTTCCCCAAGGGACGACACTTATGCACACGCAAGCTCACGCTTATCCATACGTGCTCGTGACTGAACGCCCACATATGCATCACATGCATTCTGAGGCATGACCATACAAGTGGGCTGATTCACGTAAACACGTGGCAACAAGGAGACAGCGTGTTGCAAACATTAACGCCACAACATCATCATTATCCCATGATCCTTCAACCCTTTTCCCATTATCTTGGCTCTAAATTGGCTCTTTAAGCAGGGACGGTTTAAAGGACAGACCAATCATTTGCCCACGTCTGGCGAAAACTTTCACACAGGTTCAAACTCGGAGTTCTGAGAGAATTTCGAGGCGTCGTCTATTTCTGTATGTGAGTGTAGTTTACAGCTGGAGGGGAGATTGTCTCTACCGCGAGTCACACATAACGACTCCAGGGAGCAGAGTCACGACTCCATCAACAGCTGTCTATCAAACACTGTAATGACTGACAGAGCAAACGTACATGTCACTTAGTACTGGGCTATATTTGCATAAGCAACATGGTGATATAAATCTTAACACAGATCTACATGTAGGCAGAAGATTGTGTGAATAAGTACATGTAATATAAATGTAGATATAAATGTACACAATCCTTCATAACTAAAATGAAACTAATCCCTTGAGGGGAAAAACAAAAACAATGGGAAAACAAATCAAAACATGTCAAAAAAAAAGCTGTCACTTTATGATCCCTCATGGAAGTTAGAGTTAGTTAGGGCTGTCATGGCTGCAGTATATGCAGTTATTAGTGTCTGGCAGCTCAGCTGTAACCTTACACAAGCCTGCATGATGTTTCCAGTTAACTACTCTGACTACTCTGCTGTTTCTTTTCACTTCAAAAAATTTTTTTTTCTAATATCCAGTCTCTGCTTTCTTCACCCTCAGCCATTTTTTTTTTTTGGTTACCATAACACACCACCTCACGCACCACATTTTAGCGAGAAAGCTTTCTGCTCCCGAACTTGTTGCTACGTGCTCTTGTACCTTTTTTTTTTTTTTTTTTTATAGTGATGTTTTCCCACTTTGTGTCTGAGCTCTGTTTGTTGCTACTGTAACCAATCTCTTGTTCTCTTGGAAACACAATTTCACTCTTTCAGTGCATTTGAAGCCTCATCCTAAATATCACAGCAATAATAATAATTTAAAAAAATATGCAAAAAACATCGGCGAAAAAAAAAAGAAAAACCTTCTCAGTTCTCTAAGGCGGATGCACACTTTAGTAATTCATTCTGAGTGTTGCTTCACTTGAGGAAAACAAAATCTGCCCTTTCAAGTTTAGTTACTGGCCTTGTAAGTCAACATGATGTAACGCTGTATAAAGAGGGAATATTACAAATATTTTGTAAATAAAAATGATGCAATGTACTCTCCTGCTTGCTTCAACAAAGTGCTTCCACAGCACCGGGCATGTTTAAAAATTGAAGAAGTGGGACCTTGTAGTTTGCTACTTAGACATATATTCTGTTATTACATGGTAATTTAATAGAAGATGCCATAATATTAACATAATTGTAATATTTACTGTCAATACAGTTCATTGCTGGTAGGTACTATGATAAGACATGAAAGACACACAGTTCCATCCCTGTGCGTACATGATGAACAACAGTGTAATGATAATGATAGACCACATTCTCTCTCCAATCATGGTTTTATGATATTAGCAGTTTAGTAGATACAGCCTCAGCTCTACCCTGGCGTGGGATGTACTTCAGCCGCTCGGTGGATTACAGCAATGCATCAAGGTGCTCGGAGCAAAATGAAAATGTAATTCTCTGAGCGCTTGAGGGAAATACAAAACGAAGGGTCAGGAATGATCGCTTGTCGGAACGTGATCACTGGGCAGCTAAAGGGAAGCTGTCCCGATTCCTGAGGGTCATTCCAGGGATATCATTCCCAGGAAGATTAGGGCTGATGAGTGTTTAGTGTGGAAGCACAAACATCACCCGCTGACATCTTTTAATGGAGGCATACATGCATGAACGCCTGTACACACATCCAAATTAAGACAGTCATGAGATGGACACCTGGGTATGTAGTTGACACTGATAGAGTTAAACACTATTGGCAGTGCAAACAGTTATTGACAGAGTCTCTGTCTGTAAAAGTTGGTGGTAATAGAGAATGAAGGTGGGGTTAATGAAGAATGATCAGCTGTGTGTATAATTATGGATGGAAGTATAATATGCATTGTATCATAGAAGGAGACAACTTTTCATTTATTTTACATATCGTTTAGTAAGATACTTTCTGTTGTAGCTAGATGTAGATTTTCTTTTCATATGAACAGTACCAGGGGAAAACAGTAATTGGACAGAGGAGTGATATAAGAAAAGAGAAATACTGATTCCTTACTAACAAGGCACAACAACACACAACTGATACTAGTTCTCATTGTGTTTCCTCTCTGTGGCAACGTAACCTCCACACCAATAAGGCTTTGTGAATTCAGCTTTATTGAGTGTTCGAGGAAGGATGCAGGAAACAAAGGGAGTGAAAAAGTTCAATCTTAACGCAAGACACTACAGGTGGATGGGTTAAGACAGTGATCGCGATACTGCATGCTGGGATAGCATGCCAACTTTTGGTGAATTTAGGAGAAATCTACACACTCAAATTGACACGGTGTTATAAAATAAACTCCTACATGTGTATTTTGGATGTTTTCTTTCCACCAGTCTGAAAGAAGACATGTTATGGAAGCAAAATAGCCCAAAATTGTAGACCACTGCATGCAAAATGTTTTTCCTTGACGTGTCTTGCCTTAATGCTTCTATGCCAGTCCCCACTGTCTGTATGTGTTCCTCTCTTTCTCCCTCTTGACCTATACATCCTCCTTTTCTCTTTGTTTTTCTGCCCTGTTGTTGCATGAGGAGCATAATACTGGAGAGAAACGTTAATGTCTCACAGTGGGAAACACAAACCCAAATCTCTGCTTCCCTCATGGACTTGCTCCGTTTCCAGCTCCTTCTCTTCTTTATTTACCTCCCTACTTGATTATATTTCTCTCTTACTCTTTATTTGTCTTTTTCTTTACAGCACTGCATTTTTCTTCTTCTGCTTTCTCTCTCCTACCTGCACTCTTTTCTCTCTTCCTCTGTAGTCCATCTGACAGTATGAAATATGACCTCTCACTTTGGCTGAAATCCCTGAAGTCTTTGTTGTTTTTGCAAGTGAACACACACACTCGTACACGCGTACGCACACAGGCACAGGCGCAGACACACAAACACCTGCACATACAACACAAATCCCAAATGCTATTTCCAACTGCTCCAGAGATGGAGGAAGACAGGGGCTTATTGAGATGAAGCATGGGGCCTTGGGGGTGACAATGTGGGCATGATTGTCTGCTCTGGCCGCCTCCTCCTCCCTGAAACTCTACGGAAACTAAACCCCACTAGCAACTATAGCTAACCACCAAGGGAGAGAGAAGGAGAGAGCAGTATTTCAATTCTCTGCCTTTTGCAATTCATCACCATCCTCTAATGGCAAACTCTGCAGTTAAGCTGTCGCTCCCTGGAAGAAAAACAAGGATTCTTCAATCAGTGTGTCTGAAAAAGTAAGGTGCTGGTCAGCCCAAGTTATATCATTCCAGCAGAATGGCTTAAAATAGATCTGATGGCATAGAACATGCTATGCTTTTGTGCTAAATAATAAATTCAGGCTGTCTTAAAATGAATGGCCAGTGAAATCTACGAAATCGCTCGGATTTAGCATTGCAAAATCATGTGGGAGGTTATGATCACTGAAAAGCTAACTCTGAGAAAGATCTAAAAGCCTTAACAAATGTTTCTCCACTCGTTTTATACATCACAGTATTTGTTTCCAGAAAAAACACCTCTGAAAATCTCTCAACTGCACTTCGAACTCAACAAGCTCTCTTATCCAGGAGTGATCTAATATCTAATTCATGCATGTGAGGTTTTTATAT
>JBBMJY010000013.1:10304361-10319151 GCA_037833715.1 Toxotes lorentzi
CCGGTGTCCAAGGGTGGGGTGTTGGGGGTTTGCCAACACTGCCAGTCCGTTTTGGGGGGGGTTTTTAAACAAAAAAACTTTGGAACCAAAAAAAAAAAAAAAAAAAAAAAAAAAAAAGATGTTTCTGGATCAGCTTTTCTCCACTATCTTATGTGCTCAACAGCAGCAACAAATAAAGTCCCGAATAACACAGACAAAAATAAAAAAAATAAACAAATGAAACGCGTGAACATATCCTGGTCTCTGCAAGAAGTACACAGTGGATTAAGGCCACTTATGCGACGTGGAAACTAAAATCCAAGTGCTTGCTTTGTTCTCGTTTGGTACGTTCAAAAACAACAAACACACACGGATATGCAAACCGAAAACAGCGGCAGACAAGATGACTATTGAAACAGGCTGCACACATAGAAGCCCTATGCTTGCCAGTATGAAAGCTGCAGCATGTTGAGTATGATACATAACAAGAAATGGTAGAAGTTTTTTCTAACCTTAATTCAGGATTCCACCAGTATAATAGTGTTAGTACAAACATGAAAAAGTATAAAACCCTGTAGGTAGTCTGCTACTCTTTTTCAACCAACTATGCGCTAAGCCATTTTCAAATCTTTCCTGAGATTCTCTAGGCCTTTCATTTCATTGATCACACAACTCATGATAGAGCTACAGCAATGCTCAATCTCATCTTTGAATTATGTCAAAACATGTCAGCTGCTGCTGACAGGACAAAAAAATGATGTCTGACATTCACAAACAAATCAGTTGGATAAGCTGTGGCCAGTTTACTTTAAAAAAAATAATGTTCATGTCTTAATAATCCACATGCAGTAAGAACTCTGCTCTTATTCCACTCATGGAAAGGGGGAAGGAGGCAGACGTTGAAGCAGAATTGGTGGATTTGGAAGGGATTTGGCAAAAGGTATTTCTCCATCACCAACTTCTGGTGACACTGTCATATCATTGATGACAGTCTATTTAATTAACTGTATGAAAAAGTATGTGGATCAGTGGGTGTGCAATGCCTGATATGGACCTTTGTTTGTTTGTTAAGCTCATGCTGACTTGAATTTTATTAGAATCAGCGCAGTAACAACACTTGATTATGCCAATTGGAGGTCAAGCATATGCAAGGACAATGTTGGACTCCCTAGTTTTCTCTGGGTCCCTCCCAAATTGGACCAATGATTTAATGTGTAGTCGCATGTCCTCATCCAAACACTGGCTATTGAGATGGTGTCCAGCAAGTGATGTGGGCTTAGTTGATGATTAGCAGACTTTCTGGGGAAGACCAGGTTTGATTAGGAGCAATGGCATTTATCCCACTTTGGAAGGAGCAACTCTCTAGAAATCTGAGTAATAATCTGAGTTTATTAGTAGACCAAAATCATGACAATGCAGAGTTGAGACCAGGAGGCAGAGTTGACAGAAGAGTAGGTATACATTAAAACCTAATAGAAATGAATACAACCGCTATAACAGAACCAAAAACAAGACAACTAAATGTGAACTATTAGTCAATGATTTGATAACTGATCATCACATTGATTTATTCTGTGTTTTTGAGGCCTGGTTGGAGCAACACATCCTACTCATTAATTCTCACGTTCCTCAAAGCACAGACTGAGGAGGAGGGCATGCAGTGATTTTCCAGTCCAGCTTATTAATCAAACTATACCTCTTAACTTAGTTATAACTTATTTAACAGCCTTACGCTTAGTCTTTCACGCCTAAACCCAATCTGAATTTTTTTGCCTGCATTAGTTCTTAGTACAGATAAAGTAATTATAGACATTCATGTAGATGTTGACAGCAACAGCCTGAGTTCTATTATTATTTTCATTATTTTCGTCACAGTCTGCTTCCCAGTTCCCCATAGCCTATGTCTCCAGTTCAGTTCTCCTGAACCACGCTCTCCACTTCATTCCATTATGCCATCTTCCATCTGTTCACCAGGTGCCCTCGGACCTTCCCTCCTCCTCCTCCTTACCTGAAGTCGCTCATCTGACTGCCCCACCCATCCACACACCTGTCGCCACCTCTCATCACCCCACCTGCACCTTTCGTGTTTTCTGTATGCTTCAGGTCTTGGCTCCTTGAATCTGCCTGTCTGCATTTTGACGTTGGATTCCTGCTTTTGTGTTTTCTGGTTTTGACCCTTGCCTGCTTCACTATTCTGGAAGCCTTTGTTCTTCTTTTTGTAAATAAATGCACTGAACTAATTAGCTCTGCCTCTGGCGTCTGTATTTGGGTCCTTTCTTTTGTGTTTCTGACATCAGCTGTGACACTACTAGACACAATTAGCTTTTCTCAAAATGTAAATGAACCCACTCATCATTTTAATCACACCCGTGATCTTGTTTTGACATATGGCATAGAAATTGAACATTTAATATTTCCCTAAAACCCTCTTTTGTCTGACCATTTTTTGTAGCTTTCAAGTTTACATGGAAAAAAGAAATGGAATGGAAAAAAAGCCATTATTTCCAATATTCCAATTATTTACAATGCCATGTGTCAATATAATGGAGGACAGCTAACTCTAACTTTACTCCCACACAAGTTGATGATCTTGTTGATAGTGCCGCCTCCGCAGTGCTTACAATTCCTCTGAAGAGGAAGGCAGTGAATCAGAGGCTAGCTCCTTGGTACAATTCACAAATGCGCGCTTTAAAAAAGACACTGCGAAAGCTGGAAAGGAAGTGGTGTTCCACTTGTCTAGAAGAATTTCGCTTAGCTTGGAAACATATTCTAATAACATTAAAAAAAAGAGAAAATAAGAACAACCCCATCATATTAAAGATGTAACAGCTGTAATTCAAAGGAAAATTCTGGCATTTTTGCACTTGGGGGTTATTCTACTAGGTCTTGTGAACTTTGCACTTGCCACTGTTGTAGAATGCAACAAGCAAAACAACATAGTTCGAGGCAAGCAGTGCTCATCTTTTAAAGCTTTAATAAACTGCACATAAATAATTTCTCCTGTATTTGAACCAGGCAAAAGTAAACGTGGAGAGCAGACCCCTGGATTAGCTACTTTTGCTAAATGCATAGCGATCCACTTGCGGGGCAACCAGTGCCACTGACCAACAGTTACCACTGAATCACAGTCAGAGTAAATTCCAGATTTATGTGGATAAAATACACAAAAAAAACCCTCCCTCTAAAACGCTGAACTGAAAATAAAGGTAGTGGATGATGGGAAATTTAATTTCACTGTAAAGTGCATGAATATCTACTTTCTCACCTGAAAAGAGACAAACCTGGCTACATCATTAGCACACTGAGTTAATGAGATTTTACTGCTAATAGCTTTGTCTTATCTTAAAGGTCAGGTTTGTGGTGTCATAACTCAACACAATGTATAACAAAAAAAAAAAAAAATGCACTAAGGAAGACACGTATAACCTTGTGTATATTTTATTCATTTAATAGGTAAGTGATCCAACACCCTGATTTTCAAATATATTCCTTTGAGCAACACACCGAACCCCTAGAGCCAGGAAAATGAGAATTTCTCAGAGGACATCAATAAGCTATCACGTTCACTTTATCATCACCCAGTATGCTTACATCAGAAATCTCGCCCACTTGAATGCTAACCAGGCAGAGCTTCTTCTCTCAGGAGATTCGATTTAATGCTGCTGTCGAACAACACTCTCCCCCCAGTAATATCAGGGGCATGGACATCCACAGGGGATACACTCACACTGATAATAACACATAGACACACGCACATCTAAGTGAAAACACATTCACAGACATGCACACATATTCCTTTCCAGATGTATTGACACTGAATGGAATGAATACATTAAAATCCTCCATATATTTTGGTGCATCAGCTAGAGTGCCTTATGAAATACACGCACACACGCTGGAGTCTCAGACTCAAACACACACCATCATCAACACAATCAACACTGGTGGATAGGCAATTCTTCTTTAAAGACAGGAAGCCAGAGCAATAATATATGTTGTTAGTTAGATTTGTTGGAAGCTCTAGGTCTATTAATGTGTGTGTGTGTGTGTGTGTGTGTGTATTGTATCTGTGTGTGGTGCCTTTGTATATATAATGCCTAGGGCTCACCCTTCAGCAGTGAACATTTCAGAGAGGAGATGAGAAAGAAAAAAAAAAGCAGAATAAATAAATGGAAGATGGAGAAGAAATAGATAACAGCGAGAAAGGAAAAGAGTCGAGCTGCAGAAATAAAACAGAAAAAAAAATCTAAATAGAGACATAATAAAAAAAATAAAGATAAGGAATGCTTTGTGTGCATGTTTGTGTTACGGCATGGAATGGATGTTGCATTGTGTGATTACACCTGCGAGCTTGGCCATGGTGCTCAGCCTGTGTATATTTAGTTAATGACATCTACTTTGTAATTCTTCCTAGAAAGATCCTATTTTCTTTTCATAGCTGCAGCTTTGTGTAGCTTATACTGTCTCGGCTAAAACACAAAATCACACTGCCATTCCTCCTGTAACTCACCTGGTCTGCCTTTACTTCAGTCCCAGAAGACAGTTAACCAGTTTAACGTCTTAAGTTGAACAGCAACGCACACAATGGCAGCAACAAAACCATTAGCGAATTGTTCACAATACTATGCGCTGAGAGCTGCCTCTTTGTGTATCGTTAATGGACTCCTGTCTAGGCTCTTTATATTGACCAATGTCTAATTTTGCTTGAAAATAACAACGGCAGGAAACAAGCAGTGGAAGCTGCTCCGAAACAAAAGCCTCCCGCTCAACACGTTCTCTCAGTTAGAGTAATTTAGAGAACACACGCATCCATATGGCCAACAAATGCTCTGAACCAGTCAATCACAAACCTGTAAACCTGTGAAATCAACCAAACACAATGTTGGCGACTGCATTGTGTACAGTACAGTATTGTTCTTTATAGTAGACACACATCAGAGGGGTAAGTGGGATTGCATCTACTAAACTAATATGTTCTTTCCAAAGTAAAAGTTTTTTTTAACATGCATGTTTAGACCACTTGAAATATAAGACTAATTTATTTTTTTGACATATCATGCTAATTGTCTTATCTGTAAATGTATATACTGCCTGTCTTTTCCTTAAAAGTTCTTGATTTTTATTGGCAGTGCTTGATTTTTAGTTCCAGTTGTGTTGCACCTGACACTACTTACATCTGAATTAGCCAGCACGCTTGTGTGTGATATTCCTCTGCATTACAAACGGATACATATACTGCAAATAAGGACTTCAAAAGACTATTTTTATTTCTGTGCTTGAACCAGTTTCCCTCGAGCAAAACATGGCCCGGAGCACCTCTTACCATTTGATCTTTAGCTGTGTCCTGAAATGGAGCGCTAATTTCAGGTGCCAGCGGCTGCGGAACATCAGACAGATTCCTTCCAAGTGAAAAGTACGAGAATGTGTAAACTACTTTTAGGGAAAGCGCAACACCTTTCAGAGAACATGTGAAGTTGTTCAAACAACTGTATGCACATTTTAACAACGACACTTCATTCTTCTGCTCAGGTAGCTTCCACAATGGCTGCTTTTGGTCTCTGCTTGTGCTAAAATAGAATTTGCGCTCTGTGTACCGGGAGAGTAGAGTGTTTAACATGCTGGGGGAATGCTACAGCCAGTGGGCAGCAGGCATGGACGCACACATGCAAACACACACACAAGCGCTGACTGAGAGAGATACATACAGGCTTCCAAAACTATACAGATACACACACAAACACACGCCAAAAGATTCAGTGGCAGCTGGTGTTGTCTTAACAAACAGTTACACCACATACACCATCCATCCACGCGGACCGACATCAGACAGATTACACACTGTGGCCATTGCTCAAAAGGGAGCTCCCATATATAAAAAAAAATAAAAAAATAAATAAAATAAACTACCACCCATGGGACTCATGAGTTTGTGTGACTGAGGGACTGAGAGAGAGAAAACGACAAGCACAATGAGAGAGGGAGAAAGAGAGAGAAAAAGAAATAGAGGAAGAAAAGCATAACCGAGGAAATAAAAGAACAAAAAAGAGAGATGCTGCCCTGGCAAACACCTTATTACTCCAACTTAATGTACTGTAAAGTGTTATACTCCTTTCTTTTGACACCTGCGCCTGTGTAGCTATAAGCTGTAAGTGTGGCACTCAGGTAGACAGACATTGGGCGGGATAAGACACACGACTCTGTCAACACAACATATGACAGCATTATCCCAGGCAATGACGCATTACCAAGGCAACAGCAACCAGAGAGCACACATTATGGGACGTAAATGATTTGGGCTCCTCTGTGACGGATCACACGTTGTTGCTCTACTTCTTGTAGAGTCTCTCCACTAAACACAGCTTTGTCACAAAAAAAGCTCACTCGCTTCCAGCGCGCACACACACACACACACACACACACACCCTTGCTGTGTAACATCCCGTTAAAATTGTTACGTCTTGTTCTCAGTTTTATTTTGACATACTCCTCTTGTCGTTTCAGTTCCTGCCCTTGTGTGTTTCCTGCCCCCTTGATCATCCACACCTACATCCAATTACTCACCTTGCACCTGGTTTTGCCAAACCAGGGCACAGGTACACACACACACACATACACTCACAGATATATATAAACTCCCCCCTCGCCCCTGTGGGCGGTCTTTTTCCTTCAAACTCAGGCCTGGGAGCTTGAGGGTCCTGCGCAGCATCTTAGCTGTTTCTAGGACTGCACTCTTCTTGACAGAGATATCAGATGATGTTCCTGGGATCTGCTGGAGCCATTCTGCGAACTTGGGGGTCACAGCCCCGGGTGCCCCGATTACCAGAGGGACCACTGTTGCCTTCACCTTCCACATCTTTTTTTTTTAGCTCTTATTTCAGCTCTTGGTAAATCTCAAGCTTCTCATGTTCCTTCTTCCTGATGTTGCTATCACTACAGATTGCTACATCTATCACTATGGCCTTCTTCTGCCGTTTGTCCACCACTCCTTATGTCCAGAGTTTTTACATGCTGTTTCCAAGCCCTCTACCACCACCACCGCAGATGTCTTCAAGTGTCTCATGTTCTAACCTATCAGAACGGCTGGAGAAAGGTTTGAGGCTAATTCCATTCGTTAATTTGCTGTGCTATATAAAGCCTAACTTTACACGTCATGCCTCTTATCAACTGAGCGAACACCCCCAGCTCCCCTGCCCCTAGGGGCTGGAGAGCTGCAGGTGCTGCTGCCTACAACCTTGAAGGACGGTGGATTCTCATCAGTGCATTTTGAGCAGGGAAAGACAGAGAAGATAATTTAACATTAATTAGCATCTTGTCTACAGGGGGTAAGAAAAGGAAGGGAAAAAGAAAGGCGGACACTGGGGTGATGTGGAGAGCAAGAGAGAGAGAGAGGGAGAGAGACGCCTGAGGACTCCGATGATAGTTGATGATAGTTTCTCTTGTATTTCGATATATTAGCTCTTGTTCTCTTCTGGCCCCTGACTTGCTTCTTGCCTAGAGTGCTTTCACAAATTAATGACACTGTAACCAGAACATTAGTTGGGTAATGAAAGACGTGGCACAATCGGGTAGTGTGTGAGCACAATAGGCTAATAAAAAGTGACAATACATGTAATATAAAGAGATGTAGAAACTAATAATCAAATAGTTAAAACTCAATGACAAGGCCTCTAATAAGCATATTCTTATTCTTTTTTATTTTCCATCAGTAGTAAACAAGGTATCAGGTGTGATGTTGGCTCATTGCAGACTGGTTAAGGATTGCACATTTTACAGTAAAACATAATTAGGGACAGATTTTTGTAGTTCAGCTGGATGTCAGCTAGCCTTGTTCGCATTTCACAGCAGCGATCAATTATGGGTACCTCTTATTTTTGCAGGTGGAGACGCGAGAGCTTAGGAGCGAAAGTGAGAGGGTAGAGAGGGAGAAAAGCAATTGCCTGCCGCGGCTGCATTTGTAAAGGTTAATGACAAACATCACAAACCACAAACGGGAGCAAAGAAATAAACAAGTGGTTAACTAGTGACGCTGAATAAAGTCATTAGTGTGTAAAGCAAGACCTGCGAGCATGTGCGTGAGAGTGTAGAATATGACTGTGGTGGCTTGCTGTGAGTTGTTAGGTAACAACTGAGAACAGAAGTGGCCAACGAACGGACTTTAACAATGCCGTGCATACACACAGCCTCATTATCCTGAACCACACTCATCTCTTATCTCTGGCACCCCTGTTTCTGTCCTCTCCTCCTGTGTCCCTCACACCCTCTCTCTTCTCCTCTGTCTCTCATAACCTTTTTACACCGAAGACCAAACTAAACTCTCAACTTGTGTTTCTGCACACAGTTTGTTATGAGGAGGATAATATGATGCTTTAATAAAGTCAAATAACAACTGGTTTACATTAGGTGCTTTGTAGTGTAGTTCTCACATTAATCACTTGTCCCATGTCCATTCTTTTACAATAAGTGACCAACATATCTTGTGTCTTATTAGACCCTAATACCTAATTTTATTCCTAATACCTAATTCTTATTATACCCTAATTTCATTCTCTTCACTCTGTGAACTTATTTTTTCCCCTTTCCGCCTAACTACTGTATCATGCTGCCTTATCACCTCCTTACACCTTGTTTTTTTTTGAAAGTCTTAAAACAGTGGTGGCAGTTTATAATGATTCTTACGTGTAACATAATAACTTTTGACATGTTTTGACAGAAATTACTTTGACAATTGTAACTTTATGACATCACCCCAGGTTAACTGGATGTCATTTTGCTGACGGGGAGTGAAAGGTTTCCTTCGCAAGAGAGAAAACAGCTGGATATGCAGCGGCATTTTAGGATTGTCAGGTTATTGTCTCAAAACACTAACATTTGGGATTAGAATTTTGCTGCCAGTGTTACTCCTCACTTGAGAACAAAATAAATTTGACTGATTACACAACCAGATGACACTGCAGGCAAAAAAAAAAAAAGTCTGAGTCAGCAATGGTACACCCAGTCAATAAGTTAAACTTTTATGTATAACACAGACAATCGATAAGGATGCTTATTGCAGGTTGTGAATTTCTCTCGTTCCTCTGTGAGGTTATAATAGGCACAGTTTGTCAGTGCATTACATTAGCCAAATCCTCTGCATATAAGCAGAAAATGTGTGCATCTGCGTTGCCTCTAAACAGTGCATGAATTAGACACTTATGTCTCGCTGAAGCACAGTTCACTGGATTAATGAGCTCATTTATTTGATAGAAACATTTCTCTCTTCATTAGCCTGGATGCTATCAATTATGCTATCAACGGCTTCAGGCAAGTCTGAGAAATAAAGAGAGAAACAAAGTGTTTTCATAAGCTAACAAAATCTGTGTGTGTGTACGTATGTGAATAAATTTGGTAGTGTTTGTGGATGAGTGAGGAAAATGAGAAGGTGGTTTTGTTCAGTAAATAAACATGGTAAATATGTGAAATAAGTTTGTATTTTTGGTTGTTTTACTGTGAGATGATTGCTTGTGTGATATTATGAGGTAATTTATTCATCTTTTTGGTTTAACTTTAATTAATCAGCACCATTACTCTAATTCTGCTAATTCTGATTCGACATTCTGATGTGGCAATGAGGCTGCTCTAATCAGGGCTTTGCACCAAAGGTGTAGTTCACTGACTTTTTAAACTAGCCTTTTGTGTATACTGACTTCTCCTTATGAGTTTAGACTGCACATTACATACCGAGCGGAAGAGTTGTTGAGAGTTGTAATGGATCACTTAAAGCTGTTACTAGGATACCATCGACTTCTATGCATGAGGGTTAAGGTCAAGTACAGAGCACTGAGTCAACGAGGCTCAGCCAGACAGAAACTGAAAGAAGGAGTAAAATTCCATTGGAATTTGACGACCTTTGATTTGACCTCAAGGCAGCTGTCCTGTGATGATGTACAACACTCACAGGCTTCAGCATATGCTTCACCCACTCTCCTCTGCAGCTTTGAACATGTGTGTGTCAGAGAATGATAGATGCATGATACATGTTTTTTTTTTTTTTTTTATCAGTGTCTGCATCTGCACGAGGGCTTGTTCGTGCAAGCCTTGTGCCACTGGTTGTTTACAGGTTGTTTAAGCTGAAAGGAATGATGCTAAATCATTAGTGAAGGGTGCTAATTCTCCTCTTAAAGCTGTGAGTCCAACACTAATGGAAATAGTGTTCGACAGAGTGAATGGAAAGACAGGGGCAGAGGGATGGGGTGAGGGGGTGAGGGGGGGGGGGGATTTCAGAGGTAAAACCGGAGGTAAAGAAGCGGAGAAAGGCAAAACTGGAGACTTGAAATGGTAAAAAAATGATACATCTGGATGCAGAAGATGATGGGGTGTAGTGGAGAGAGGAAGAGCTGAGATGGAGGGGGTCTTTTTGAGTTGTGTCTTTGTTTGTGTGGCTGCATGCATCTGCATCAAGCTCTCCCATTATTTCCATCCTGCAATCATGTGTGTGTGTGTGTGTTTGCAGGGATGTGTTTGAGAGAGACAGTGGTGATAAGAAAAATAATAAAAGGACAGAATCGGTGAGGAAGGGGTCAGACAATTAGGACAATTACTGCCGAAGTTCCAAATTAAGCGTGTCACTGGTGGCAGAATATAATTCCCATTTAACGGTTCGTTTATCTCCAAAATGCCAGCGTGTAGTGTAATAGATGAGATCTGGATGGAAAAAAAAGTGGAAGTGGAAGTGTAGCAAGTGTACGTCTGTGTATAGCCATGCGTGTGCGTATGCCTGTGGTTCACAGTGGAAATGCTGTTGACAGTGTAATTTGATGAAAGCTGACAGCTAATTTATGAAGCATATTTTTGGGTAAACGATTTTTCCCGGTCCTACTCTCTCACTCATTTTCGACTGGTAATTGGATTTCCCCAACTTAGAAGGTGGTGAATAAAGAGTAAACTAGTTAATGAAGGGCTGACTGTGTGTATGTGTGCATGGTTGAGGGAGGGGTACCTGCGTGTATGTGCCTGTCGTCGCACAACAGCATTTTCAGCTTGAGAGTTAAAAAACAAAAACAAAACAACAACAACAACAACAACAAAAAACAGCATTTTAAAAGAGTGTGTGTATGCACACAATGTTTCGAGGTGTAGATGCCATCTCTCAGAGCAGTGGAGGTTAATTGCAAAGTTTTGGTCTGCTGCACTAATACCCAGCTATTACTAACCACCTATTGCTTTATTCCTACTCAGTCAATCAAGGACCATGGACACACATTTACTGTACGCACAAAAGCACACACACACAGAGGCATACCTCTAACAAACCTGTCATCTTCTGTTCCTCCCTCACCCTCTTTCTATCTTTTCTCACTCACTCTAATTGCCAGGATTCTCTTGTCTTTATGAACTGCTATTCCCTAAGGTGGGCCTTTGTGTGCATGCACGTATGAACGTGTGTACTATGTTTGCAGGTGTGTGTGTGTGTGTGTGTGTGTGTGCTGGTCAGAAGAAACATAGAAAAATGGCAGAAAATGGTTCTCACAATGACAGCAAGCTTGTTATTCTCAAAGTGAAAACCACACGGCACTGTGAGTAATGTGACATTGCGCGCACCCCCCCCACACGCACAAACACACAGATCTCTTCTTCAAAGAATTTATTAGACTAAATACCAAGCTTTGACACAGACATAGCAAAACAAGACTAAAACGCTTCTGCCTTTGTCTCTTCTGTCACCACCAGTGGCAGTTCCACAGCTGCAAGCCCTCCTCTCTGCTCATCTGTACTGCAGATAAAAAAAAAAAATTCAAAATCCTGTTTAAACTTCACTAAACCAACCATAACACAAATCAAATGCATCTAATCCAGGGCAAACCTTACATGACTCAACCATTCCGCAAGCCAGCCCAACTAATTCAAACCAAACTGACACAAAAACCCTACTAGGCCTCGCTCAAGTACATTACAGCCAAAATGACTGAGTCCAAACAAATCTAATGCAAATGAATGTAATCCAAGTTAATCTACTCAAAATGAGCCCAGCCAGGCCACAACTCTTTTCCAATGGCCTGTTTCAGTTCTTTGATTAGCAATTCTTTGTGCTGGGTAAGGACAGGATGAAGGCAACAGTTCAAACATGCAGATGGGTGACAAACTGAAGGCAAAAATCAACAAAGGGGGTCTTAGTAAAGAGTTGGGTCATAACAAGCTGCTAGAACAGCTTTAAAGCTCCTTGACAGGAGATACTTGCATTTGGTGTGTTGGTGTTATTGGTGCTGCCTGACATGTTGGGGTTAAGATCCAGTAAACTCCATATGATGTGATTCCCTTAATTTCCATATTTATCTGCATTCTTCATGTTTCCCTCCTCGTTTATTCAGATTTTTCTTTTAATTCGTCCCCCCCTCTGTGCTATCCACCCAGACAGGCAAAGCAAGAGGGTGATGCCTCTGGTTTACTGTTGAAATGAACTTCCCATCAAACCCTGAGCATGCGATAAAAAGCCACCATTCTGTCTCTCTAGGTGCTGTGTACGTGTGTTTGAGTCAATGGTGAATAAAGATGCCTTCCTCAGCCCTTACCTGGAGTGTTGAGTAGTCTGGACCTCTGACAGGTGTAGGCGATTTGCTGCTCACAGTTTTCTGCGCTGGTGGTGATGGCTGTCACCTGGAAACACAAACACGGATATGTATTTTCGTTCTATCTTACTCAACGAGACAGGCCGATTTCATGTAAGAACAAATTATTGAGCCTCATAATGAAACAAACTGCTTTGTAATGTTTTTTTTTTTTTTGGGTGGGGGGGTGGTGTTAGAGAAACTGAAAATGGAACAAGTGATCCATACAAATGAGGAGGGAACATAATTACAGGGAGGATATGCTACTCAAAACCCTGTCATCTCATGTAACACAGTGGTCTAGTACACTGTGCAGGTAGAAACTGCTGTCACTCCTTACTGGAGTGTTGAATTCTGTTAGGTTCATCTATAGTTTTCTTTTGACTGAGAGTGACAACTACAATCCATAACCACTCACCAGAAAGATTAAATTATTGACTCCTGAGTGTGAGAGAGCAGATCCAGGTCATCTGAGTTTCATGCAGCTGAGCCACAGCAGGCAGTTGGTGAAGACTCTTTATGTTAGATTATCATTGTGCATTTGAAAGAATAAGGGCTGAATCAGTAGAGGGAGCGGTAGTATGAGGTTGAATTACTCTTTTTTTCACTGCAGTCGCAAGCTGTTGAGTATATGGCGCTGCTGCCGGTGTGGGATTGTCAAAACATTGACAGCAGACATATTGGTTTGTAGCATAAATGTTACCATGGTTACAGGCCGTCAGAAGATCCATGGAGAAATGACTCACTTTACTGGCATTGATAATAACTGTAGAAAGAGAGGTTGTCACTCATATTAACAATAACAAGCAAGAATTTAAGAATGTATTCTGAATCCGTCTGAATTCCACACTCGATTATCTTGCATGAAAACTCCAACTTACTGCTCAATGGACATCTTGACTTGAATTAAAGAAGTACAATCAAGGTTCACTAGACTCTCAAGAGTAAGTTTGTTTTGTCTCCGGGGTTTTTAGGAAGTAGAGACAGAGGTGTGGACATGTGACATAAAGGTAGGCTTTCTTGCACACACTTGTGCTGGTGACTGTAAAAACGGCATGCATAAAAAAAGTAAAGGTACCATGTAATGGTGCTTAGACATGGTAAGATTTTAATGAGACCAAATACAAGGCCCCGGTATGAATTAAAAATGATAAACTTTAAAATGCAGAGGTAAATAATTATAATTGGTTCAGCTTCTATTCACAGGGTTGTCAAATATTCACACTTGAATGCTTCAACCGTCCTCTGTGGATCATTGTGAGTACATTACAGGGTGTCTGTAATGTACTCATTACAGATGTAGGTAGCCTGACATAGCAGAACATGTTGCCCCAGTGCAGCAGACGGAGGTGTGGGAGAAAGGGGGATACAAAATTCAACCAACAGTTGTGTTCGAAAGTGGTGTGTTGAGGACAGAACAATAAGCCGTGGTCCAATACTCCATGTCGGACCAGCTTTGTAACTCATTAAATAATAACATCCATTTTATTTTGTGGAAAACAGTAAGTATGGTTGGGAAGGCGTGAACTGCATTTTGTTACCTGGTCCATAGAGGCGCTGTAGTTGACTTGTAGAACGGTGCGTCTCTCTCTACTGGAGCCTGTCACTGTAGTTTTGGGTGGCAAGTTGTTCATAACCGTCGTCCATACTTTGTCCTCTAGACATACAAAACACACACAAAACATGTTAATTTAAGTTAATACTGAAAATCAGAACATGGGCAAATAAATGTTATTTAACTGCAAGAATCAATCCTATTATTAAATTTGCAAAAAAATAAAAAATAAAATAAAATACACATTTACATACATCAGACTCACTCACATGTTGGTATATTTTCACATAGGCATACACACTAAAAGAAAAACATCACTTTAGCTGTCATGGCAGTGAAATTCCCTCTGTGTAATCTAAGTTCCAGCTAGGAGACTCTTGGGTTTAATAGACACTTGTGAGCTGTTATAGCATGAGCCAGTCACTCAGACATCTCCCTGTTCATTCACACTGTCAGTCAGGGAATGTGTGTGTGTGTGTGTGTGTGGGGGGTGGGGTGGTGGTGGTCTGGGTGGGGTGTGGGGGGTGAGGGGGGGGGGGGGGGGGGGTCCCTTTTTTTTCTTTCGCCCCCTCCCCCACCCCCACCCCCCCCAAGGGGCTCGCCCCCAAAGTTCATTGCCCTTCCCTTCAAATTCCCGCCTTTTCTCTGCCTGCATTCTCTTTTTTTCCAAACTCC
>JBBMJY010000013.1:10322134-10338648 GCA_037833715.1 Toxotes lorentzi
CACACACAACAAAAAACTTCAGACCCGTCATTGTTTAAGACGGTCGTTTGTCGCCAGCAAGCAGAAGAAAGTAGGTTGGAGGGCATAATCAGGTGTTTTTTTTTTTTTTTTTTTTTTTTTTTTAGAACTGCTCATGACATGTCTTCATAGTCTTCATGTTTAAAATTGATGGTATGTGCCTTTAAAACAAGCTCTAAAACCCCGAATTCATCATTCTCAAACTAGAAGCTGAGTTCTTGACTTTTCTTTCTATTTTGTTTTATTTATTCAACCAGGGAACGTCCTGAACACACACTTTTCTGTTTTAATCTTTTTTCAAGGTCTTCTTAAGCAATGCTGCTTTCAAAAATTACACTCACAGCCTTCTACTATTGGCCACTAAACATTTCCACTGGGGCAAGAGTTTGAAGCTCAATACCTTGCTAAAGGGGCGAGTCAACAGTGGTTGTTAAGGGAAGGGAAAGCATTGCTTCCTACTTACATTTTATTGGCTGGTCCCCAGAATCCTCCCATTACTTTCAAGTTCCAAACCAGACACCGGAATCTCCAAGTTACTGTTGTGCATTCAGCTCTACCTTATTAGTGTTTATTAGTCCTTCATAAACATTGACACACACGCAGACAAAGATATGTGGTCACACAAAGACATCTCTCATATTGTTTTTATCACATTTCTGTGTTTTTATTGTCTGTGCTTTATTTCATTTCCACTGTTATTCGTACTCCTCAGTCCCTGTGCGACACTATATCCCGAACAATATCTTTTTCTCACTTTTTCTCACATTTAAGTCATATTAAATCTGTTGTTTTAGGTTGAACATGCACAATATAGCTTAAAGTTCTCTCTCTAACCCTCTCTTGAAAGAGAACAATATTTGTGGCATATGGAATGAGGAGTGGCATTCATAAATTTATAAGCCTTTAAGAAAAAAAACCTCTAGGCCTTTTCTCTCTTTCTGACTCTGTTCTCTTTGTGTGCTGGCGCTTTTGGTGGGTTGCCTCTTCTCAGACCAGAACAAAGCACACAACGCAGCTGGAAAAGCCTGGCCCCTGAACACTTCAAAAGTTAATCTGTCCCGCTGCTGAGAATTATGGCTTTGGAAGGAGAAACAGCTTAATCACTCAAAGGCAGACAGAGGAAGGCCAAATCAAACAAACACACAAGAAATGGAATACAGAGGTATTAACGCGAGGGGTTAAAAAAAAAAAAAAAAAAACTAGGTGAGCAGAAACTCACAGCTATACACTCATACTTACATGTGTGACACGTGGCTCCAGTATATCCTGTTCCATCACAGGTGCAGCTGAAACTATCCCATGTCTGTTTACACCGGCCGCTGTGTTCGCAGTGGTTAGGCATACATCTGGAGAGACAGAACGAGAGAGAGAACACGTTTAAACATTTACAATACACAAGCTGCTTTAAAAAGAGGGAAAAATGAACGTTTTCAACATTTAAAGGTCGGAAGCAAACACACTCACACAAAAGCTTGCTGCCCACTAGACACACTACTTCATTCTGTATTACTTCAATGCTTCAGAAAAATGATTTAAGTGGGATTATATTGATATGAACATGAAACATCTAACAAGCTGCCGGCTAATCTGTCACGTGTATTTAGATATTCTAGTGATATGAGAAAGAGCTTTGAATACCAGTGTCAAATGTTCCCGACAAGGCCTCTGAAAGCTTTCTGCATCATCCATCTGTCTTTGTGTCGAATGTATCATCTACTGCATATTAAATATGTTGACTGACTGTGGTGAAACCTTGGAATCTTGGGAGACTAGTCTTAAAAGAGGCTGAAAGAGTGCCAACTACACGATTACACAACTACACAATGTTCATGATGACTATTTTTCTCGGTGGGGCAGATTGGGTCAGAATATCCAAAGTTTAAAAAAAGTGTAAAACAGTGGTAGGACACAGTATGAACTGTTTTAAAGTGCAGAGAATTACACAGAATTCATCGTTAAGGAAAACTGGCCCCAAGTGATGAAAGCCGCTATGTGCATTAACTGAACCTCACACATTGAGATTTGCTTTTAAAGGCAGGAGGGAGTGCGGGGTGGGGAGGGGTGGTGGTGGGCGTACTTTTTAAAGCAATACATATCTGGACTGATGCAGAGAGGCATCAATATCCCACTGAGACCGCACACAAAACTTTCCACAACATAAAAAGTGGATTTCCTGAATTCAGATGGACCTTTGCTATACATTTTCATGTACATTAGCATGCAAAGGACGCTACACATTGAGATTCAAGAGCAGAACAAGACCAGCAGTAGGATTTAAACCTTGTAATATTTATTATATCCAACAGTGAGGGCAAATATTTCAATTTATTAAATATAGCAGTGAGATAGCAGCCTCACTACTTTCAGCAATTGTAACAGTGCAGTAGCCAGCACGCTGCTTAATTGAGAAGACGTTTTTCTCTCTCTGTTTTGGCCATTTGTTCACCCTAGATTGCCCTTTTCACACTCAATGGTATACAAAATCGTGACATATGTCGGCACAAAAGTGAGATGTGATTGCTCATTTTGAATGTGAGCAACTGATCAAAGATGAAAGTGTTTTCACTGATGATGAGAGCATTTGAATGAGTGATGTGTCAGTACAGCAAGGAAGGAATTACTTGGTCAACAGGAAGCAGTTATGAATTCACTATTTTATACTTATTAACTTGTGCGGCAACAGAAAACAAAAATATGTAAATGGGAATAACAAACTTTCATGACTGCTTAGAGTGAAAAACAATTTAGGTGAGCACGGAAATGCTGGTTATCTATGCAGATGGTGGCTGCATGCACAACTTTGTGTTTTCTTACCCATTAGAATTTTTACACTTATGATTCAGTATCCACATTTCAAAAATAACTGGAAAGTAGAAGTGCAGATGCAAGTAAACATGGTTATCTGTCTCACTGTGAATGCAACATGAAGCACGCAGTGGTTAAGACATTGTTGTTTTTCTGGTTGAAATTTGAATACCAACTGAAATCCTGAGCACATCAAAGTTCTGTGGATTGATCTGCCTGAAGGCCTGGTGGGGATGGATCCCGAGGCACTGTAGTGTTAGAGCTAGGCACACATAGACACACTCACGCACACTTGTTCTCATGCACAAATTATGTGATTAAAATATCTGAGTCTGCTTATTTGAATGAATCAAAGTGATGATATGAGCAAAGCCAGCTGGAGGAAAAACAAACACTGACTCATAAGAGCTGCGGGGAGCCTTTAAAATTCTGAGTTCTCCTTTAGTCAGATAGGCAGCCGGGCAGTTAAACAGCACAGAGACATTCCATCTACGGAGGGGAGACATGATGATCAACAGTGACTAAGATGACATACAACCGTGGGCTTGTTCGTGTGATTCAGTTTATGATGAGTTCACTGACAGCAAAGCATCTTGAACTGCGAACATTTTTTGTGAGTGTGCACTTTCTTACTTTCTGAAAAAGTAAGTACAAGCTGCGGCAACAATGGTTGAGTGTGAGAAGAAGAAGTGAAATGCAGGTATGTTTTATGAATGCATTGTACTGTATGCGTATTGGAGATACATGGGCATGCAAGTGAGCAGTAAGGGATGTGTAGAATAAGGGAGGGACATAGCTGCTGAGGAAAAATGCATTTAGTAAAGTAACATTTGGAAAATGATCATCCACCTCTCTGAGGATACTGTGTTCTTGGCCACTCTGTTAAATGATGCAGAAAAAGCCACTTTGGGCAACACTATTACACTTGTATCTGCCTGCCACTCTAACTACAAATGGCTTTTAGAACCAAGGCCACGTAGTCATCACCCTGGCTATGGACAAGCTTGAACCCATAAGCACCTAAATGCTGCAGGAAGCAAAAGTTCCTACTGTGACACTGCTATGCATGAATATTAAAAAAAAAAAAGAAAAAAAAAAGTGGACTTGATATAAAAGTGAACATTTAACCCACCCGTCATCCACTCACAAATCATATTAAACTTGAACATTGAAAATCAAAATCACGAAAGACATTATGCTCAGTGAGCTGTGAGCGCTGAAGTACACCGATTATACGTGATCTCTGGGCTGTGAGGAAAAAAAAAAAGCAAAATCTAGGTTTGTATATGCTTTTATGTGCCACCACATGTGTTGTGGTACCCTTAGGCATCACAGTGACATTGTGGGATATTGGAATTTGCATGCACACATCCTTGCTTTTGTGTGTGTGTGTGTGTGTGTGTGAGTGAGAATGAGTGTGTGTCTGTGTGGTGCGTTTTGCTCCCTCCACCATCTCAGCCCAAAGAGACTCCCACAGTAGAAGGGCATTGATCAAAAAGAGGTCAGACAGGGCTATTGAACTGCCTTCAAAGACATTCTGATTAGTTAGATGGCAACACTGCACCCATTCATCTTCCATGGCAGAACAGAGCCCACCTCAAGTACCGCAGGGCAGGCACACAACATTTGAAGTAACACAGATGACCAATACTGCATGCAGGAGGAATACGAAGCACTTGTGGATGTTGTAGGACGTCAGAAAGAGTTTGTTCTGACCAAAGTAAACCCACTGCTAGCGAATATCAGCAGTGAAAATTGTGATATGAACGCAGGACCGTCAAACGCTCACATTAACCTCATAAATTCCAACGTGCCGGTCTCTTTTCTCCCTCCAGGTGTCGCAAAGTCGCTCCCTCATCTCTACTCTATATTGATGCAGAGAGGAGACCCTGCCTGTGAATTGTCACAGAGGTTGAAGTTTACTTTTCTATCCAGCCAAACTACATCAGGAAATATGTTTTGTGGGAAATGTAATCACTGACTGGTTGGTGTTCAGAGGTGACATATTTTTTGAACGAATGAAGTGCTATATTTGTAAACAGTGATGGAGTTCACATCCAGGATCCCATCTGTCATCATGGGCAATGTGAGACCACTGGACAATAAGATGGACAAGCTAGCGGCCTTTGTGAGGGAGCGGAGAGACTTCTGTGAATGTGGTGTTATGAGTTTCACACCGGAAGATACTCCTGTAGCCATGTCAGATGATTGAAGAGTACAGGATGAAACGTTTCTGCAGCCCACGCATTGAACTGTTAGCCGTGGGGCTACGTCGATATTAGTTCTTGGTTGTCATTTACATTGCTGTTGCAGTTTAGTTGAATAGAAACATCATTTCTAGGAGACAGGTTGCCAGGAAGAAGGAGGGAAGAATGGAGGTGATGGTTTAAATGGCACAGCCACTGTCATTAACCTGCATTTTGGTTTATTTTATCAGGCAATGTAGTGATCATAAAAAAATAATTTTGTTTGCTAGAACAGCTTGGTTCTCATCAGTTGAGATTTCTTCCTCATTTCATCTCTCTGTTCTTGTGTGTGTGTGTGTGTGTGTGTACTTACTCACCTGAAAAACAAATTCTGCTGTATGCATTAAGACAGTGTCAGTGACATGAAATAGATAATTTAAAAATACCTTTAAGCCAGCTGTCAGTAATCATAGGCAGTTACTGTATATACATTTACAAGTAAGTGGCTTCAGCTAGAGATGTGAGCTAGGCAGAAATAGAAGCAGCACATAGAGATAGTGCAGCAGAGAGCTACGGTCATAAATGGCTCAGACCCAGTGAACACACACACACACACACACACACACACACACACACACACACACACACACACACAAACTTTTCGTTTTACTATCCCTGTGGGGGACACCCACTGACATAATGCATAATCTCTAGTCCCTTACCCTAACCTTGACCATTGTTTCTAAATGCCTAACCACAACCCTTACCCTAAACATGAGCCTAATTTTAACCTGAATCCTAAAATCAGGTCTTAACCTGTCTCTGTTTTGTCCCCACAGTGGCATGAGTCCCCATGGGTTAGTGTGTATTCAGCTCACATCTCTCTCTCTCTCTCTCTCACACACACACACACACACACACACACACAGTCATATGCACTCACTCACAGTCTAGGCCAACCTTGCGCCAATATGAGAAATGCAAAAGCACAGTATATTACACACAAAACAGTCACAAACAGCAACGTGTCAAAAAATAAAAAGGGTTTTCGGTTTTTGTGTTTTAATGGCTTAAGGTTTTTATTTACTGGTAAACTGGTGATTGTTTCACAGCAGCCATCAAACTTTGAGCGACTACAGGAACAAGAGGCAGCTGCCTCTCCCTCACCTCCCCTCCCCTCATGTTTCAAGCAACCTGTGAAAGCTTTGTTGTGGAAGGGTGTGTGTTAGCTGAGCGCCACTTACATACATTATACTGTCACAAATGCCATGCTGCGACGTTAACATGCTGCATTTGGCAGTAAAGGTGTGCCATTAAGAGCATCTGTGTATGTGTTTTAGCTCGTAGTTGGGCTTTCCTAGGCCACAACCTTATTTTTTTTGGGTCACTCTCACTGCTCTTATAGCATCGTTTTCAGCTGCAGCAGTCAGCTGTTTTCAGCCAAAAAGCTCTACAAACCCACTGTACAGTGCCTATCTAGGGCAGCAAGACAAAGAAAGTGACTAGCTGGTGAACGTAGAGGAAAATTTAGCATCTATGGAGCCAGATATTTCTCTCAGGAGTTAATGGAAACCAAATACAGAGCTTAAAGGCGAGCAATTATTTGTCATTCAGCCAGAAACACAACTCTGAATTAATACTAGAGAAGTTCCATGTCTGCTGTATACGTAAAGTAAGCTACTGTACTGCTAATAAGTGATATTAGAATGTCACAGTATTGTGTTCACAGTTTGTTTTCACTGCTCCCAAGTGTCCAAAAAATTAGATACTGCAGGTTCAGTCCTCACAGAGATGAAGAAGCATAGCAGTAATGCTCAAAGACCAACTTCCAGTGGTCTTAAACACTCTATGTGGCCATTCATTACAGAAAAGTCAACTATGACTTCAAGATCATAAAGTAGTTATTTGACCCAAGATCTCTATGTAGTTTCCCAGGGATCAAAATTGACAGCTTCAGCACTCTATGTCTTGAAATTCCTAGATGCAGGTAGCATCTAGGATCTGAGACAGAACTGAGAACTTTCAATAAATGATTGGAAAAGGCTTTTGAGCATGAAAACTCAGTTTGACACATACACAGGTGTCTCAAAAGTGTTTATCTGTGTTAGTGTGGACATGGCCTAAATTGTGCTATAAACTAGAGCATCCCAGCAAGCCAGACCTCTCCTGAAGGGAGGACAAAATTGATCTAAATCAAGCAGTGGCAGCTGGTGTCTACTTCTCTGGGCAAGGGTATTGATGAAGGTAAGTGTTATTGGCAAAGCTGATCTGAAAACAAATCGCTCAGTTCGGGGAAAATGCTGTTCCAATCAGCGCAAGGTCAGCTCCTAATTGCAGCTTCCCAATCTCGTTCACTTTAACAATGCAATCTTTGGACTTTCTATTAATCACTGAAATCTTTATGTCCAGTGCCTAACTACCACTGAGCCCTTACTTAACATAGGAGTGGGTTTAATCGCTGAAGGTTAAACCAGTCCACAAGGAAGCACTCAAATTGAGCTCAAGGCATGGATGATTCCATATATGGCAAATCCGTCCCAATGTGTTTGTGTAGTCCATGACAAGGAAATAAATTGAAATGTCAACAAGATGTAATGAATTCTTCCAGTGAGCCAACACTGGGGTATGCTGTGCAGAATCTCCAGCTCTGATATACTTGGCAATGGAATTGACAAAGGGGTGGCTAATTTTTGATGTTTGATTAAGATTATGTAGTGTTTTTCCCAAAGAATGAAACCTACTCTTTACTTTTGGTTCACAGAGAGTGTTTACACACATCACCTTACACAGTGAAGCCACCCTATCTGTTCTATTCATTTACCAGTCTGATAAGCACACAAAAACCAGCCACACATGAACATATTCAACAACCAGAGCCCTGAGTCATACATATCTGGATAAGAATTTAGAGACTCTACATAACAGTCTTGTTTACTATATGACTCTTCCAATTTAAAACCACTTGATTTATGACATTCATTGTTTTTATGCTGCATACATGACTTGCATGCATAATTTGGGTGATTATCTGGATTTGTGTGCTTGCAGGAATCATCACTCTTACCTGTCTATGATTGCACACATGTCCAGGCTGACATTCTCAAAAGCTCCCACGGTGCCTTTTTCCACAGCATGCAAATCAGCGGGCTGATCATCCACCACGATAGCTTGCATGCAGCCCTGGAGGGAACGCCGGGAGGGCGGGAACAGGGTCTGGAGAAAATACCCTGAAACCAACCCAAGAAACAAACAAACGCACAAAAATAAAATAAACATTTTATTTTATGCATACATACAGGATATGACTATATCTAAAAATAAATATGTTCACTATTACAAATCACAGAAACTTGGAGAACAGAATTTCAGAAGGAACAGAAACAAAGGGATGCAGCGCAGCTTGTGCTCGAAGTGAAAGAAGTGAAAGAGTGTGGGAGGAAGACAATAAACAAGGAAAGATGGCGGCTTCTTTTAGTCCCCGATTTAAAACGCATCATGAAAAGAAGACCCTGTGCAGCAGTAGGCTGCACAGACAACAACATCAACCTTGACGAGAAACAACAGACTTGCCCGGTGCTGAGCTATTGTCACTTTTTAGAGCCATGAACCTTCATTAGTCCTCTTGTTTTGTAGCTTATCCACAAGGCCCATTAGCCTTAATACCGGCGCTAAGGCCGCAATAGACTAGAGGACACATAGGTTTTACTATATACAGTACCTTTATGAGATACAAGAGTCAATGGCCCATCCTGAGGTAGCACTCAGCCTTGACTGAAATGGGGTCAAGGCTAGGACAAAACTGTGTGCATACGGCGACTGTTAATGTCTGTGATAACTCTTTTGCACAAATATCCATGGATATAGAGTAGGTGCATGTGTATTCTACTTGCAAATCTGTCTTCATGCACCTGTGTACAGCAAACAAGAGTACTGCATACAGTATTTGTGTGTATGTCTACAAGTGTAACTACAGTGCACATGCACTGCCGGATATAGGAGATGAGAGGCTGAGATTCAATCTTTGCCACGAGCACATGGGTCACTCATAAAACACTGCTGCTCAATGACATCTCCATCACTGTGATGTTACAAGCTGTCATACTCTCTAGCATGCCTATCAGCCTCAAGGCCAAAGCATCAAAGAGACTTATTATAGAGGGCATATGCACTGTGTGTGTGTGAGTGTGCGTGCACCAACATAATTGTAGTTTATGTGGCTGGCTGACACGCCGGCAAATAAAGCAGCGGCAAAGTAAAATGTGCATTCCTGCGTGTGTGTTTGTTCTGGATTCATCCCTTTCTTCACATCTTCTGATTTTCATTTCCACCCCAAAAGTTTCTCCTGTCATCCTTGCCATCTGTCGCTTCTCCTGCCATACCTGTCTGCTGTCTTTCCAGAAGAGCCAGAGACAGACAGAGAGAAAGGAAGAGAGGGAATGATGGAAAGGGAGAGAGAAGATGGGGAACAGAGCAGACTACAGCTGGCTGGCAGCACTTTGTGTCCTCTGCATAGCATAAGACTGCATAGGAAGCCTTTCCTGACAGTTTGGCACAACGAATGGAGCAATGCATGGAACGATGGATGGGTAGATGGATGTATGTTTCTGGGCCTGATTGTTGGGTGTCACCTGTTTTTAGCTCATATACTGCTAATTTAGCATGGAGAGAATTTTTGAGACGTGCAACTGAAATTGCTTGCTTGCATCTAAATTTCTAATGAAACCGGTATATAAAAAAAAAAAGGATTCTCTATAATGTTTGATATCTGGAGAAATAACTGAGTCTTGGATAAGAAATCGAACCTCTATCTGCAATCCACCATTTAACAGTACCCTTAAGTAAACACTTAACACAATAAATGTTCATCAGGGGACTGCATTATACTGATTTGCATATTACATGCATATTAGTTGTCTAAATAAATGTAAGGAAATGCATCCAGGCAGTAATCAAGCTTTAAATTACCACGTTTTTCCTTTTTGTTGCTTGGAAGCCGTGACTGGTAATGAACAATATTAGTATGTCATTACTATTTTGTCTTGCAGTCCTCTTTCCTGTCAGCAAACCTTAAGGCAATTTTTCTTCTATGCTTCTAAAATGTATCATTGGATCATTTAGAAAGCTGTAATGCAGCTGTAGTGACAAACAGAGGTAGATAGAGAGCAAGATTAATGAGGTGGAGTCCAACAGAGACAAACACTTGGCAAAGAAGGCAAAAATGTCGCCATACATCTGTACGTCCTCAAGCTATCACGCACCCCTATAGCTTAAATCCACGTTAAGAATGTCCGAAAAAATGTTCCCTGAATGCAAAAACGCTCTATGGTTTTAACTTGTGGTATAAACAAAAACTCTATCTCCCATAAACCCCTAAGGATCTTGAACACCAGCAATAATCCCCTGCAGTCCTTGCTGGCACTCTACCACATCCCCCCTGTTGTGCCCAAAGAGCTTCTCTTACAATACGTGGTGGAAGACGAGCACCAGCTCTCTTTCACCTGAACACATCAGACAGGCACGGTTGACTCTCAGGCTACAGAACACTTGTTTCCACATCTCATCACATTTAAGGGGATGTATCTGCTTCCAAAAGATGTAGGCTGGAAATCAGCCAAAACGCTCAGAGGTAAAAAAAAATTAAACAAATATTCTGGGGATGCAACATATTCAGAAGAGACCCAAATTGTGGCCAAAACTCATATGTAGATTCTCACAAAAACCAAAATTATATTAGGAAAAATTGGGCTTATCTACCACTTGCTGCTATTTTACCCCTGAGCTAATTCCCTTAACTGTAAAAAACAGTAAAACACTGCGAGACACACCTACAGCACTTATGGAGCACACTGAAAAGGAACATAATGTGGATGTGTGCTAAACATTACTGCACACGTGTCAAGGACGATTTGTAACACCCGTGGCAGATGTGCACAAAAACACAAGAGCACAGAGGACGCACACACGTACACAAATCAGCTGTTCTTTGATAAATGTGGGTGTCAGAGTCTCATGTCTAATTCACAACAAGTTTTAAAACTGACTGCTGCAGCTGCTATATATTACAATCATATAATATACTGGGGGTATGGATTAAAACTACATGCTTGAGAAAGATTTTTTTCTACTATTCCAGCTAAGTGAAGAAGTACACATAATGCTCTGACCAAATAAACTAAATGGAGTCTAAGCAGCATTTTAACAGTTTATTTTAAAAGGTCAAAAGGGTTTTCTGTCACCGCATACTGTGGATTGTAGCAGAAAAGCAATGTTTGAGACTGTCAAATACTATAAGACCTTCATTTATTCATGCACATAAAATAAATGTGAGGAAAAAAACATGACATTTCCAAAATGAGGAAAAAGGAAGCAGTGGGAAAAGAAACACTCTGACACTATTTAGAACAACTCAGCAGAGTTATACAATTGGTAAGGAAGTGGAGATTGCAAAACTAATAAACGAAACGCAGCACACGCTTTTCTTTCTTTTTTTTTTTCACAGTTATCAAACACCAGCATGCTTCAGGGTGGAACGTCCCATAATTGACTACTCTCTCATTAGTATATCCATTTGTCCCCTGTTTCTGCAGCGAAAGCGCATGACTGTTTGCGTGAGTGTCCATCTGTCTTCCCTCTTGAGAAATTCAATTTGTGGATGTCTCGTGTCAGTCACTTACTAATTTATTTAAGCGCAGCGTCAGGAGTGAGGAACTACTCCCCGGAAAATAGGCTTTGGGTTCAGGAGACTGCTTCTAAAAGCAGACGCTCGAAGGATGGATGGGGTAGAGATGAGGGGAGAAGAGGGGAGATGAGGGGAGGGAAAGGAAGGGGTCGACTTGGTTAAAGAGGATAAGAGGGATGAGAACAGAGGGGAGAGGAAAGAGGCCAAGAAAGGACAGAACATAAGCTAAGAAATTGGAGGGAACAACAAAAAAAAATGAGGCAGAGAGAAAACAGAGCAGAAGAATATAATTAAGAAAGAGGGCAGAGTTGAGGGTGCTGACAGAGGCTCAAAGCCTGGTCTCCTCCTTCCTGTGACATCTAAAGTATAATATCCTGTAACTCCGTAACCTTGGGCTTCGGCAGCGCCACATGAATTTTAATGTCCCAGAATCAGAAAAGGTAGGGCAGTTCTATCAACAGCAACATTCTTAACTCAACTCATCTCTTGTCACTTCGGTAACACCTAAGAAAACCGTTCCCAAGGACTAAGTCATTCCGCTGTGTGAAAAAAAAAAAAAAAAAACGGAGCAATGACATGTGTCTCAGTGAAAGGTCACTGCATCTTTTCAGCTTCAACATCTGTCTGGCAGTTTTTAAAAAAATAAAACTAGTCAATTATTATAGAATTCATCGTGACCTAACAACTGACATAAAACTGCATAATATTACAAACTAAAAAAAAAAAAAAAAATTGACAGAAATAAGGAAGGAAAATAAAGAAAAGCGATGTATTAGCTGCATGGTTTACATTGCCGTTAAACTCCCTGGGAATGGTACTTAAGCTGCATAATGTCCCATCATAGTCATCAAAATACATTAAACATAACCACTTATGCAAATGAGGCAATTTATTACGTTAATTAAAGCATTCATTAGCAAATATTTTTTATGTCAGCATGCTTGTCTTCCTATTACACATTGATGGTATTAATATTAATGCGATCCAAAAGCATTAAGGAGCTCTGTTATGTTTTTAAAAAAAATTAGTTTTCCTTAATTAAAAAAGATATTTATGCGTTAAAGTAGCTCATACACTGCTGCACGTAGGGATCCTATAGTTTAAGTACAATTTCAAGTTTTTGCCACAAAACGTCTCAACCCAGGCATGATCATCATTGGCAGGATGAACAAACAGTTGTTGTCTTTTATTTTACTTTTTATTTTATTTATTTATTTATTTTATTTTTTTCCGAGCCTAGGCAGAGAGAGAAAACATTACCAGCGTCTGGCTAATTGTTTTCCATGTTTCACACTTAATGGAGACAAAGTATTTGGCCTGGAGGACATTAAAAGTAATCATATCCCACTAGTGATATCCTGTCCACTTTAAAAGGTAAGATCGCCCTTGCTGTACGCACACACACACTCGCTCACTTTCTGTGTGATTAAACGCAGGCCGATAATTATCTCACATAATGCCTCTGTGTCAACAACCTTTTCCTGCGTGTGTGTAGGTGCAAAGCGTTTGTTTGAAAGCCTTAACAGGAAAATTACCCGTTATGCAGGTCCACTGAACCTTTCTCACTCTGATCCTATTATACTTTCAGTTTCAAGCAAAACACTGTCATTCAGACTTAGTGCAAGTCACACTGTATGAATATTCCTGCATATGTGTGGCAGTCAAGCAGTATGATATTAATTAGTCCTGATTTAGTTTAATGTGGCAATTGGCCATGCCTAATAAACACTGAGCCACAGAGGGAAAGAAAACATAAAGTGAAGGATACAGAGTGAGACAGATAGTCAAACCCTCTTTCCTCTGACATCCAAGCACGGTTTCTACGGGAACACTTTAACGTCGCAGTTGGGACAACTTACTAACAGTTTCCAGTTCCTAAATTCTTTTTTTTTTTTTTTTTCTGTGCAGAGCACATGCTAAACTATGTTCGCTATGTGAACTACATTAAGATGAAGAGAAGACAATTAGACAAAAGTGGAGGTGTGTAGAGCTGCGTCATTTTAATACAGTGTGATTACATGGTGGTAGCAGTATTGGTTTGTTTACTATGTCTGGTCCAGGCTGTGGTCACTGATCAAAAACTGTTGGCAATTTAAAAAAAACAAAAACAAAAAAAACCCAAAACAGCAGATTGATGCCTCAGAGCCATGAGATTTGAAGCAGATGGCTACCTGGATGACTGAACATACAGAAATGACACTCGGAAATAATCTCAAGCCTTGTCCTGTATATGACAGAACATGAATTGTTCATGATACTGAGGGGTTTCTGCTAATTGCGGCGAGCTGACAGGACTGTCTCGGCCACACGGAAAGTGCTGATGGAATACTGTTAGAGAGCTTTAGGACAGCTTAATGTGCTTGGCCTCTGACTCATCAAGCTGAGCGATCAGAGACAGTAATTGAGGGCAAACCAAAGGCTAAACTATCTTTTGTACACTCACTATATTATTCAGTTACCTCTGTGCTGGGATGGAAATTAGCCTCAGAATGTGATGAGGTGGAGTGTTTTTGAATAAATGTTCTGGATATTCTGTCTGATGTGTGTTTCTCTCCGTCTCTCTTTCTCTGTTTGTGTGAGTGTGTGCGTGTGTGCTTGGGAGTTTTAGACCATTTGGTCAAAAACACCCACACGCTCTCATCGCTCAACTTCTCAGACCTGCAAACCTACACTAAACCACATACACACAGATTGAATGACAAAGAAATTACCACTCCACTCAAGCAAACAAGTAAAACCAAGTCCAGTTGTCAAACGCTTGAGAGCAACCTAACAGAGCTAAAAACAACCTGCACATACCGTAACGTTCCCATGAAAGAAATCAAAGATCTGAACTAAGACTGAACTGGTTGAAGCATTTCCAAAAAATGGCTTCCTACAACTTCTCCCCAAGCCAGGAAAAGCGGTGGCCTAAATATCACTTTGTATTCCTCAGCATAGTAATAATCAGCAGTTTTGTATCCCCTGCAGCCTTCAAACTTGTGTTTACCACCGGGCTCCCTGCTCCTCAGCATCCATTATGTCATGTAAAATTAACGAGTAAAACCCCAGTCACAGTTGTTGCCAATTCAGCCCACACACACTACCTCTGTCAGTGGGGGGAAAAAAAAACACACCTTCTGAAAGGACATAGTAGTATTTCTCTGCATTTCAGAGATGCATGTAGGTGTGAGTGTTTATGTGTGAGGGAGTATTTGTGTGTTTAAGTGCGTGAGAGTGAAAGTGAGAGCAAGATGTGTTTCTTAGTATGAGACAGACACAAACACTATGCATATAGAGCACATACAAATAGGTGACAAATTAAAGGAAAAAAAAAACAGGGAAACAGGATGACATTGCCCTCATCCATAGGGCACATGGAGTCACTGAATGGGTTGATGAGTATGAAAATGATGCGAATCGTCACGAGATCTCAACCCAGTTGAACATCTATGGGAGATTTTGGACCAAGGCGTTAAAGAGTGTGATCAACTACCATCATCAAAACACCCAAATGAGGGAATATCTATAGTAAGAATGGCGTTCCATCCATCTTGGAGCCCTGTATTCCCTCTGGTGACATACAGGTACTGCCTCTGTGATTTTATGTCTCAAAGGCCTAGTTCCCCTTGGCCTCTGTCTTCAGCGGTTGCTCATTTCCCTTCATCTCCATGTTCTCCCTTTCAGACCTGCCATTCTTCATCTTCCCACCAGATGTCCCTGGACTTTTTTTGTTTTTGTTAACTATTCCACAATTCAACATCTCCAATCACCTGAGCATCCCTCCCTACTCACACACCTGAACCCGGTTCCCTGATCACCCAAACCGTTATTAAAACCTGGCATTCTCACCAGTTCTATTTGAATCGTGTGCTTGTGTTCCTGCTTGTATTCCTGTGTTTCTGTTACCACTGAGTATTATCTTGTTGCCTCTACCTCCCTGTGTTCCTGGCTGCCTGCTTGTCAACCCATCTGCCTGTAAGCCTTGTTGTTCACCATTAAAGTATCTTCATCTTGAATCTGACTGCCTCTGACTCTGCATATGGGTCATCCCTGCCTGTGCTGCTTTCATTAGACAACAGCTTTCCCTTCCTTTCCTCTGTCAAGCCTTGGTATCATTCTTTACCTAGCCATCTTTTATGTTTTAAAACTTTGTTTCTCTTTGTGTCCTTCCTTGTTTCTGCTTTCTCTTCTTCACTGTCCTTTCTGTCTTCTCTTCCATTACACTCTTCACTCTTTCCCCTGTCTTTCTATCTATCTCCTTTGCCCTCTTCAGGGGGTAAAGACACTGCAGAGATACTCTCCACTGAGCCACTATTGATTTCCAACTCAGTTTACCAAAATCAATAAATCACCAATTGGATCAAAACTGAGACTAGGACATGAGAAGGAGAAGGAGAAGGAGAAGGAGAAGAGAGAGAAAGGACAAAGAAGTGAAAGAGAAAGTTGTGGTTATTGAAAGATAAGAGGTAATAAAAGATAAAGTATTAGTATTGAATTATTCTGCAACACCCCAGATTTAAAAACTCCTTTAAAAAATGAGAGTGAAAAAAAATCATTAAAAAAATGTAAGGGGTTTTGAACACTTCCTGAGTGAAATGCCATTAGCATATCAAGGCCTCACAAACTTTGATTTCATAAATAAAAAAAGTACAGAGTCATCACAGGGCTTAAGGGGTATTCACTCAACAGCAGCGAGGAGTATATTAAGATGGACAACAGAGTAAAAACAATCTGGATGTGTGTGTGAGTGTGTGAGGTGCCGTGATCCTTATTGACTGGCCTGGGGAAATGGTTTTGCTTGATGGAGGAGATTGGGCTCGAATAAAGAGAGAGAGAGAGAGAGA
>JBBMJY010000013.1:10338748-10349833 GCA_037833715.1 Toxotes lorentzi
GGGGCAGAGGCCTGATGGAACTATCAGAGCCCAGACTATTTCTCTCAGTTACTGTAATTTCATAGGTGCCCACACACCCAACACATACGCACACACACAGAGTCAGACACGCACACTCAGATACGGACCATCTTCCAACAGACGGACAGCGGTGTCTGGCATCATTAACCTGGCGTCTTCCTAATTCAGACAGACTGTGGCTGCTGCACGTGTATGTGTGTATGTGTGTATACGTGTGTGTGTGTGAGTATGTGTTTACTTTTGTGTGGTTGTGTATTTCTGGTGGTCTAGTTGTGTCTGTCCTCTTGCTAAGTGAGCAACTTCCTAAACTCTGGCCAGTGGGATATAGATTTCTAGTGAGATAAATGATTTGTAGACATATTTGGCCCACAATCTCACACACAGACAGACAGACACACACACACACACTCTGCTGGCATAGTTCATATCAGAAGTTTCACTGAGAACTGCTTCACTGTCGACTAACCGCCACACGTTTTCTTTTTCACAAAACGTTCTATTGAACTAAACTAAAATTCTATACACAGTAACACACACTAATTGAAATAAAAACAGATTAATGAACATGTTTCGATTTGGTCTCTGTGTCCCTCGGCTAATTGTACATCATTTAATCAAGGTATCGCAGGCTATGTAATTAAACACAAAAGTAATATTAACTCGTTTCAAACAACACAGTGAGATAAAACGATGCTACAATGTTTCATGGAAGTCATCAAAAAATACAATCACTGTCCCATTTTTCACAACTTACCTTCTTACATACAGTAATCTATATATATCATAATCCCTGGCCTCCCAGATGGGCACTGGAGAGCAATGTGATAGGCTGACAGTGCACAGTGTGTGTGTGTGTGTGTGTGTGTGTGTGTGTGCGTGGGGGTGTTTTTCATGTGAGATCTGTGGAGATGGTGCTGGTGTGACCCTTTACCTCCCAGGTGATAGGTTCCTCCAGTGGTAATGGTGAGAGGTGAGGTGGAGCGCACAGCAGACCCCTCGTCGCCATCTATCGTCAACATGGCGAAGTTCTCCTTGGCAACCAAACGTATCGCATGCCACTGTCCGTCGTTGAGGCCTGAACCTGGAGAGTAGAGATAAAAAAAAAAAAAAAAAGTAAATTAAAAACATGATGTTCGAGAAGGGCAAATTCTTAGTTAGTGCAAAGTTTTAGGTGATTGATTGATTTCTTGCAACGTAATTTCCCGTAAGGCAACAATAACCTGAACTGTCTGGAACTCTGGAAAAAAAATAAAAAGCTAATTTCGATCCACGTCTGTTAAAAATACATTCTTTATTTATTTGTGAACTTTACACTGAATAAAAAGTGGTGTGCTGACTGTAGCGGCTCACTGTACTTGTATTTTAACAAAAATTCAAGGCTGACGGCTTCTATTCTTCTCTTGCGGAACAAAGTTTGTTACAGACTAAGCTAGGATTTATCGAAAAGACATCTGGATTGACTCATCATGGGTGAGAGGTATGTGGGTGGTCGAACTAGGAAACAGAACTGAGGCTATCTCTCTTTGTTTACCTTCCATTTTGTCATGCAGCTGTTTTTTCTTTGCAGTGATTACACTCCTCTGTTTCTTCCCTCGCGTATGCCTCCATCTCAGCTGCCTGGTGAATGTGGCTTCAGACGGAGTTAAGACATTAGCTAAGGATCATCCACCCACCTCTAACACATTCTATCCTCGCATAATACACATATTCTCATATGTATGCCAGTGCCCAGTTCCCCTTCCCTTTTCTTCTGTTCTTTCACTCCTTCTTTCTCTACACCCCGTTTTAGCTGCTTCCAGTCTCAAGGCCCCTGTGTCTCAACTCCATTAGCTCTCAGAGAACCCTCTTTGCGTCCGAGTACCAGAGTGCATGTGTGTGCGTTCTCTATGTGTTCATGCAAGCTTTGAGCACTTTGTCCAAGTGTGTACAAGTCTGAAATGTGGTGTGATGTCTGCATATGTCAATGTAGTCTGTATGTGTGTGTGTGTGCGCGTGTGTTCATGCATGAGAGTTTTGTGTTCTCCCTTTCTCTCTCTTTCCTTGTAGCTGTGCTCCATTAAATATGAGTGATGTTTTGGAAAGGGACATTACTACTGGAGCTGAGAGAGAAGCCAGCTCACTCTCATCACCCTCTCCTCTATACATCAGCTCTTACTGACACCGATCTCTATTCATCCTTCTCTCCCTGCCTCCCTCTTCGTCCCCGATTCGTTCTTTCATCTCTCTGTCTTTATTTCCTTTCCTGTATTTCTGCATTTCACTTTTCCTTTTTTTGTTGGTGTTCTGTCTCTTATCCTCCTCTCCTCTTGTGGCCATCTGCTGCAGTGACCGTCTTTTTTCAATTCGGCTCAGCTCACTGCTTCACTGACTATAATACATCGATATTGAGGACATAGTAGCGAAGTTCAAGGCACGGTCACGTGCAAATCAGTCTCGGTAGAGCGCGTACACTTGTGGATCTGCATGCAAGTCAATACATATGTACCTTAGCTTGCTGCGTGTGTCAATACATTTGACCTGTGTGTGAAAGCCAGTGTGCAAGCCTCTGCTAGTGCATTTGCTTGGTGCGGCTGTTTCGGCTGTGTGTCTACATGGCACACTTCTGCGCTGTTTAGTTCCTCCCAGAATGCACTTGGAGACCCTGGCTTTTATGTCAGCAGGGAGTCTACACTGATTAATCTCTATCAGCAGGGTGACCATGTGTGTGTGTGTGTATGAGTGGGATCATCGCAGTGACCAAAGAAACTAAGAGCCAAGATGGCCACATGCTGAGGGTTATGACCGCTGTGGTCTTGTTCAGGGCTAAGCAGACACAAACACACACACACACAACAGTACAAACACGAATTGTCGTTACGCATAAAATTTCCCAGAAGCTCTGTCAGAAAGTAAAATACAATAACACTGTTTAACATTGCATCTTAGTAGCACTTGAGAAGTCATGAACTGAAAAGTAATATCGAAAGAAAATAGGAGAATCTGTCTGCTTTGTCTGGATGACAACAACAACAACAACAACAAAAAAAAGAGTCAGTTATGGTAGAAAGTGACCTTGATGTGCTACTTCACTGACAATCACATTTCTGACTGTATATTGGTTTGATATAATCACTATGAAGCTCTCTGCTCCATCCCGTCCCTCTCTATAACCTCTTGAATGTAATGGAAAATAGATACTGTGTAACCTTGTGTCCCCTCATCTGTTTTACATCACCTGCAATAGCTTTGAATGATGAGCTTATCAGTGATAGCGGTGTTATTGAATCTTCACACTCATTGCGGCACACACACCCAAACAGACATAGGGCGCCTGCTCAAACACACCGACAAATACGAGATGTGGCCTTACTCACTTTTTTGGTCACACATGCCAAACACACATGCTCAAATCACGCACATGCCAGCTGTCCGCCAGAGATAAAAAAGAAAAGAGCGCAGATAATGAAAGAGAGAAGAAGAAGGAGGAAGAGAATTGTTCAGATTTGACGAGATAAGGATGTTTCATGCCTTGCTCTGGGGTTGTCATTCATATGGAAGAGCCCGATAACAAGGTGACAGGCTGACCAGTCACTTTGCTCTGTTGTTGCTTGGAATGAATTAAAAATGAAGGAACTGCACAGTGGGTTCGCTCGCATGATCTCAAGCCCCTGTTTGGACAAAAGTCACCAAACTGTGGCGAGAATGTTTTCCAAACTGGAAAAAAACAAAACAATACATTAAAACAACTGGAAAGTTGAAGATGATTTCATGTGATAAATAATGAAATGTGGACCTAATTATATCAGTTTAGAATGACATTTGACCCAAATATTCTCATTTAACATTCTGGCACTCTCATTTAAAAACAAAAATAAATATAAAAAGTAAATCATTCTTGCACCAGTGTCATTTGGGTGGGGGGGTGGGGGGGGGACACAAGGGACATGTTCCACGCACTTTCTCAGAGGGCAGTCTTGGACTCTTGTTCAGTGCGACCTAGCAAGAGAGAAAGAGAGAGCCCTGGAAAACTACTACCCATAGAGGTTTACTGCCCTTCACCTTATGTTCAGCTTATTAACATATCTTATAACCTATTTACATAATATAATTATAGCCTATGGGGTTACATAATTGACACCCTTGATGCATCCCCTCCATCTCCATAGCGGTTTTACTCTGCACTTTTTTTGCCTATGGGGTGAGTCAGTACTTTTGCTGTGTTTTGCTATATAAAATATTTTTGGACCATGCATTTCATGAAGGGGATATCTTAAAATTATGAAAAAAAAAATCAAATAAAAGATAAACATGGTAATGTTTTGTTCTACCTTGGGTAGGGATATCTGAAAAACTAAAGCCCTTTTGAGGGTTTGTACCTGTGCTAACTGTAACCCTCCCACCCCACTACCCCCCTACCCCCCTGCCTCTGTGGAAATCAAATTCCACCCCTCTTGCATAATTATTTGTGGGCACTGCATCACACTGCCTTTCTAAATATGGTCAGGGACAGCCCACTTGTTGCCACCTCTGCACGAGACAAATGATAAGAGGGAGTTAGCCTTGACCACTCTCGCTCACAACACCTGTGGTCACTGGGAGCACATGTAGTAAAAGAAAAGAGGAAAAAAAAAAACGATTCCATTTCATTTCCTGAAGGTATTTCTGGAGGGGGTGAGGTTTTACAATGAGGGGTTCTCTGCTGCTGATATTGGTGTTCTGTCTGTCTGGGACATGGGCTCAAGGAGACAGCGGAGGAGCTGACCAAGGTTCACAGACGAGTGGCCTGACTAAGAAGGATATCTGGGATGAGCTGAGAGCTCTGAGAGACATGGTGGTGGAGCAGAGGGTGGAAGTCAGGCAGACCAAGGCTGAACTACAAACCCAGAGAGATAAAGTGGCTGCTCTTGAGAAAGAGAATGCAGGTAGTAAATAAGCAAAGCTTGGGCTTGGAATGCAGTGATTCCTAATGAAAAAATATTATTATTTTCATTATCAAAACTGATATATTTTTGCTTAAAAATTATTTAAATGATTAGTAAAATCATTGCAGATTGGTTTTCTGTTGATTAATGAACTCAATGAGCTCTAATTAGGCTAAACCCATACAACATAAATCTAATTGTCACTTGTGAGAATGTATGGGAACAAATTCATGCATTAATTATTGCCAATTTAAAAACAAATACTTCAAAGATTCTTAACAGAAGACTCTAACCAGACTGTCTATATGTTTTTAAGTAGCTGTACCTTTGTTGCCACTTGTTGCTCACACCTTTCCAAGAAAAAAGAACACAGTGCCAGAAACCAGGAGATTGGAAAATTCAATAAAAAGGCTTTTCTGGACTGGATAATATAAGTTGGATATTGTGTCATATCGACAGCATTACAAAATAACAAATCTGAAATATATTTTTATGAAGGTGTCGTGGGATGCTACTTTAGACAGCTCTACTTCAAAGAACTTCATCCTCAGCCTCTGTTATATTTCAGTGATGAGCTCCAGACTGACAGCAGCTGAAAACAAGGTGACAGCAATTACGGCGGCGCTGGAAACGACTAAGACTGAACAGCAGCTCCTGAAGAACAAAGTGGAGGAGGCTGAGAGACTGATTACTGGTATGTAATAAGAACAAATCAAAGACTTGGTCATTTAAAAAAAAAAAAAAAAAAAATCTTGAAAGAGCAGATTATTCAGTTACTGGCTTTCCATGTTTGTAGTCCAAACCACAGAAGTGACATCCATGGTTTCCAGAGTGACAAACAGTGAGAAGGAGGTGCAGGAGCTGACGAAGGAAGTGACAAGTCACAAGGAAGAGCTGGATGTTTCTAAGACTGAACTACAGCTCACCAAGAACAAACTGGATGAGATCCAGAAGACAATTGCAGGTATTTCAATAAGATACCTGAATTATATTTAGAACAATAACTTCGTTGTGGCTTTTACTTTCTATCACTTAAAATTTTTTTTTTTGAAACTTCAAGCTTTTTGGGAAAAAAAAACCTCTTGGTTCAAAGTTTCCATCCTGTGTTTACAGCCTCCGGCATGAAGCTGGCTTTCTCTGCTGGTTTGAGTAATTTAGGAAAAATTGGACCGTTCAATACCGAAACTCCACTCATCTACAGTAGAATCTTCACAAATATTGGCGGAGGTTACAACCCAACTACAGGTAGAGTATGCATTACTACGAGCAACATTAATTATTTCCTTGGAGATGGACAGAGCTGATTCTTTTCTCTGATTCTTTTCTGTTGCAGGTATCTTCACAGCACCTATCAAAGGTGTCTACTACTTCAGATTCACCGCCTTCAACAACAAGAATGAAGAATGGGTGGCAGTTAATTTATACCATAATGGTCAGAGAATTTTACATAATTCTGAGGTAGCTACTGGTCATACTTTCATTTCAAATGGATTAATTCTACAGCTGGAACAGGGAAGTGTGGTCTCTATGCGTCTTCAACAGAACTGTGGGCTTTATGATGATACTAGCACCTTGAACACCTTCAGTGGTTTCCTACTGTACCCTCTGTGACTTTAAGATAAAGCTTCGAGAAAGTCCACAAACAAAGTGTGCAAACAATCATGATAATGATCCACTAAAATGTATCAAATGCATAATGTACAAGTTATTTGCATTACACAGAAGAAAGAATTTAAGTCTTGTAAGATGTAATTACTGTTTATACAAACGTATGTGCATGATCATCAATAATCAATGTACAAATTATGTGAAAATTATGAAAATTCTAGCAAACAAGCTTAAATGGAATAAAGTGTTTTAGGAGTATGCATCAACAATCTTTCACTGATAGCACTACTGTTTCATTTTATGGGTTATCTGGCACATTATATGTTAGTGTATACAGTCTATATAAGTAACCTACTTGTAATTACTTATTGCATAAAATGTGTATTAACTGCTGTATTAAAAAAAAAAACTAAATGAACATCAAGGTGTGCATGTAAATATAGGCTGTATCTCACACTATCCTCAATAATTGGGACACTGCAAGACAGCATATTTACTATATGTACTACATTTCTGAAGAGTGATACCTGTTGCATTTTTCACAAATACTAATAAATGACAGTACTGTCATTTACAATTTACAATGTAAATTTTCCTTGCTAAATGTGTACCAGTCAATATAATACATAGGACAACTAATCTTAACTGTCCACTGGTGTATTCAAGACAGAATGGAACAACAATGCAAAAAGCTACGAAACTAAGTTTCCCATTAGCACATGAACGTTAGATTCTCTTGTGAGAAGAGTTGGCTCACTTACTCTATGTAATGACAGAAATGGAATACGATATTCATAAAAAAAAATTTGACCCTGCTGTTCTCTCTTCTACTCTCACTTTTTTTTGGTATACTGTGGTAAGAAAAATATCAGCCGGTTGGACAGCACTTCACCAATCTATATTAATGAAATTGTTTGCAATGACAACTGTACTGCAAGATATTACACAGGAACAGAGGTTGGGTTGCTGTGTATGCACATGGGAGGCAGAAGTGAGTGTATGTGCTGGGAGATGCTTTTTATGTAGTGCGACAACATCAAGACAAATGTGCAACATGTCATGGGGCTGCTTTTTAAATGAATGAATGAATGAATGAATAAATAAATAAATAAATAAACACAAACCCAGCCACTGCCCCTGAAAATGTCTGTGCAAGTCCCTGCACCCATGCAAAAACACACATCATGGAGAGATTCATGCATATTGACACAAGGTGCACATTGCACCTGCTACCATGGCAACGTCAAATGTGACTTTAACACATGTCACACTTCCCGAGGTGAAGTACAAAGTTTACCAACACAGTGAAGCCCCAAATGCCCCAACACAAGAAAGTCCCAAATATACCAACACAGTAAACTGTAACACTGCCCAGTCCTGTAGATACACTGATTAAAATTTAGCTAAAGAAAAACCAGATTGACTGACACACCAACAACTGCTGCTGTTGGGTCTTTTATAGACCTTCTTAAGCATGTTTTCCATTATTCTCACCTTTACTTTCACTGTTGCGGTTGTGTCAGACCGGGACACTGCCTCAGGTAGAGAGTAAGTGTCAAAGAAAATCTAGTGAAGCGTAAAGGGTTTGAGCTGATGCACAAACAGACAAGTGGGCAGAACAGCACCACCTCCTCTGACATCTTTTCTGAGCTGAAGGAGAGGAGAAACACGGTAATAGAGCAGAGGGTGGAGCGGACTGTCAGCAAGACTCAACTTCAGTGCTAGAGAGACAAAGTGGCTGATGAGCAGCGTGAGAACACAGGCAAATAAAAATGCTCCAACTAATCAGAGAGCCAGCTCTAGATCAATGTGCGAATCTCATGCAGTGTGCTGCAAGTGTTAAACAGAATAAGATAAAGCCATGTGCTGAACCTGGGTAATTTTTTCCATTCATTTTTAGCAATTTCTAGTTTCTAATCTGAGGTCATTGTTTGAGATTTATCCCTGATGCAGAGGGGCAAAAAAAACACACAAGACTAAAGACCAAGTGATATCCTGCTGGCTTCATGGAGGTGTGTGAGTGTGTGTATTTGTGTTTATCTATCTCTATGTGAAAACGTGCAGGTGTTGTATTTCCATTGATTTTAGCTATATTCGCCGTGGAGACAAAGTATGGATAACAGACGAGAGCATCAGACTAATCCAATTTTGAGACCAAGGGAAGAGTAAAAGTACACGAAAATAAATAAGTAGGACACAATAATTCAGGAGGACATGTCAGGGTGGAGTGTGGAGCGACACAGCTGAGTTCATTATTATCGAAGTGATTTAAACTGCACTTTTTTGCACATGGCCAGATAAATTAAAGTTTTTGTAGGTTGTTAAATATCTAATCTATATTAACTGAGAACTGTAAAACTAAAAGTTGGAGACAATGAGATGTTTTATAGGATCTTAACCCAAGCCAGAGAGATAGTGACTATTTCATAAACTACTCAATACATCATGAAACAGTAACATTGGCTCAGTTAATGATGAGTCCCCCATGATAAAAAATGGAAAATAGGGGTGGGAGTTATCACAATAGACAGGTGAATACTAATTACACTCTCAGAGGTAGAAACTGATTGCATGGGCATCGAACAGTAATAAACAACAATTATCATCCTGTTACACATGGGAAAGAAACATTATTTACGACTAGGGATGCAAATTTTAAGCCGTTTCTTTTATTGATACTTGACCAGGCCTTACAATTAACTGTAATGTCTGATTTATATTTAGACTGCTTCTCTCCTATAGATCTCTCTGAATCATCGACTTGTCTTTTAGAGCCTGTTAATTAACACTTCCATATCAGATGTGATAAATGTATCTTTCTTATTAACAGGGTATGCATCACAGGCTTTTAAGGTTGCAGTATTTGAACCTGTACTTAAAAATCCTACTCTTGATCCAGATGTTTTGTTTCCAAAATTCTCAAAAAAAAAAGAAAAGAAAAAGAAACAGAAGAAAACCTGTTACAAGCTGGTTATGTGATTATTTGCATAGGAATGGTGTGTTCAAAGATTTTCAACCACAGCACAGAAACAGCACTGGTGAAAGTTACCAATGATCTTCTTATGGCTTCAGACAATAGACTCGTCTCTATACTTGTCCTGTCTAATCATCTAGTTACTTTGGATGACGTTATCTTGGCCTCCAGTTCCACTGTAAGGAACCCTGGGGGTCATTTTTGACCAGGACATGTTATTTTCCTCACACATGAACCAAGTCTCTAGGATAGCCATCTTCCACCTGTGCAGTATTATATGTGCAGAAAAGACACTCAAAAGGATGCTGAAAAACTAGTCCAAGCATTTGTTACTACTAGACTGGAGTACTATAAGTTCTTAGTATCAGGCTGTCCCAATAACTCTGTGAAAATCCAGAATAGAATTGAAAATCCTTCTCCTTACGTACAAAGCCTCTCTACATTTAAGATTAGGCTCAAATCTTTGATAAAGCTTATAGTTAGGGCTGGATCAGGTGAGCCCTGAACCATCCCTTACTGCTACAGGCCGAGGCTGCTGGGGGATCTCCCCCACTTCTTCTCTCCTCTTTCTCTCTCTCTCTCTCCATGCATTTGTATCACACATGCATGCCATTAACTTTGTGTCTTCTGTTTGTGCATTTTCTCTCTGTCCCCCCTCCCTGGTATTATTTCTTAACATTATCATTCTGCTCCACTTTCCTGTCCCCTCCCATCTCTTCTCTCATACTGACTGCTCCTCTTCTCTATTCTCCTTTTCCCATCATTTCTCTCCTCTCCTCTCTTCCTGTTTCCCCCTGTTTCTATCCTGTATTGATCTCGCATGTACAGTATAAATGAATTTTGTCTGCTATGAATTTATAGGGCCCTCTAGCATTCATAGATTTATCCTCCTCCATCTCCTCCACTCCACTAAATATTCGGTCCTCTAAGGTAGTTTGGAGAGCTTTGCACATCTTCACTGATGGCAATATGCCAACTACACGAAGCCTGACAATACAACATGTTAAGCCTCGCCTTCACACATAAATGCACATAGAGACAGGGACACAAACACACACACACACACTCACACTCAGGGGAAATGAAACAATATAACATTATAATCGGGGGTGGCTGTAGTGTGCTTTTTTTCCCCTCAAATCTGTGCCTCAGGCCTTTCCATTATTGTAATGCCTTATGCTTCCTATTTGGACTGTGCAAGTAACCTTGTGTGTGTGTGTGACTGATAGTAATTCTGCATCTCAAAGGAACTCATGTTATTTCTTCTAGCTAAGTTGATGGGTGTGAATGCTTGCCTGCAAGAACACATGCGCACATGGGTGACAGCTCTGGCTCAGGAGGTAGAGTGAGAAAGAGCCAAGTGTCCTTGGGAAAGATACGGAATGATGTATCATCAGCACGTGAGTACATGTGATAGAAAAGCATTGCATGTATAGAAAAGAGCTGTGTGAATGTATGTATGGATGCGGCTTGTGGTGTAGAGCACTTTGAGCGGTTGATAAGATGAGATAAGTGCTAGTTAAATGCAGTCCATCTACCATATACAAATAACATTTGCAATAATAATGTGCAAATGAGACT
>JBBMJY010000013.1:10355223-10372660 GCA_037833715.1 Toxotes lorentzi
TATATATCTTTTAGCCATAGCTCTGAGGATAGACAAGATGATGGAGGGTGGTGTGCAATTAACAGCTGATATATGTTTTTCTGTCTCAGTGTGTTTGTGTGTGTATGTGTTTGTATGTGTCTGTGGTGACGCTCCAGTAGTCTTAGTAATTACTGCCAAGGGTAGACACAAATGCGCAGAGATATTTAGTCTACAGGTTTAAATGGGAGCATAAGACACACAGTTCTGTACACACACAGTTGGAGGTTGGAGTGTGTGGACTGCATGGAGTACAGTGGTACACTTCGAGTAAAAGCTGGCCACAGTTTCGCAATCCGTCAAGACACTCAGTCAGGCAACAACACTGCCAGGATCCATTCAGGCTTCACTACAGACATGCCACATGCACACACACACACACTCACACACACATACCCTGGTTCACCCTGTTGTGTAGATTTCCCCAAAGATCCCTTAATTCAACAGCTTCAGTTTAATTGGACTGTGGTTTGTCCTGCCCCATTTCTCAGTATCCTACTTAACACTGGAATAGATCAGCCATATCAGCAGTACCTGGTAAAGGTCACGCACTTGCACAAACAAACATATCAATATAAACACACTCGCATGTAAACACAAGGATACACCCATTTATGGATTAACCTTACACAGTTGCACATGCATGCACACACTCGCATCACACACGTGTGATTTAATACCCATTACACATTCAAAAATCAATTTCCTGTTAAAGTATTATTAACTGAACTCTTTGCATTCCATTACTGACTGACATTAATTATGTGAGTTTCATGGATTAGCATTATAGCACAGTGTGAAACCGATATCCAATTTCCTTTGTGGTATCAGTGTACTGTACAAAAAGAGAAAAGGTCGAGCTACCACCAGTGATGAATAGTTGTTTAAACTGCATTTGAAAAATCAGAAAAGACACCTAACGTGGTGGAAACACTATGATAACAAGAATCTGAAGAAGAAGAATAGCATCACAAAGACAGATAACTAATAAGTAAAGATAGGACAATGTCTCTCATAGGTTTGGAATAATTTGACAACCATGCTGAGACTCCCAGCAGTTTTGGATGCTTCAGATTGTATCTGAGAATTGCTCACATTAGAAGATATAGTATTCTGTACTGAACATCTGTACTGAACATCTGTACTACCCAAGGCTCTTAAAGCAGAATTCTCCCTCCAGTTTTCTGAAGGACTGATGTTCACCTCCATCATTAAGTTACAAAACACAAACACACAACACTTTAAACATTAATGAAAAGAAGCCTGCGAGCTAGTTCAGGCAGACAACTCAAGTACACTGCTACACTCAACATGGCATACTACTCTCTTTACAATAGAGCGGCTCTTTAACAGGTGAAGTACGAGCATCAGTAATGATCCCATTGCTGCTTGGCATAAGACAATACGGTGAAGGAGACAAACAGACTCCAACAAGTCACACAAAGGGGAAATACATACATATATATATATATATATATATATATATATATATATTTTTTTTTTTTTTTTTTTTCCACTGGTGGTGTTTTCTTTTTCTTCAACAAGAGAAAAGATGTTAGCGATGAGGACCGGCTGGTTTTTAATTGTCTGTTCTGCTTTTGTCTATTGTAGGTCTGCTTAATTGCTCCACACGAGTTAAAGAGCATTGCACATCCGCTCCCCAGCACTTTTCCCTGGGAGGTTATAGTTGGCTCTTGTTTTCTTGTCTTTAAAGTCAGCACTGCACAACCTGTGTGTAACATCTGTTTTCAATTTATTTTTCCATCTCTTTATCAGTTGACTATAATACAAAAGAATAAAGCTATTTTTTTTACACAAAACAAAATACATAGAATAAAACACCTCTGTTACTCCCATTTTCGCTGCTACGCTGTTCAGTTATGTGCGAGGCACATATCCAAATGCAAATGCAACCTACACGCAGCAAAAGTTAGCTGATATGCTAACTTGGCTTCCCACATTATCCTCATTTCGCTGCATTCACGCAACCCATATGTACACTAGCTACAATTCAATCTGAAAAGGTGGAGGTGCAAACACCATCCTAAGTTGTGAAACCACTCCCACCTTGGCATAAATAGGTTTGTTTGGAACCAGGAAATTAGCAGATAGATCTACCTGAGGCAAATTGCATAAGGACTGCATTTGTGCTTCCTCTGGGAAATAGGGTTAAGTATGTGGTACAGGGCAGACTAGCAGGCCACTTATGAGCGAGAATGTAGGTACACTTCTTTTAAACTAAAATGATGTTGTTTATACAGTAGCCAGACACTTGCATAACCGGCAGCTGCTCTGGCCTGACATTAGGTCACATGTATTCAAGCATCACTCAGGCAAAGCTGAGGTAACTGAATAAATCAGCTGACATTTTAGTTATTCACCTCTTCCATGGTCTACCAGCTCTTTTTTGCTAACTGCACTGATCCGTGACTGCCTATCAGTGTATAGCTGTTGAATCATTTGGAGCTCAAAGAGGGTTTCATTATTGACATGATGTCAATGTCATGCTCATATGTGTTATATAAAAAGACGTAGTATATGTTTAAGCAGCAAACGTGCATTATGCAGTCGTATACACTTGGAATATTTCCTTGTCACCCCCTGTATCTGTGTTTGAGTGTGTATGTTCGTTATATGTTTCGTTATTGACAGGATGTCAATGTCATGCTGATATATGTTATATAAAAAGACGTAGTATATGTTTAAGCAGCAAATGTGCATTATGCAGTCGTATACACTTGGAATATTTCCTTGCCACCCCCTGTATCTGTGTTTGAGTGTGTATGTTTGTTATTAGGTTTTTAGGGCTTGGACTCAGTATCTTTCTCACCTCATAGTCCAAATCTAGATGATCAAACTCTCCATTGGTCCTGAAGTGCTGAGTGTGTCTGTCCAAGGTGAAGTTGACATTTCGACGGTAGCGTTCAATCACCACTGAGTGCCAGTGATTGTCATCCAGCAGGCTGCCAGTTGTCACAGAGGTATGACCCAGAATAGAGCCATACTGGTTGCTGCCTGTAATTAACACGTCACATTAATATTAATTATAAAAACACAGGCTATGGAAGCTGAAAATCAAATAACATGTATGTGCAAATCTGTGAATATGAATATATTCTGAGTAACTTAACAGGGATGAATAAACACCTCCTCTTCCTTTGGCAGGTATGTTGCCATAAAGAGCCAGAAATCATTTCAGTGCTTCATAAAAGGTAACCTGACCATACCTATGTACATTTAAATGCACAGGTGGATTCAAATTTTACAGCACATTGCACAAACTGATTTGTGTCTTCATGCAGTTTGTTTTTTCACAGTTGCAAATTGTGAAAAATAATACATAATTTTGGTAATGTTGCCTATAATAAGGCACCTGACCTTTCTTTAACAACCTGAATTGTCTTTGTACTGTAATAGCATTCATTTAGCTGCATGGAAATGCAGCGTCACAGTTGCTGCTTCTGTGCTACCTTATCCTTAAAGGTCATACCAGTTCAACACAGCTGGTCAACAGTGAGTGATGCTCTACACACTTATGGATTGTTGTGACTGTTGTTCAGTAAAGGGTAAAAAGCTGGGCCTAAACATTTTATCTTTGCTCCAGGATAATCTTATCTTGACAGCAACCCTGTCTCCTAAAAATTACATTTCTATAAAACTAAACCGCAACAGCAAATATATTTTGTACAAAAGCTAATTGCGATTGGATTACATTTTCTATTAACATAATGGGGATATGTTGTAAATTTACATATTTGGCAAGTCACAAATACACTGATACTGAACATATCTGGAAAATATTCACAATGACTCTGGATGCAAACCCCAGTCTCTTCTATGACGGTCATTGCGCTTTGTACGGCTGCTATCCATCACAACCACATTCTGGTGACTCCACTGCCATTAATAAATGTAATATTTCATTCATTCAATAAAAAAAGTACTTTGCCTCTTTGCAATATCCAGCCAGCGACTACGTTTCCTCCAAAACAAATTTGCTGTTCCAGTTTAGTTGATTAGAAACATAATTTCTAGGAGACAGGGTTGCTTGACAGACATGTCATAGATTTTGATTGCAATAGTTTAGATAAAATGATGGTGATGATTATTCTGTAGACCTGTCAATGAACTGCTAACACAATCATGAAGCTGCATGCATTAGACTGAGTAAATTCAAAAAACAGACCAAACAGAGACAGAAAGCAGCTGGACCTGGTATATAAAATAGAAACTTTGCTTTGCATTGCTTTGTCTAAGTAAATGTGATGCATGTGTTTCACCCACCCAGGTTGATCTGCAACAGCAGCTTAGCCTTGTGAAGCTCCAGTGTGATGTAGTCTCCTTGCTGCCCCTCCCCATGGAGAATCACACCCTCGCTCTCCGATGTCTTGAACCTCAGTGCGATCACATCTTTAATGATCTTCATCTTCTTCATCTGCGCAAATGCACAACAACAAATATCGTGAACCTCACATGGCTTTTTAATACCACAGGTGACTACTTTTTAATAATAAAAAAGAAATGTTGATACTTTGCTCAGAATCAACATGAAATCATTCATTTTCTATCATATTATATTGCTATTCTTTGATGTTTTATGATCTAAACTTTATGCACTTGAATGACCTTGGCATTATGACTTAATGGGGCTGCTCAGTGAAAATAACATGCGATATCAGAGCAGTGAATCCAGTACCTTAAAGCGATAGGAGATCACTCCCTGTCCATCAAAGTTGATCACATCCGCCCCTAAAATGGACAGCAGATAGACAGGAGCAACAGAGACACAGAGATGAAAAGAATAAACCAGGAAACACAGGAGAAAGACAGGAAGACATGGACAGCGAAAGACAGAGAAAAGGCAAGATTATTGATTAGTGACTAAAAAGACTACACTTTTCTATGACTAGGTAAAAAAAAAAAGTATGTATTTTCAGTTATTGTTATTTTAACAATACACCCACAAGCAACAGTCATGCCAGAAAGCTTAGTAAGGTGGGCTAACATGCAAATAATAGATGAAGAAGCAAAAGCCCTGCTGAAATGTAATATCTCCTGGCTGTATTTGCCATCTGAATGTGTAGGAGGTTAAAAATGTCATCTTTACAGGTTACTATTGCTGCAATACAGATTTTATCGTTTCAAGAGATGTTGTACCCAGTAGGCATTTTCATAGAATATATTTTGACGTATCACAGTAGTAAAAAAAAGGAGGTGGGAAAGAAAAAGAGGGGAAAAAAATTTCCTGCTTTTGTTTCAGAGCCCTGATACACGTTGTTTCACTGGCACACCGAACTGGCTTACTCGGAAACTCGACTAAAACAGAGCCATTGTTAATATTAATAGTTACACGTGTACTTTTACTATCATGACAAGTCAAAATGTCTGCTGTGAAAAAGCTGAAAAATTTCACTGGTTTTAAATATTTGCCAAATAAATGCAAAATAGATGCAGGTGCAAAACATTGCTGCTGTGAAAATTGCTCTCAGTGAGCAGTGACACTTGCTCACAGTAAATAAATATTTTCCATTGCAAGTTATGTATCAGAGAGAGCTATAAAAGTCTGTGGGAAAACATGGCAACTACTTAAAATGTAATGGGGTGAATTAAAAGATTTTTTCACGAACACTAAGAATCTGTGAGACGTTCAGATGTGATCAGCTGATGAGTGGAGCTACAACTTCAACCTGAGCAGAGGTGTGATTAGTTAAAACTGAATAAAAAACACCTGTGCATGTGTGTGTGTGTGCAGGCGTGTTTGTTTACAGGTGTAGCTGAAATGCTACATATATTCTTGCAAATATATTGCTTCCTCAAATAACACACACGCAAACACACAACTGTGCTGAGCCCGTCCTTTCATGATAAACACCTGAAGAGAGGGGGCGTAGGAAATTACATCTGTTCCCTTTGTTCTAACTTAAGTGCTTCTGAAATGATCCCATGCTGCCTCTCACTGGGTACAGATAGAAGCCTTTCAATCTCTTTTGGCCCTTTACCCTTCACTCTTGTTCTTGCACTAGTTCTTGCTCCATCTCCTTCCCCTTTCATCTTTCTCCATTACTCTCCTCTCTGTCCCACTTCTAACTTGTTTTGCCTCCCTCTTTAGTTTCATCTCTTCCTCCCATCACTTCATTTGCTTTATCCATCTGTCTCTCTCTCTTCCTCTGGCTCCTTCTCTCCGCCCCTCTAATAATCTTCTTCATTCACATTTATGGCGCAAACAGAGGTGGTTGCTGACAGTTTTCCAATGGCTTTATGGGATCTAGGTGTGATGCTCAGAAAAGAGTTGCCAGCTGAGTACTTAACATCAGGAGGGAGACTTGTGGAGGGTGGTGGGCTTTTCCACCACCTGCAGACCGCTGGGTGATGGAGAGAACGCGAGAGAAAGACGGAGAGAGCTTGTGATGCAGAGCAACAGGGGACGAGTACTTGGTCTCTATCCAGGGCAGCTGTGATGATTATGCACACAAGATGGCAGGGGTTTTCAGACCCTAACCCTAGAGACCATGCATTTTGGACCCTGACCCAGATGGTGGTTTTCCAACAGAGATGTGAAGCTACAGAGGGTAACTGAGATGCCCAGATGCATGTGAGAGCCAATCTTCAAATAGATGATACTGGGCTACTGTTATTATTTATCAGGGTCGGAAAATTAGAAGTTGGTTTTGATTGTCTGCACAGGCAGAAAAAAAAAATGGCTTCACCTCTGGGTTAATTATGGAACCATGCGGGTCTGTGTACCCCCAGACATGCCATGAGACAGACACTGAACTGGCTGACATTACCTTGGCTAATGTACACATGTATCACTGTACCATCCTGCTCATAAATTTTGCTAATCAGCCAATTAAAAGCAATACCACAGAGATGCCATCTGCAAGGCAAATTGAAGGTGCGCTTAACTGGCATTTAGTTGTCCTAATCTTTAATTGTATCCTTGGCAAAAAAAAAAAAAAAAAAAAAAAAGTTTCATCATGCAGGCATCAAACTAGGTGGCTTGGAGCTCAAAAGCTTAACTTTTTTTTCTTGCTTTCTTGCTTCATGTAATCGGAAATTGAAAATTTGCATTTTTGATTTGATGGTTGAACACAATATTCAAATTTTCCATGTTACTTTATACTTTGGTATAAATGTTATCATTGTTTTTGATTTAAGATGGTCAAAAAAACATTGCAAAAAATAACTTACCCATAATTAAGATAACTGTTAGCAGCTGTACTGTACTGTAATACTATATTTATGTCTCCCTTTTCCCCATACTTATTGTGCCCCTGAACCTGAAGGGTAGAATGATGCTCTTTTAGCTGTTTATGTGCTTGGCCTCAGTCCTACTACGGAGACAGATGCCATCCATAAACAAAATCTACATAAGTACATTTCTTAGACTCGACAGATGATGATGGCGATACATCATACTGACACCAGATTTAAAGTACTGTTGGCATAAATAGGCCACAGTCAGATTTGATATGCTCGTATCCTGATATGCTTGAAATTCTGCTTGCATGAGAGTGATTGCATTTGTATAGAAAATTAAATTTGTACTCTCTGTTTCTGTCTGACTCCCCTTTCTCTCACATACCGGCTCTACTATTTCCTGACTCATCTTTGAAATAATTGATTTTCTGTTGATCCTATGTTAATCAAAATGGAAATGAGCATGTAAATTTCACAGCACGGTGGATCATGACTCCTTTATAGCCTCTAGCTCTGGCGCAGACACATACACCCACAGTCTTTCATTGCACAGCCCAAGATGAGTCATAATATGGTATTGCATTTAATTATCGTACATTTTCAAAACCTAGAATTATCATCTACAACCAACATATTTTGTGATTATGCTGGGAACACAACATCTATATTTATCTGCCTCCTTCTCCTCCTACTACTTCTCTTTTGCGCTTTCTTCTTTCATCCTCTTTTCTTTGTCGTTGCCCAACACTGTACCTCTCCACTCTTTCATCTTGGAATTGGGAAGCAGGAAAACACTTACAAGAAGTTGATTCTGAGAGAACCGGGAGAGTTGGGGAGTGAGGAATGAGTAGATCAACAGACAAACATATGAACTCTCATTGCTGACTGAACGCTGAAGAAAGGGGCAGTGACAGCGTAATCATGAGAAAGCACTGTGGGCTTCAAAACACAGCTGACAGACAACTCTGAAAGATGACGCGCCCAACCAGGGGGAGAGCGTGTGCACATGTGTAGGTGTGTCTGTGTGTTTGTGTGCAAGTATCTCTCTGTCTCTCTCTCTTTGTGTTATCACTGATATCTGAGTTGTAAGCATATGTTTACCTGATTGAGTATTTATGATGTGTCTCATCTGATACATGTCAAGGCGTGGTGCACAACATTCATGTCTGTCAGAAACATAAACACTCTCTGCGCTTATGTGGCCTAGAAACTTTTAATAGTATTGTTGTTTACCTCAGACACTGTATTTTTATGGCCTGTCTGACTTGTCAATTTATAGGATACCAAGGTCACATCAGCCTTAGTTGTTGTTGTTGAAGCAGAAAAGAGAATAACTTATTCTACTTCCCCTGAATTTATTTTTTTTCTCTAAGTCTCAGCTTAGAATATCAGTTTTATCTGTCTTTATGTGGTATATGGCTTATTGAAAGGGAATTTCTGATTAAGAGAAAATGTATGCGTACTGCAAATAAATGCTTCTATTGAAAATAGAAGTTCTGGTGAAGTTTTTGCCCTTATTTTCATAAAGTTAAAAATGGTTTAACTTTCGACAGTTTCCCACAGTGCCCAGTGAAGTGAAGATCTCATACAAAATGAATGGGATCGAACTCTGCATTGTGTCACACAGTCTTCATTTTAACGCAGACTTTATTTACTTTATACAATACCACCTTCCAACTTCCTCCTTTGCTCCCATGGTAATTACTATAGCTGCTAGAGGTCGGTTAACAATTAAAAGGAAACTGTGAGTTGTAATGAGCTGCTTGCACAGACGACCTAAAGGTTTTTTTTTTTGGGAGGACAGTCTCTACTGGTAACGTTAATGGCTGGTCTGTTCTATTCAGGTGTCTCATGACAGTGTGACACTGAACCAGCAAGCAAAAGCGCTTGGGCAGCAAAGGAAATGGTAATCTAAGAGATGACATTTTTTAATGAAAAAAAAAAATCTTCCACACACTCAGATGACAATTACAGACAGTAGATATTGAATTTTGGCAGGACCTTTGCAGGAACATTTCTAATGTTGTCTTAATGCCTGACATACTGTTTGAAGACTACTGACAAGTCGGTGGAGAAGCTGCAGAATAAATAAATCAGATCTACATCATACCTAATATTCAGTCAGTCTAGTCTAGTCACTGTAATTATACTTATTTTTACATTTAGCAAACTAGTGACAAACAGTGTTGAAAAAAAAAAGAGTGTTTAAAAGCTAACTTGGATCAAGCCCAGCTTACCAACAGGCAGGTATAGACTGTGTATAGGTTACTCTAAATTTTGTTTACAGGTCACATAACACTACCAGTCCCTAATAGCAAGGTCTTTTTTGAGTCTTACTTTCATACCATGCTTTATATAGTGTTTGGAAAAGTATAAGTAAATATTACTCATAAATTATGAACTAATTTGAGAAGGGCATTAGACTGACAGTATCCACAGCTTCTCATATCTTGTCATTCATACGTTTTTGGATGTCTTAAAATGTATCTTTGTATCTTTTCTGCCTTCATTACTGTCTTATAGTAAAACAAGGATAAATAGAATTAGAATAGAGAACCAGCAAGGCACTATTCATAGTTGAAGTGGCTTAAGATAAAATGTGCCTTTGAAAAAAATATGGCATTAAATAACAGTGTCTCCAAATCAAATTATATATTCAGTCTTGTTATTAAGATCAGTGAGACCAACGATGTTAGAGTAAATAAGGGTTCTAGCGATTCTAGTTTAAAAAAAAAATGAAGCAACAAGTTTGTCTTTATCAAAGCACTAAAGTAACCAGGTGTGTTAGAAGTGAATCATTTTCTAGTTGAAGTTGTTTGTGAGTGACATGTGTGCAGCTGTTGTGTGTGTGTGTATTGCATCTTGTCATCCTTATCATCACTGACATGCTTTTCTTTTACATGGGAAGGAAATGAAACAAGGGAAATATAATCAGAAGGCTGAGGACTGACTGGAATGCAACACATGCCCTTGTATTCACACACGGGCGTGCGCACTCCCAGACATATCCACACACAGTGTAATCGCATCTCCGGAATGAGAGATGTACGTGTGTCACTTATAACAGTAATTTATGCAGAGCCTTAATTGAAAATTGTTATCAAAATCAATTTGGCAGCCTTTAATAGGATGAGAGCAAAGAGTCTGCGAGAGAGTCAGTTCCCTGGATGATACATTTGTTAGAAAGCAAGAGACAGTGTGTGTGAACGTGTACGTATTTGTGTGTGTCTGTCAGTCTATAACTGTGCACTGCATATTTCCGCACATTGAGTTTTTTGTGCGTGTATTTGTCCAGGCAGGTTTTGGATTTGATTCCTACATAGAAGCAGTTCATAATGAAGAAAAAAAACCATCGTCACGATTGGAGCTGACAAACCATTATTAAGCTCTCACCATGTACCCGTAATTATAAATCTTAATAATACTCCAGTATGAACAGGTTCGCAGTAAGTGTGTGTGTGTGTGTGTGTGTGTCTCCACTCACAGTAGGCGCAGCCATAGACTTCTATGCGCAGACCAATCCGTCCCTCTTCACTCCAGTCCAGCGGGACGAGCCTAAGGAAGCGAGCCACAATTCCCTGCTGCAGCTCATGGCGAACTGCGCTCTCTGAATTGGAGTTCCCAGAGAAGGCCTGTGAACACAAACAGTCATGCACACACACACACGCACACGCACACACACACACACACACACACACACACACACACACACAATGAAATGAAACACATCAGAGCCACACGCTTGCAGTCAAACAAACAGCTTCAGGACTTAGAACAAGAGCATGTCTTCCACTCGCCACATCCTGCCCTAAAGGTGCACGCTCGCAAAACATACAAAATAATTATGCGTCTACATATCGAATATTCTTGCTATAAGACAGTCTGAATGCAGGGGATTTGAAAAGGAAATTGCACTCAAACTTGAAGTGCATGTACGGAACTCCCTGGTCCCATCATTTCACACTGAGGCTGATTTGTTGGTCCCCAAAGATTGAAGGCTTGTAACTGAAGAGGTTTAGATATCCTTGTCATATTTGCTCTGTGGTCTACACATTCAGCCAATGCAGAGTCTGAAATCCCAGCCTCTAGAAAACATATTGTCTGCAAACAAAACAAAAGTCTACAAAGCCAGTGAGAACATTATGTCCCTGCAAAAAAACTCCACAGTGTCTGTTGAACTATTTGTTTAACTAGTCACACACAGAAAAGTGTATGAGACAGAAGATCACAGCAGTTCTTCAAAGATGGCAAGAGTTTGCAGTGAGCCAAGAACAAAAAGGCAACTGAAATTAAGTGTCAAGAATTGAAGGAAATAAAATTATATTTGTTGGTTGCTTAGAAGTGTAACGGCAGCAGCATTCACTGGGACCACTCTAAAAGATTTCAGTAAAGGTAAGGCTCGACTCCACGAGTTCCACTCTTTCTTACGATTGATCTTGATTACTGTAAAGTAATGAAATCAGCAAATCTTGTTGGAGACAGGTAACTGAATGTATGTACGCATCTTGTTCACACAGTGGAAAAGAGAATCAAGACAGATAAGACATTGTTTCGCCAGTACCTGAGGTACAAAGTCCCAAGAAAGAGCTCTGGCTAAACTGACCTATCATTTTCCCACCTCTCTTCCCATACACACCATACCCCCTTTCCCTGTGCTTTTCTCCAACACATATGCTCGGAACAGTTGGCATGGGCCATTGTGGAGAAACATCATTAACAGCCTAGCAGGGTAAGTAGATGAGAGCAAGACACTACAGACAGCCATGTGTTATTCTAGATAAGACATGAAGAGGGATGAGTGTGAGGGGGGAAAAAAGCTCTGCTCAGAAGACAGTCTGCTTTGAGCTGACTCCTCAGTGACCCAAGTATGTACCCCTGAAGATATGCTATCTGCAAAGGAGGAGATGGTCAAGAGTTCACACTAAGCTTAGAGCCACTGAACTTCCACTGTAGCAAGGGAGTGATTGGAGACAAGGTGAACAGTGCCTCCATCTCCTCTTCTTCACTTTCATTTTTAATCTTTATTTATCCAGGAAAGGTTAACTGAACGCACAAACACACGCGAGCCTTTTTTTTTTTTTAGCGCCCTGTTTCAAATTCACACAGCTCCACATGAGTCATCAGCGAGCCTTTCAGTGTATATACTTTAACTGCAGCTTCTGCTCTCTGCAGGCGCACAGGTCCTGAAGATCTGGGTTAAGTGACTTTCTCAGAGGGCAGATATGTTGTTTTGGAGGGTGAGGACTGCAACACATTCACACAGTTCTGTACGTATATCACCAGCCCATTAAATTTACGATTTTAGTTACTACAGGTTCATGCTGCTCATGTCACAGCCATACCTATTCGGAAAAAGGAAAACATTTGTCATGTTCTCACTTGGTTTTGAAGGAATTTTTTGGCTCATGAATGCTTTTCTTAAGTCTCTGCAGGCAGTTTGAATTTATGTCCAGTGGTGTGATTAGCTTTTCTAAGTTAATGCATCTCTATGAGCTTAAGCAGCAACTCTACTAAAGCGTGGGAAAATACATTGTTTAATCTTTCCAAAGACTGACAACTGATGCAACTACACAGAAGCTTAGCGTGTTACACACAGAAATTAGATCAAACATTCCCATCGCTTCTCATTAAGCGCACACAGAATTTTGTCTGTCCTCTTAATCACAAAACGTAATAAGAAAAAAAAAAGAGAAGCCACTATTTGATTAGTGACTTCAGAAATCCATGAGTTGAGTTCACAGTTAAACATACCTTCAAACTGCATGCCATGACATAAAAAGAACATCTGAAAGAGGGAAAAGAGCTAAAAATGTCCCTAGAAGTGAAATATTTCTTTAATCACTGGGGCTAGCACTGCTCCACCGAGTTGTACGTTTATCAGCTTTTCTCTCTAAGACATCTTTCTCTCTCCTCTTTTGCTGTCAAATCTTCTTTATCCTCCTCCTCATCCTGCGCTCTCTGTTGTATGTTTGTCCTTCACTTGTCCCAAAAGGCCTGTGGTCTTGGCTCAGGATTGAAGCACAGCAAGCGCAAATGTGTCGATTTGCATGCCCATGTGCAAGAAGATATGCATACATGGATACAGACACAACCTCCCCGCGCACCACCTTGCCATTTAAACCTTTCTGTAACGTTAAAACCTGATATCACCCTTAAGCTCATTTGGAAATGAAATCCTAATAAAACTCCGAAGGATTTGGCTCACTGCGTGCAGAAGACTTTACTTCTTTTTGTCCAGGCGGACACTATCCCCTCCTTGCCCTTGTCAAGGTGTGAGAGACAGAGGGAGTGTGAGAGAAGGATGGAGAGAAGGAACAAAATCATTTTTTTTTGTCTCCACCCAAAAGCTCCACCACCCTTCATCCCTATTTTCCAGCTTTTTTCTTACTTTATTTCTCTATTGTGTTCATCCCTCTATTCGGGACTTATCTGTGCTTGGCTGAATGAACAGCTCAATTCATAGGGCATTACTATGCAGAACGGAGGGCAGAAGGTAGGGTAGGGAAGAGAGGAGGAGGAGGAGGAGGAGCGGGCGGGATGAAGAGAAGGAAAAAGTTGTGGATGCCGAACATCTCGCCAAAGTCTGCCTAGTCAACCATTTAATTCCCTCTCCTCCAAAGTCAAATCATTAACCAGCAAACCAAGGAGTAATTGGGAATTTGTGCGTGAGAGTGTCACTGCATGCAGTGTGTATGCGTAACCATTTAGGTCGCAATACGTGTGCATGTAGGCACCTTGAGAGCTTAGACACTTTGACGTTTTGTTTAATCAAGAACTGAAGTAATTTACGGCAACAAAGGCCGCAAAGTGCCTCAGGCAACTTTCAGTTTTTACTCTGTGTATGTGTATATATGTGTGTGTGTGTATGTGTGTGAACATGCTTTCATGAATCTGGGTGTGCTTCTGTCCCTTTAAGTTTAAGCCTGAACTGTTTTAAAAAATGGATGTGTATATGTGATGTACATCAAACTACTTTTAAACTGCATTGCAAATATTTGAACACATATTTTTTATGTCCCTGTAAGGACGTGCAAAAAAAAAAAAAAAAAAAAGTTTAAGAATATTAAAAACTGAACTTGCAGAGCTGTCATGTGATTTTAGCAATCCATGAGATCAGTAAAGAAAAAAAAAAGCAGAAAAAGAGAGAAAACTTGACTTGGAAAACAAAAATGAGGGAAGCGGAGAGCTAGCCAGTCTCCTCGTTGGGCATTTGGAATGCCAGTGTTGCTGTCATTCATGAGAGAACAAGCTAATCACTTTACTACAGCTGGTCAGCAAATACCCCTGTGGTCTGCTCTGTCTCACACATACGCGCACACGCATTGATGGCCATGTAAACAAGTTACACATGCATGTTGGCATGCTTATGTCCACACACATATCCTGGCATTCATGCACTGAACACACACAAACACACACACCCATTATTTACTTGCTCAGCAGCTATCCCTCCCTCCTACTACTTACTCACTCACTTACTTATTCTCCCTGGCTGCATGTTTTTTCATTTCCTGAATGTGAATCTGTCATTTCAGGCTGTGTGTGTTTGTTTGTGTGTCAGTGAATATTTATCTATATGTGTGTGAGTGTAAGTCTTGTGTTTGTGTGTTTGTGTCTGATTTGACAGCCAGAGACAGGCTTTTTTCAGAGAACAGATCTCCAGATACTGAGAAACAACAAGTGAAAGCTATTTTCTGGCGTTTGCTTGTTGCTGCTGGACCCTTTGTTAGACCAACCCAGAGGCAGGGCCATTGTATGTGTATTTGTGTGTGTCTGTATGTGAAGATTTGTGTGTCTGCGTGTGTGTTTCTTCCTAACAGAGGCAGGGGAAATCAGTCCGGCCTGGTCTGGTCTTTTGTTTTTATCGACAAGTGTATGGGACAAAACAGAAGGGCCATAGAGAAATTTGTGTTTCTGTGAAGCCCTGTGGGTGGTTGTGTTTGTGTGGATATGTGCCTTTAGTGTGCCAAGAAGACAGGACAAACTGTAGCAGTGATAAATTTAAGTCATGAATCTTTAAACTGTTTTAAAGATACAGATAATTACAGAGAATGTGAGTGTTACAAGGTGGGGGCGTCGGTGAGGGAGCGTGTTATTCGTGTCCATTGTCTAAAACTGTGTGTCGCTAAAATACAGCGGACCTTGAGAACTGTCCTTACTGAACACAAAAAGTTGCCACATTCGGACAGACTCTTCATCTCCTCCGGCTAACCATTTCTTGACACTTGCTCACAGAATAAAAATTCTGGGCTACACAGTCAATCAAGCCTCCCACTAGGGGTGGAGACCACAACCAAGTTTTGCTGCAGGCTGAAGCTAAATGGATTTTTGATCTGGGTCTACTGCTCTAGACAGGTTGAATGAGAAATTTCATTTGGGCTGGATCCTGAACCTTTTTTGTCATTTTTGCTTCTATTATCATTTGTTTTTCAGAAAGTTTTGATTATCTGCTCTTTACGGAAACCCTGAGAGGCAGGTGCAGGTGATTTTTTTTTTTTTTTGCCAGGATAATTTTTCTAACTTTTTCCGTCAGTGAAAACAAGCCCTGAGAGGCAAGTGATCTTTTTTCTGTTTGTTTTCTTTTAATACTCATTTTGGCCACAAGAGGCTGAAATGCGTCTATACCCAAGTTTGAAGGAAAAACCAAGATGTCATTGTATGCTTTTGAGCCACCATGTGCCACCAGAACAGCTTCAATGTGCCATTTTCATGCTGTGCCTCTGGTTTTTGCACTACTAAACTCTCAAATGTGCATTCATCTTTGTAATGAGTGGTTTATGCACCGCAGCCCTACTATTACATCCCTCTCTATGTAATTGTCGACAGACTGTTACTGCTGATAAAGTCGGATCATGTCCTGCATTGACATTCTCAGTCAGCAGAGGAAGAGTTGTTCTTCTGTTTTCCTTACCTCACATGTCACACTAATGCACAAGTATCTCGGCCATCAAATGTGAGCTTTTGACTACAATTTCCAACCCTGTTTACTAATGCCTTTCACTTTAGTCACTGTTCCTTCTGAAACACTAGCCAGTTGAGCAGCCTTTGTGATAGAAGCTCCTGCACTAACAATGAACCCTCTTTCAAAGTCATTTCGATCTTTTCCTCTTACCACCTTGACACAAAATGAGAATCAACTGCATCAGCTTGTCATTTTTATACATGCCACAGAGTATGATTGGATGTTAATTGTGTAATTGTACCATGCAGTGCCCCTGTGTGAATGCACCTGCATTCGTTACATATTTCTACTCATATTTCTTTTCTTTTTTTTTATAGCTCTCTGCCAGAAAACCTTTCTCCACATCAAATGCTTTGACACCTATTTTTTTATTTGTGCAAGCACAGTCCTTTGAAGGTTTTTTATGTTATTTTATTGGGGCCAGTGCATTATAATATTCCTTTGTAGCATTTATAGCCATGTGCCTGAGAATTCCTCCTCAGTTCAGTCTCTCATCAACTGCCCTCACCTGCTAAAAAGGAGCTCCCAAAGAGCTGGTGACAAAAGGGAACTAGAATCTTTTCTTTGCTCCACGTACGTTATTAGGGGAAAAATGAGAAACACTTCCAGAAGTTCTCATGCGAATACTTTTCATACACTTCCATTTGGTTCATTAATTACTTTACAGCAATCAAAAGAGAGAAATTACTCTATAAAAATCAAACATTTTAGAATCACACCATCATCAGTATTTCCTCCCCTAACTACACTAAATAATCACTGGTGTGCAAAATATTTCAATGCGCTGAATTAAATTTTGTAGAGACACACACAGACACACAGACACACACACACACACACACACACACACACACACACAGAAAGAATAGGGTTTTAAGAGCCCATTACTCAGGCTGTGAACATTTGGCACTTTCTCTCCCCTCTGTTCACCAGGGACCAACTCTGATGGAGTGAAGACGGCCTCCCTGACTCTGCCATAAAACCTCACACACTACACGGAGCTAAGTCTCTGTGTTTGTGTGTGCGTGCATGCATCTGCACCTGCTAACCTTTTACTAACTAATTTATGTGTGAGTGTAGAGCGGTGGAAAAAAGTTTTCGGACGCCCCATGCATTTGCGATTTATTGCATTAACAATCACTCTTAAGTTTCCAAGTGCAATTTGTTTTTGTATGTTTTTGTATTGTGGTACCACTGACCCACTAATGAAGATCATCCTTTTTATTGAAGACAATTTTTGTTAGGGTGCTTTGTGTC
>JBBMJY010000013.1:10372760-10402220 GCA_037833715.1 Toxotes lorentzi
CGTTGGTCACCTCACTGTCTGTGATGGCACATTGAACTCTGCTAAGTATTGTGCCATTCTCGAAACCCACATGCTCCCTTCTGCACATGCACTGTTCCGTCGAGGTCCAAACGGGATGTTTCAGCAAGATAATGCCCCTTGCCACGCATCCAGGTCAAGTAGAACTTGGCTGCAAGAGCACAATATCCAGATCTTAGAGTGGCCAGCTCAATCCCTGGACATGAGCCCCACTGAAAATCTTTGGTGGATTATCAAAAGGTCTGTTTCAATGCGGAAACCAAAGAATTTTGGAAGAATTAAAAACAGTAATTCAAGAAGAATGGGAGAAGATTACTCCTTAACAGTGTGAAAGGCTCGTGGAGAACATGCCAGCCAGGATTAAAGCGCTACTGCGTGCTAATGGCAGGAGTACCATTTGGAGAGAGGCAAGTTCTCCTCTGCAAAGTGACTCAGACAGACGTCACTTATCACAGTTTTGTGGACTGAATAAAAAAGTTAATTCTTGAGTGGTTCATACAGCACCATCTGTGCACCATTGATCTAAAATAGCTACCACAAACCTTTTGATGTCATGAAACACGGAGACAAAGGCAGGGCAGTGGAAATTACAGCAAAGGTGTAATTTCACTAAACTTTTCTTGTCCACTGTCACACAAGTATAACGTTCATGTTCATGACAGTATTATTAAAATTTCACAGTAGCCACTTAAGTCGAACCAAAGGAGATGTCCATGACCCAGCAGAAAGTGTCCGCTCTTACTATTTCGATTCACCCTCCTTGTTATTCACACTCAGCAATTTTTAATTCCCATACTGCTCTTATCTTGAATGAAGTGAAGTGACATTAAAAAGGCTGAGGTTCGAATCCTGTGAAGTCACTGCTGCAGATCAAGATACAAAACTGAAAGTTAGAAGAGACTTTATATCAATGTAGATAACGAAAAAAAAAAGCCCTAAAAAGTCATATCTATGACTTTGAGCAATGCATTCCTTTGTAGCCAGATTAGCTAAATTCAAACATTTTGGACTTTAATGTTGGGTGTAATAATTCATTAATGAGCATTGGTAGCTGGTCAGCAGTAGTCGATGTGAGTGAATCTGAGAGTGCATGTGCATGAACTCGTGCATGCAGGTGCCGGATTACCTCTTTTAACACAGTATGTGCCGAGTCAATATCAGTCCTGATGAAAACAAGAGGCTGATATCTATAAATACACACATCAAACCGAATGCTAAACCTCTAAAAGATCTTACATTAATATCAAATGAGCGCACCTCATTTCCTCTGACGGAAATGGATCTCCTTTGATCCCCTTCCCAATCCGTCTCATCACCTGGCACCAGTTGCTCTTTGCGTGGTGGCAATTGATCATCTACATCTGTGACTTGACTCAATTACATGGAGTCTTGGACCGTCGGCTTGAGTTCAGCAACGCTCGGTGGAATGTATTCATCTTTACATAATGTCTCGTAATGGATGCGGATGCTCCGGAACAATTAATAATCAGTGAGAAAACGGGTGCCCAGGCATACACCAGCACACTGATCGGTGTGGTTTGACACAGCAATAATGGCTGTTTGTTAGCATTCAGAGAAAGTGTTTCCTATTCTAATGGCCACAAGGGCAGTTTTATTGATGAGAGGCACCACTTAGATAGAACCACTAATACATGTGGTCATTTTCACCGCATAGATGTCTGAAGATTTAGGTGGAATATTGGGCCTCCTGAAATGATTTCTTGATAAGGTAGTGAAAGGGTGTTATTATTCAAACATTTGAAGCTTCTTAACACCAGTTGTACTGGTCGTGGTTGGTGGCATGGTTATAATTAGAGCGAAGAAATGAGTCAAAGATTTCTGTTGACACAATATCTCCCTTTCTCTTACTCCTGATATTATCGCAGCAAAGCCAACACTTCATTCTTTCTCCCACTCACACAAACACGTTTTTTTTTCTTTTTTATTCAGAGGCTTCATAAGGAAAATGGTTCAGTCGTGCCAGATCCCCACCCACGCCTCATAAAAGTGAAGCTTTAAAAATATTATTGTGAAATGACACTTTCAAGAATTAAAACAAATACATATAAAGCATAGTAAATACAAAATGAAACTATAGTATCACTCCAGCTGAGATCTGGAGCACTCCATCCGATATCTCAATTACGAGCTGACATTTAGCAGGCTGAAGATTTGCCAGCTAAATGTGAATTTATGAGTGAGGTAAAAGCCAGTTACAGTACGATAGCAGGGTGCCATTGTAACCAAATTACTCCATGAAACACTTCTGTTGTTTTAATATGTAAAAACTGTAGCCCATGGCTTTTTATTCAAGATATGTTCATGTATCTTCATATGCACCTCATCCTTTAACAGATATATGCAAGATATTTTGAGTGCTCTTGTCTTTGTCTTTAAGACACTAACCATTTTACTGTTTTTTTTCCCGCCTTGCTTTACTGCCTTCTCTTGCACTAATGTACACTTCCTCCCTTTCTACTAATGTAAGATAAAAGTGTCAGCCGGATGGAATGGAAATGTATGAGGCACTTGATTTCTGTATTTAATCAGATGCAAAGAAAAAAAAACATGGGGGGGGAGGGGGGTGATTTAAGTCTCGGAAAATTGCTCAAGTTCAAAAAGTCAGCACTGTGAGCACGAGTGATTGTGAGATATTGCAGATAAATAAGTTGCAAAAGTGAAAATCAGGGGTGGGAAGTAAATGCATTTACTCTAGAACAACTACAGTTTCAGTAATTTGCACTCTGCTCTATTAGTCTCATTTTGGGAGACCTGTTACATGTCAATACATTTCAGAACCGCCATGAATTGCTTGGCCCAAATCAAATCTCAGTGTTTTCTTTATTTAAATCTTTTTTTTCTTGACTTACTCATTTTGTTAAGTTATACATTCTGCTGGGCTGAAGGGACAGCTCTACTTTAGCAGGCAAATGATTTGATTATGTAAGATGTAATGTAACTTATTTTTATTTACATTACCTAAACGAGTTTTAATGAATTAGCCTATTGGTTTTGATGACAACTGAAACAGCTTGGAGGCAATGTGAAATAAGTATCAGACTGACGTGCGTCAGAGGAAGAGAAAGGTAGGTAGAGAGAGAGAGAGATGCAGTCCATTGGTGCATAAATGCAGGTGCATGATTTATCGGTGCATGCTCGGCAGCTTCGCAAACTGAATTAGTCGTCACCACTGAGACACAGAGACTTCACCATTCATTTGCCTGATGAACCACAGTCTAGCAGCTCTGCCCTCTCGAGAAGACGCATGCGAACACCTTTGTTCACACTTACACACAGGCGAGCACGTGAACACAATCGCACGCCAAGCTTCTGCACGCAAATTTCTGCATCATTAGGTTCAGTTTATACTGTATATAGCCTGTAGTGCTGGGAGTGGAGCAAATAATCCCTGAACCCTTTTTGGTAAGAGCAGAGCGTTACATCTACAATGTGTTACCTCATCACACTTCCTATCCCCCCCCCCTTTTTTTTTTTTTTTTTTAGCAAAGCTCCAACACAATTTCATCTTTAAATGTATAAATGATTTATTTCTTTTTTGTTTGCTCCGTGTGAGATTACTTTGTATGCTATATGAAAATATATATTTGTGACCATGTAATTAACTTTTTAATTTCTCCCTATTAGCATATTTTGTTTATTTATTTCCTGAAAGAAACATGAAGTCAGATGGACTGGAATCTTACAGCTCTTTCCAGTTACATATAATTGGGACTTTTGAACCTCACAATATATCTGCTAAGTATTTCACCCATATATAAGCTAAAATTGGAACAAAACTTTAGTGAGATAGTAAAACATTTTATAAACTTCTGCATTTCGCCAAACACGTATTCATCAGAGCTCCTCTTGCTATTGTCTTCCTTTGAAAAGCACAGTGTAATTCAACACATTGACCCCTATTCAAGCAGTGCCAATTTGGTTGTGCGGTCCACACCAGAGTTTGAATGACAGCTCATTTGTACAGCGCCAAGCAGGTTATGAGTGTGAGCAACCAGAGGATCTTGTTAAGAGCAGTGTCCCTGGGCTTTTTTTTTATTCATACTAGTAAACAATACCTGAATAGTGTCCCTTTTGTAACTCACTAGTAAATTTGGTGCTACCCTTAAAAGAAATGTATCTACCTTTCATAGGTTACCAGGATAGCAGGCTGTAAATTTTGTGTTTATCTCACAGCATGTGAAGATCCAAAACAGCTACCACTACATGATATGTGTTAGATTAGTAAGCCTGTCAGAGTTATGGGTAACTATAATTCACTTGCCTCATGCTTTACGCCCTGTTTTCTTCAAGTGTGGGCCAAAATGGCTCATAGACCAGCTGACAAGATAACAAGGTCAGTAATGGTGTTTCCAGAGCACAGAGGCTTGAAGAATTATGTGGGTGCTATGGCACTATTAATCTCAAAGCTCCTCTGACTCTGTGATATTTCTTTACGGTGGCATATATGTACAATGAAATAAATGCAATCTTTTTTTACTGTTCAGAACATCGTCATACACAGTATTTGCAGATGTAGCCATGCACTATTTTTTTCCTGGCTTCTATGATTTATGTGGCTATCTAACCCCTGTGACACACACGCAAAATCAGATTTTATATACAAATGGAACATCAAACTTTTTATGGAGGAAGTTTTGGGTTGCAGGAACTTATGCCGTGTTTAAGAATTATCCTAAAACCAAAAATCAAGTATAGGGCTATTTTTCATTGGTCCAGTGAGAATCCATTATTAACGTGTCCCCCGTTTGATCTGGTATCAGCTTACAACTTGCGGCCGTGGCTGTGCTAGTTTATTGGGTACATACATTATTGTCAAGTGACCTGGTGTACTTGCAGCTTCAAGCTTCTCATCCAGACGAGTAAATAATCTGACAATGTGAGAGCAGGCCTGCTGACAGAATTAGAATGAGTTATGGTAAACAAGTACAAGGTTAATTGAGTTGTAACGTACAATCAGAGAGAATGTTATTTTGTTTGTTTTATGTGCTTTAACAGAATTCACTATGCCCTGCATTTAACTTTTAATGTTCCCTCTGAGACAAGTACGGAAAGCACACTGACAGTTAACCTGAAAAAACAGACACTAAGATGATCACTTGAAAGATTTTCAAGACATACGTTATGATAAATTGTTACCTGTCACTGAGTAATTTCTAAAACATGATTGTAATTCTGCCACTATTTTATGAGTGACTTTGCTTTGCGTAAGTAAGGAAATCAGTGAATCTGTTTTCCACTGATTTCTTCACCATCATTGCTAGAGCACTATTTGGCAAATAAAAAACACATTTTGTTAAAGTACTCTGTCGAGTTCTCGTTCTAAATGAACTGAATCTGCCTTTTGCCATCAGATCATATTCTGTGTCATTACAGTCTGACAAATATATTAGATTCATTTTGTTCTTCCTAAAACATTTGTAAACCCTGATTCTTTACAATTATTTGCCATTTTTTTCTTCTCTTTGGGCACAGTCATATTTTTTAAGGTGCATTACCACCACTCAGAATTACGAAACCTCTTTAGTATGCCAGTACAACACAAGACATAAACAACATAGACCTGCTAATCGACACATTGCTCTATTGTGCACTAGTGGTTGGAATAAGATAAGAATAAGATATTGTGTATACATAAATCCATTGCATCTCCCATTACAGCCTCTACTGTCCTCTGGTATAGTATTTTTGATTAACAGAAAGCTGTTCACTCAGTTTGGCAGCGAAAGAGTTAAATCATCAGTGTGGAATAACGGCGGGCGGTGATTGGTGGCAAAAGGTTCCTGAATAGAACCTTCATGTATAAGAGTGCAGGACTGATGGTTTTCTCTCTGGGGATCGCTGTGTGAACCTCATCCAGCGGTGAATGGGACTGAGCAGAGTGTGATTGAATGGGTTGAAACAGGGCGTGATGGTAGCTTTGTGTGTGTGTGTGTGTGTGTGTGTGTGTGTGTGTGTGTGTGTGTGTGTGTGTGTGTGTGTGTGAAACATTAAGCTGGCATTAGTACCCCACCATCCCCATCTCTTTGATCAATAGCAGTGATAGCTCCAATATTATCACCGCTTGCACACAAGTGGACATACATACACATGATCACAAAAATGGGTCTAAACTTGTGCAGAGGCACATTTTAGCCATCACCAAGTTTTTGTAGAAGCAGAACTATGTGTGCATGCATGTGTGTGGGCACTCATGTAGATTGCTTGCATCCCCAAGCCTCCTCTAAATAAGACATGAGAGAGAGAGAGAAACAAATGGCTCCGGTTTTGCTTGTTACTGCACGAGGGGTTATTGATGGCATATGCCCAGCTTAAAATTATTGGCTCTGTATTTGTTTATATAAGCAATATTTTGAATTACACTGGCGATAAATTAAAAAGCAATATATATGTCATACATCTAGGCAAAACTGAAAAGAAAAAAAAAATCTTCTATTGTTACAAAAACACCCGAGAGATGAATGTGTTTTGGAGCATTTGCAGAAATATTAGAGGCAATGAATCAGGGTTAATGGCAGAAGGAAAACACTTCTGAATAAATAATAATCAGCAAACAGTAATGATGCAACACACACAAAAACTGCAGCTTAATTTACTTTCAACTGTAAAAGTTCCATATTTGTCTGCACAACCAGTCCTAACAGTCCTCAAAGACAGAGTAATGATGAGGCTTGCCGGGGTTTAATGCAGAGCTTAATACCCGGTAACAAAAAAAAAAAACACACATGCAAAAACTGTACACATTTGGGAGTAAGAAAACACATTCTAACTAGAGCTTATAATTGTATAGCTCGTAAACAATGGTGTCCATGAGCTTATATATAGGTTCTGCACCTTTAAAGGAGAGGAGATGACCATGGCCAATCCAAAATTGTTTTTACTTGACTCATTGGCACAGGGAAAAAATGTTGAAATACATAGCAGAGTCAATTAAGAGATACTCTGCCCTGAAAAGTGTCTGTCAGGACACACTTCCTTAAGCTTGTGACAAGCTGCACAGATGAAATGCTGATTGTTGATATTCATTTATTAGGCTATATAGTCAATATATATAGTCAATGGCAGGATTAGGTAAGACCGTATCTCTGTTTGCAAGGGATATACTGTATATCAAGGCAAATCAATGAGCTACCGAGAGGGCAAGCCTCAGGCTCCATCTCCGCTGAATACTGTGAGCTGGAAGGCACGTTCACTCGTTGATGTAAGTCAGTTATCAGTTCTTGTTTGTAGAGTTTATTTCAATCTTTCATCTTTGTTTATGAAAGATTTACCACAGCAAAGTCAGAGGCCAGCTAAAATTACTAATGTTAGCTAAACATTTTTTTTTTTTACATGCCAATAGTTTTGAAAGGTTCTTGGTCAGAATCTGAATTAGAAATACTATTTTCCAAGCTTGAGAAAAGGAGGTCAAGACCGTTGTAGGTGGTGAAAATTGGTTGCCAGTGTTATTCTGACTTTATTGTGGTAAAACAAACATAACAGCACAGAAATTTTGCAAACTATACTTCACTGGAAAAGCAACTCTAAATTTAAGAGTACTGGAACTCTGTAGTTTAGTGGGAAAACAAACAAATAAAAACAAGCAACACTTTCCTTTGCAGCTTAAGAATCAGAATATATGAGGCTAACACAAAACATTTTTTATCATTCTGCAGAAGAAATGTTCTTTTATCAGATTCTGTACGCTGTAACATTCTGATATGTACCAAAGTTTAAGAAACAAGGGTTAAAAGTGGTCAGCAGGGCCAGCTTCTTTTTTATTCCACCTGTTTTCAAGGTTTTTCATTTTAACATTTATTTCAAAGATAGGCAACCGAAGAAGAAAGACATACACTTCTCAATACTGTCCAGTATTTTGAAAAGCTACTCTTCTGCTGCTACAAACAAAAATGTCATATTTTTTTTCAATTCAATTACTGTCATACAAAATAGCATTCTTACTAATCTAGTTATGGTGATATATTAAAGATATATGAGTCGTATTTGTATCATGTTTCGCCAGGTTTCCTTCTCACTTTTCTGCATCCCCCGACATGTCCTTGATGTTGTTTTGCTCGCCTTTGCAAATCGTTTTGTTTTGTTTTTGACTTTTTGCTTAATCTAATACATTTACAACATATTGATGTTAATTACCATGTGCTGTCCCTGACCAATAAATGAGTAAACTAAAAATTAATCGACCTAATGGTCTTCTACAAGAAGTGGTACCCTGAGGATGCAACAGTGGGAGGGTTCCTACACAGATCCCTTGGGCAGATGAGAATAAGATGGAGTATAGGAAAAAACTCACAAAAAAAAACATACCCTGTCTAACTGATGGAGATGAGCATGCAAACAGCCCCTCCCCTTTACCTCCAGGTCTTAGATTTCTGCTGACTAGCTTGGCGTATCAATCTTATTCATGACTATTCTTCTCCTCTCCTCTCCTCCTGCTGAAAGCCCATCTGTTATCACCTGTAGCACCTCCACCAAACAGAAACAGTGAAAAGTGTGGGCCATTAACCCATTAGCTAATGATCATGGATTGTCAGATGCCCCACTCAAGTGCTTGCTAACACTGCAGTGATGGAGGTCTGTTGGTTTGGAATAAGAGACACAGATAATGTATAAAGAGATCACATCCACACGGTGTCAGGAAATAAAGAGCTAGTGGCTCTTTCCCACATGTTGTTCTTGAGTGTATTTTCCATCTTGAACACAGCAGTGCTTCAGAAAGGTCCATGACTGAGATGTTGCATTTGGTAAAAACTACGCTAATTAATTGATGAATATTTATGTGCACCACACTGTGATACTCTGAGGCCCTGTTCAGTCCTGGCATTAACATGCGCCTCAGGTGATCCGATCACAAGTGGACAGCTTCACACCTGGCATTGAAATGCATCTCAACATGTGGCTCCGGTGACCACTTGTGATCGGATCTCACTTCCCCCACTTTATATGCAGATGAAGACGTACATCGATTCTGTTTGCTAAGACCAAATGCGTTGTTGTTTTTAACCAGCGGGAGGCAGCGATGCACATCCCGTGCCTAGTCTGCAGGAGGGTAGAAGGAGAAGAAGAAATCAAACCAACACAGATCGGTTCTTGGGGTGTTCCAAATCGCACGGGTTGTTTGATGCACTCTTAATATATCTCTATGGGCTTTTGCATTCACACCTGTACTTACAGCTGTCTACTTGTGAATGGATCACCCGAGACGCACGTTAATGCCAGGTCTGAAAAGAGCCTGGGAATTTTTCCTCCTAAGCAAGGTTTTTTGCTCTGGGTTATGTGAGGGTGAAAGAAAGCCTTCACATTTTAATAATAATGGCAAGAAAATAAATATCACTATATGATATTCTACTTTGCAATAACAGTGGAGTGTTCTTTAATTTCCTCTTCTGTCATAATGAAAATGTTTCCCTTCTGACTAGTCCTACATCTTGAGTCATACATTCATTTTTAGACTAAACTATAATTAACAGGGAGAACATAACAGTTACAGCACCAGATATTTTCTGGAACAACGCACACACAGCTTTGGATGTGATTATCAACAATTATCACCCGGCATAAATCTATAAACGGGCCGACTGTGGAGCTCTGTCTTTGATGGTCTTACTGTCTGTTCCCTATCTGACAGTCTGCGGCTGTGGCTTACACACACACACATACGGTGTACACAAAGTAACAGAATTTCTTGTTCACTCACCCATATGTTGCCGTCTTGGTGATATGGTTTCCAGTTCCGTCCCGTGTCACTGTAGAGAAGACGGTACCGTGTTGTCCAATCAGAGCTGCTATAGCGACCCTGTGTTGCTATGGCGCTCACTTGCTTTCTGGAACCCAGGTCCACCTGTAGCCACTGGTAATGGTCACTGTCCAGAGGGGACCATCCACCAGCACCTGCAGAGTTAGTGACATTTTATAATGAGTTGTATATTGTTCAAATATTCTGTATAGCTTTAACAGTAAGTAGTCAATATAATAATTTTATAGTAATATGGCTTGGTCCTGGGATAAATAAATAAAAAGCAACATATAATAGGAAATATGTTTTTTCTTCAGTATACATTATTAACAAGAGCTGTCTGTTGCACATACAGACTGAGTTGCCAATGTTCAGAGCACACTGGCTCTGAAGTCCAAGACAGGCAGAGAGGCAGCATGGTACCACTATAATGACATTTTATAAAGAGAATGTGTAGTTACAAGGTTATAGCCTGTCCTATTATTGATGGTCAGTATCCAGCAGAGAGTGGCCCAGACATCAGCTCCAAGACAGACACAAGAAAAGTGTGGGAGAAGTAATGTTTTATTAAGAGCTTTGCATACAGAGTCAGAGCCTGCTGACTATAAAGATGTTAGTACACTCTTCTTGAGCATCATATCATTTTTCATTCTCCAACAATGCAGACACATCAACTTCTAGAGAAATGGTTTCACATTTCAGAATGGATTCCTTTTTAATATTGGTTGGTAAGACATAATATATTTTACAAATGCTGGAGACTCCACTGTCATCCACAAAGCTATGCATATATTCGGTTTCAGCTCAAAGATAAACAACAGGCCATGGATGAAGCCATAATTAGCGTGTGAGCACAATATTATTGTTGTTGATGATATCTATTTATCACAAAGTACTACATTAACCTGTGCACCGATTAATGTAGGAATGAGACTTTCCATAGCCATGTAAATAAGTCAAAATGCAAACGCTGTCAAGCACAAGTACAATCCACTTCATGTTGACACCTACATATGGTTATCTCTGCTGATTTCCAGTTAGCTCCGGTTCAATGTGCGTATCCTTTAGTGCAGATCAAAGAGATATTTCACTCAGGTTGAGCATGCATTTTCAGTAGTATGCGGTTATTCTTACGATGGACTGTAAACACAGAGGAAATTACTTGTTTAAAGCAAGACTATGTAACTTTCATTGAACAGTGGCAACAATGGACTCTGCAGCTACAAGTGGTTATTACAGGACGCTAGCGAATTAAATTCTAGTACCTAGTACCTTCTAGTACCCACTCAACCCAAGTGACATACCGCTAGAACAGGAACTTGAAGTCAGTGTACCATCAAAATGATTTTGAAGATGTTATTTCAAGGTAAAATTGTTGAATAATGTTGGTTTAAATGATAAGAATGAAATTATTTGACCTCTTAGGCTTTACTGTTTTTGAGTTCAGAGGGTTGTCAAAAATATTCAAAAACACAGCTCTCAAGTTGAAGGTTTATTATCTCCTGTACAGGGAAGGTGCTCTAAAGTTGTTATAAGTTGTTGTTATTTTACCAAGGTGAAATAGTGCTTTGAAAAAAATGACTATCTCTAAAAGCATCAAAGGAGAGTGTTTCAGTGCCATTTTCCGCATCGCTACAGTGTTGACTGTTGGAATAGATGGCTCTGTTTGTTTCATAATCCATTCAGTGGCAGTCAGCATCTTTGTGCTAGACTGATATCTCATGGTTCTGGCTCCATTGCCAGACAAATACTCATGTGTCCTCCTAAAGTTGCCCACCCTTCGCATCTCCAGGTGTCTACCTGAGGCATGGCCAAGCTCCTCTGGACCTCGCAGGGTAAATGAGCCTCAGGTTAAATGGTGCGGAAACAAAAGAGCGAGGCAACTGCCAGACAGAATGGAAAGAAAAATGTTGGACAGGATCCCACTGACCTGATTTTGTCTGCCATTAAAAAAATGAGAGGGAGAGAAAAAAAATGACAAAACTGTACTAAATGTAGGCTACTGTGAGAAAAGCAGTCACCACACACAGCACACTCTTGTATTTTTTGTGTAAGAAATACAAGAAAAATGCACACAGGAGAGCAGAAAACAGATGTAGGGACCAGTGCACACTTTCACATACACACACCAAGAACTGAAGATGTATCAGTGCAGCAAACAGCTGAGAGTCTGTGACAGAATGCGACGGTGAAATGATTATCGGGAAGAGTGGGCGGTGGATGGACTGCGAACCGGCCATGTCACAGTTGTCTTCCCTGATTCTCTGTGATGATTTTTTTTTTTTTTTCCTAAAGGACACAAATACAGATAAGAAAGTGACGGGCTGAAAGCACAAGTGAAAGTGACTGATTTAAAAATGACAGGGAGAGAGACAAAACAGAAACATGGGGACAAAGCAAGAGAAAGGGAGATAGTGAGACCAAGAAAGTATGTGAGAGTGGGAGAAGATCACTAAGCATAGTGGAGGAGGCAAGAGAGATAATCGTCATATGATAAAATAGAGGGCGAGGCAGTTTGCAATGTATCCCCCTCCCTTGACAAAAATCCTATATCTTATCCAATTACAGAGCCATTACACCCTAGCTCCGGCCTTGACAGATAACCAGGGCTGTATCAGTGGAAATGTCAATACCTCAAAAACCCTTTGCAGCAAAGCCGTTCCTCTGGGGGATATCAAAAGTGGGGAGAGTAGGGGGAGGAAGGGATGGAGGGTGAGGAATGGGGTATGGGAGGGGTGGGGTGATAGTGATAAGTAAACAGACAGCGGAAAATAAAGATTAAGAAGGCAAGCTGAGGAGACAATGGCCGAGGCAGTGTGACGCTTTGAACAAGATCCGAGGATGTGGTGTCGGAAAGAATGACGAGAAGCTGCGTGTGGTGGTGAGGGGGGTCACAAAAGAGTGGAGGAGGCAGAAAAATGGAAATGAGAGAGAGTAAGAGAGATGGATGAGGCGAATAGAAGAGGGACTGATGAGTGAGGATTTTTATGGCTTTGGTATTGGGGAGGCCAGAGATGAGATAGCATGTGGATGGGATGGAGAAAAAAAAAGGGACAGAAATGGAGCAATGTAGTTATGGTAAAGAAGGTGACAGATGAGCACAGAAGTGAAGAGGGGAAGAGGAACAGAGCTCAGGGAAAAGGATGAGTAACTTGGCAGAAAGAGAGATAAACGGAAGCCATTCAACACTGAAAAAGGGAAACCATCAACTGACAGTTAGATTGCAGGTGGGCTCAAATGACATGGTATAGAAAGCAAAGATTGGAAAAGTTTTGGGTAGAATTCAGGACAATGGGACAGACAGAGGAAAGTGAGAAAGTAGAGGTTTGAACATATGTGCAACGTGGCCATAACTGCACATTCCCAAATAATGGTGGTACATTGAAGATGGGTATACAGAAAGCTAAACTGCTAAAGTATTTCACTGTCAGTTCATCTGAAGGTTGAGCCAAGAAACACTCTACAGACACAAAAATACATCTTTCTTGTCTCAAAGGGTTTCCACTGGCAACACCTGATGACAGTAATAAATCTAGAGACATTTTAATGCCAGAAATGGGGCATGAAATTGTGCTTTATTTGTTCAAAATGGATTCATCCAGTGAAAGCTGACCTGCCATACCATTCTTCAAGCCCCTAAACAGTTTTCTACTGTTGTGGCACAAGAGAAACGCAAAGCAAGTAGCGTTCAAGGCCACTTAAATGGTAAACCTACTGTATCCTATATCCTGCAGTGCTAATGCATCACTGGCTAGATGCACACCACTGGTGCCTGGTAAGCAGGCATCCAAACTAAAAACTGCAAAAAAAAAACAAAATAAAAACCAGAAAAACACAAGAGGTTGCATTGCTATGTGTCATGACCACTAATTTTGTATCCCTGTTCAACACCTCAGACAATTCACACTTTCCTCGGGTGCCTCTGCATTGCTTGAAAATTTTCCAGATTTGTCATTCACCACCTGTCCACCAATGCCCTCTGACTTTCCCTCCACGCTCAGCCACCTTCCTCCCACACCCACCTTCACACCCGTCTCTCATTCCAGATCAGCCACACTCAGTACCTTCCCACTAGCAGTGGTTTTCTGCCAGATTGCGAATGTTGCCATTCGCGTTCTAGCTCCGTCTACCTGTGCCTGCCTCCCTGCCGGCACCGTGTTCCTGCCCCCTGAATGAATCTATTGATTACAAGCTACCCCAGGTTTGAACTTGCTGCCTGTGCATCATTCATTATTTGCAGCTTTCCTTTTACTAAACCTGTTCTAGCTGTGAGTTGGCATCTGGCATCATTTTGCTGATGTGAGAAATGGTGGGAATAATTTGAGCACATAACTTCCATCCAGTCCAGTTAAACCCAGTTTGAGTGCTTCTGTGAGTTTGAAGACTTAGAAGACACCACCTTGACAATCCGAAACTAAACACTGGAATTATGGCTTTTGTGTTGCAGTGTGATATATCTAAAAAGTTTTACGCCGGGCCTGGTGCTGCCCTATAGGGCGTAATACTCCACCGCTGACCCAAGTTAACTACAGAAAATACATTTGAAACAACAAAATCTATGGAATTTCTTAACATAATTATATAAAACTACCAGGACACTAACTGGAGACTATAAAAGACACAAAGTCAGAACAAAACTGCAACGACAAATAAAATCCCAGGCAAAGAAGCAGCAAGACTAGCAGTCCCAACTCTAGAAGCCTCTACCCTCTAACGCTGACACTGCAGCTTTTAAGCACTTAATTCCCAGACCAGGTGCACATCATTGATAACTGATCAGGTAGCACCTGGGCGGAGCAACAGATAAGACAGGAGAGAAAGAGGGACAAACAGAGGACCAGGAAACACATACAGCCATAACAACGAGCCATCTGATTGGCCATCACAGTGCACGGTTGGATTATGTTGCATTGTGTTGCGTCAAAATTTGAGCCCTGTTCAACTTTTTTTGATTAGTCTGAGCATTGCTTTAAGGGGTGAATGAAAGGACAGGGTGACGGTTAGGGAAAAGGGGGCTGAGGAAGGATGGAGCAGAAGGCATGTTAGGGTCACAGGGTTACCAGAAGGAACAGATGGGAGTGAGAGAGAGACAGATAGACTGAAATGTCCTGAGAGACGTTAAGGTTCAAAAGATTGTGAAAGTGATGGCAAGCATTCCGGAAAAGATGGACTAAAAAAAGCAATGAGTGAAGAGAGCTTTGGGCTAAAGAGCTTGATGTTAGAGGTTAGGGAAGGAACAAGGGACACAAATAAAGGATGTGGGGCGGCAAAAAAAAAAAAAAAAAGAAATGCTGGGACCACAGAAGTGAGATGGGCAAATGCTGTCATGGACTGGAAAGGAAAGTAGAGGCTTGGAAAAAGAAGAACAGATGAGAGGTGAGAGGTGAGGAGGGGTAGTTTGACAGAGGTTGGGAGTGGGGAGGTGAAGAGTGATATATAGATATAAAAAAAGAACAGAGGTGCAGTGAAAGGTGAAAGCCAGAGGGAGAAAGGGGAGAAGAGAGAAGAGGTTGACAGAATAAAGTGGAGATGGAGGAGGCTGGCGGTGGGAGAATGGGAGGTGAGAGAGTTAGAGTGAGAGAACAGGAGCATCAGTGAAAGGAAGAAAGAGGGGGGAAAAAAAAGATGGGAGGAGAGAGGAGAGGAGAGGAGCGTCAGGGGACTGTCACCATTCTCTCGCCTGTCACACACACAGATGTTTGGGGAGGAGAAGAGGAGCGAGAGGAGGAGAGAGGAGAGAACAGCGGAGCAGAGAAGGTCAAAGAAACCACCTCTGAGGAAGACATGAAGAAACGGAGAAAGGCAAATAACAGAGAGAAAAAAAGATCAGGAGACAGAGCTCAGGACAAAGGATGGACAATAAGTAAAATTTAAAAAAAGGAAGACAGAGAGAACAAAGACTTGAAAGCAAAAGAGGCAAAAACTAGAGCATCACTACCACCTAGATTTCTCTCTACTGAAGCTGATAGAAATCTTGAAAGTACTCCTGATACCAAATCACTTACGCTGGATAATAGACACTTAGAGCGTTAATTGGTGTGAGTGTGTTTTAAAACATTTGAAGTCTATATTGAGGCATTAAGGTCAAAAAGAAAGAAAATAAAAACACCATTCATATGCAATTTATTTGTCTGAGCAGACGGCTGGAACAACCTGTCGATTAATATTTTATTCGGCAACTGTTTAATTCTTTACCGACTTTAATCAACCAAAAACATTCACTAGTTCAGTTTCCTAAATGTGAGGATTTGCTGCTTTTTGTATGTTTCATGAAATTGTGTTTGTTTTTTGATTGTTGCTCAACAAAAAAAAAAAGATGGAGGATGTCTGCTCATGAGCATATTCACTATTTTTCTCTGATGTCTTATATACTAAATAGTTAATGGGTTGATGTAAAATACTAGATTAATTAACAATAGCACCACCTAGTCAAGCAGATCAAACATCATATAATGCACATAAAAAAGGCAGGAAATCCAATATGATTCTTTTTTTCCCCCTCACTGGGGAAATTCATTGATGATATACCTTAGCAATTTATCAGCCCATCTTGCAATGTTTTAAAACCTGTCTGAAGGGACGAAGCTCCCATATACATCCTGCTGCTCTACAGCGTATTCTTATTTAACTTGAACTGGAACCAGTTCCTGTGCCACCGATGCTGGCATTTTTAACTAAGCGGCACGTTAGAAATCAGGTTAATCTGCTAACTGAAAGCTACCTGTGTGGTGCCCTTCACAGGTGTGTACCGGCCAAATGGAATTCACACGCACAGGCTCCTTCTGAGATAAAAGGAGCCAGCCGAGGAAAACATATCTGGAGTTCCTCCAAGCTTGCAAAACAAGGTCTGAGCTATCTGCGATGACACAGATAACCCAGAACTGTAGCAGTGGTAGCACAGTCAGAGCAAGTGTGTTACTGTAGAATCATACCTATATCAGTACGGATAATGACCACAATTATTCTTACACACAAGGATACAAGGGGACATAAATGTAAATGCATTTATACATATATGCAGACACACAGGTGAAACACTAGCTTTTGTCAGTTGTTCAGTTTTTCAGTGGCATAAAAGCTGTATCTGCAGACTGCAAACAAAGTGACCATACAAAGCTAGTTATTGCCCATTTTTCACAAAACCAATAACAATGAACATACAATAAAAACCACTAAAAAGTCATCTTGGGATTGTGTAGGGGGGCATAGATAGATGTACCAACAGCAATGTGCTGACTAAGGAAAAGCAGGGGAACATAATGGAGAGAAAATCAAGCCAGGAAGTGCCCTCTGGGAACCATTGCCAAGAATGGCTACCTTTTAAAACTATCAACTAATGCAATATGTGGGGTTATTTTTCTTGTATCTGTTCATCTCTTGTTAGGCTGTCAAGCTGACACCCTCCTGTGTCTTTCTTTCTTCCTTTTCTTTCAGATACAGATGATCAAAGCTCACCTCACTGGACAAGTCATAGAGTTGTCAATCGCATATATTTACAGTATGTACTCCATGGATGAAAAAAAGAAAGGGAAAGGGCAAGTGAGCAAGATAGGGCAATTCACAAACAAGTGAAAGTGTGTGTGACAGTGCAAATAGAGAAATAAAGATTTACATTAAAAAAAAAAATACAGAAGGGGGAGAGATTTTCAAGTTGAAGACCCGGAGTTCAGAGAGCGATTTTAGACAGTGGGGATCTGGACAAGCGACGAGCAGCTGGTGACAGGCACGACACGCAAACAAAAGTGACAGTGGCAGATCAGAGCATCAAACAAGAGAACAGCTTTCCTCTGTCTTACTGTCAGTGTGGGAGAGTGAGTGGGCGCCTACACATGACAGAATTTGATGACTTCTGCGCAAAACACTTTCAAGCCTCTGCGCGCGCCTTTGTGGATGCGTGTGGGAACGTGCGAGAGTGTGTTTATCAAAGTTGATGCTTTTCATAACAAAAGCACATTAACAGGAAGCATAACTTCGTAATTAATTAAGATGCTAGGCCGATGGAAAAAGGCAGCAGAAAGCAAACAGCTGGTTAGCCCTCTGCCAGCACTTCATCTTTCTGTCATGGAGCAAAGGGAGCGGATGGAGACAGAGTAATTTAATTAGGAGCGGACCGCCATTATCGATGGATGACTGCAACGGCTAGAGACATCAAACAATTTTGCAAGATGACAGAGAGTGAAAAGCAATGCATGAAAAGGGAGGAGGAATCTGGTTAATTGTCCAGCAAGTCAGAACGAATGTTGCACTGCAGTACTGCCACGTCCTTGATTTGAATAAGGAGCAATACAGTGTAACTTTTTCAAACTTGGAAAAACTTGGAAAAGTGAGTTTAAGGGTGAGAATGTGAGAGAAGAAAAAATAGATAATGAGGTCTGGGAAGAAAGAAAAGGGGGACAGGCTGAGAAAATGGAGTGTGGGACTGAGAATGTTACTGTAGAAAATAGAAAGTCTATGGAGGGAAAATGAGATGGAGAGGGAAAAAAGGGGAGACAACGATGTGATGGAGGGCAGAGAGAAACAAGACAGAGCGGAGGAGAGAGGAACACAGAGGAAGAGGGATAAAGAGAGAAAGAGAGTGAGAGAGAAGAAAAGAAAATGGAATATAAGGATCAGTGGCCACGTGTTTGTGATTAGTGGTCCAATCTCATGCTTGGCCACGTCTGCACTGCACTCTTGCACACACAAATCACCCATTCCTCTCTTATTTTCTTCACACACAAATGTTATTCGTTGGTCTCCTGTGTGATTGGCGCTGTCTGAAGCCCAAATCATCTTTTGACCTTTTCATTGAATGAAGGCTATGTCAAAAAAAAAAAAAAAAAGTAAGTAAGATGCACCCACATGGAAATTTCATGGATACCTTTCTGGGATTAAACAAGACTTGAAATCTGAGATCCCACTGTAAAACACGTAGGTGAATTTCAGTAGTTGTACATTTGTGGCTCAAATTGTCTGTCAACTCATCGCTTATCACTTTCACTGTCCCCCTCAATGTTGCCTGTTCTTCCATCGTCAACTCGTGTTTCCCTTTGTCCACTTCAGCCTGTTCACATGCCTCCGAGAGCCTTTCTTTCACTCTCTCCATGTGTTCCATTCCTCTCTCGTCTCCTTTCTCTGCTTCTTCACATCCGCTCTTCTTCTCTCTCTTGCCTGCACCCTCTCCATGCCTCTTCTATTTTAACCTGTTTCAACGGGGTTTCTGTCTCTGGCTGGCAGCGCTGAACATAGCCTTGTGTGAGGTGCAGCTCACAGCTCAAGTGGTTGCTATGTGACTTTTGAAAACTTCTTTGGAGCCTGTTACTCTTTTGCTGAAAGTTAAAGCTGAGTTTTTTTTTTATTTTATTAAAAAAGAAAAACCTTTTCTGGCACATTTTTAGGTCTAAAAATTTCCATGACTCGAGCAGAGGCAGAGTTGTGATAGAGCCTGATTTTATCAGTTGCAGATTGATTATATCAGTAAACTGGATGCTGATTTTGTGGATCATATGTATGTACTGTTTATTTCCTATCCCTGGTCCTGTTCTGCACCCACTTCTTTCACTTATTCATGTTTCTCAAATACAACAATGGAGAGATTATTCTTGCTGTCAGTGGGTCATCATGATGATGATGTGAATGTGTGTGGAACATGTTTGTGTACCCCCGACTGAAGTAGGAATAGAAGCGTATCTGTCTGCCTCAGTGGTCCACATCCTTCCGAGCGATGATATAAGAAAAGATGCTACTCCTATGGTTCTTGCTATGTTCATTTAAGCCATTGTGTTGTCCCTCAATTATGTCCCTCGGCTTCATTTAAGGTCTGAACTGCATTTCTGGTGTCTCACTTTAAAACGAGGGAACTCAGAATGAATCATAGAGAGATAATATTTAAAAATGGTTGAACATTACATCAAACTAATTTTAATATCAGTCTTAAAAATGTTCTGTGACCTATCTTGAAACCACAGTTGTCCCATGTGGTTGTGAAACTCTCAGCTGAAGAGATGTGAGGAAAAGATCCCTTTCTATATTTTATTAACTTCATGTCTCTGCCTGTCTCTCCCTTACTCTCTTTCTGGCTCTCTCTTCCTCCCCCTGTACAAAGTGACCAAAGCATTTGGACAGTGAAGGTCTGGGCTCACCTTGGGTCTCATACCCAAACCAGTATAACCAATCATGACATTAGGCGAGTTTCCATGAAAATATACTGCAAATTTTAACCAATTAACCATTGCCCAGTGTTTTCATCCACTATTGTTGTGTGGCTATAAGGCTATTAGGAGTCGATTCATTGAGATAAACGTATTCCAGTCGGCTGCCGTTAAACCATTGCAAAAGAAGAAGGCCATCATAAAAGCAACATTCAAACCTCAAACAGTGAAAAAAAAAGTCAAAAATCTGATATAAAGATGGCATTTATGCTTGTTTATTATTATATATAAGCCTCTTTCCATTGCACTTTGTTGCACTGCGATATTTTTGAGGTGTTCTCAAATTTTCGGCATTTCCGTATAGAAATGTATTGATATGCAAATTGAAAACGTGCATAAAAACGCGCGGATGAAAACCTGCCTCACGAGAGAGAGATGATGAGCAAGGGTCACGGCGACAAGAAGGACGATCGGACAGAAGGAGAGAGAAGAGGAGAAGGATAAAAGAAAAGAAAAGGGAACGGGTGAATGTGAAAAAGGAAAGAAAAATAGAGGAAAAAGCAGCGATTGAGGAGGATGATGAGAATGAGATATTAACAGAGAGACAGAGGGAGGATAAAAGAGAGAAGAAGTGGGGGTGGGGGGGCACAGAGACAAATAAAGTGTCAGAGTCTTTATCAGTCTATTCTGTCTTCAACACCCAGAGGCAAAAACTGTCCTTGCTTGATTTATCCTACCACAAATATAATAATGAAAAAAAAAAAATATATATATATATATATATAAATCTTGCTCATTGTACAGCTGATGTAATAATGTATATAATGCACTGCATCAGCAACTGACAATCAAACTTAAATAAGATGCTGTATGGTAGTTTTATAAATAATATGCTGCATAAAGTAACAGCTTGTGAGTGATTGTGTTTTCCAAACAAAGACAAAAGGCATTTAGCATTATGATGATTAGCCTACTGGTAAAGAATGCGTTTAGGTTTTAGGAGACAGAGACAGAGGATTTAGCAGGAGCCTATTCCTGTTATGGCATTTATACACTACATACGCACAACATACAGTTAATCATATCAAGCACACACGCTTGCATTCACACATATATGCATGGGTAGATAGCATAGAAATAGTGCTTGTGTGTGTGTGTGTGTGAGACGAAGCAGTTAGATGAACAAGAACAGTAGGGACAACAGGCCTGGTGACTGGCTGGCACACAGAAAGTGGCTGCCTGCCGGAAAATTGTTATGGCATCATTTTACCTGTCTCTTTCACACACACACACACACACACACACACACACACACACACACACACACACACACACACACACAAACAGACAAGGCATGTGCATCCAAAAATGGATATAAGTACAGATGACACAGACTCTCACACACATGCCTAGGGCCAAAAAAAAAAAAAACTAATAGCTGTCAGCTTTCACAACACAGGCTTAATATGAGTGGTGTGTCCCATTGATTTTGTGCCTCCCCCCTGCTCCATAGCACCGGGAGATTGGAGTAGATTGGCTTATCAGCACACACTCATGCCACTGATGGCACATTTGGCTGCCAAACGCAGCTGCTTGGAGGGACCACTCCTCGTAGCATGAGTGTGTCGGCGTCAGGTTAAAATCGTCGAGTCTGTGCTTTTGTGAATGAGCGCTGAGTTTGAGCAGTTCCATTCTGCTGTTGTAAATTTGTTTTCTGTCAATACGTGTGCAGGTGTGGAGTGTAATCTGGTATTTTTAGGTGCTCGTGTTCCCGTGACCGCGTGGGCGTTTAAAGTGTGCACTTTTTTCGTGCCTTTGAGTGTTTCTGTGAATGTGTACATGTGTCACGCAAGCTTGATGGGCTGTTGGCTTGTTTTCTCATTCAGCATGTGTTGTGTGTCTGCAAAATGTCCCACTATCATGTTAAACATATGCAATATGTGTTATTTGTTATGCTTGTTTGTATGAATGTGTATATTTCTATGTTTCTGGGTGTGCATTTGATGGCTATGTTTTGTATTTACGGGTGCATGGGGAAACTGACAGCAAAGTACAGTAACTATGCTGATTTTAATGTTGAGTGGCATGTTCCTTTATAGCAAAAAAAAAAAAAGAAAAGAAAAAAAAGAAATGTAATTTGATTTTAAGGCACCTTTCTCGTCCTTGTGGAGACGCTTTTCCCTGTCCCTTCCTGCAGAACTTCTCCGCCTTTCTTTTTCCCCCTCTAATTTTAAATTCCACCCCTGTCATACGCTTTCTGCTAACTAGATGACAACCTCATCATCCAAACACTGTGTCATTCTCTGGAGGACACGAAGACACAGAGGATGAGATGAAACTTTATATCCTTTCTCTTCATTTCCTCCGCTACTTTGACATGTGTCTCGATTTGTACCCATTTTGGCACATTTAACACTCGGGCAACATCTGGTGGAGTTTGTCAGTTTGTTGTTTATCGCAGCGTTGGTTCTGTCTGTCATTTAGTGTCATCTGGATCACAAAAAAAACTGGAGATGTGTGAGGAAAACAAAGTTTCCTAAGGGCATGTTGAACAACTAATTACAAGTCAAAACTGACAGGCAGTGCAAGAGGGAGAGAGCTGAGTATTTCCTCTTTTAGCACGAACAATTTTCACAGCTAAATACAGAACGAGTATAATGTCTCTGGATAAACCATTTTAAGCTTTGTATTTTAAGATTTTTGGAGGTTAGCTACATCCAATACAACCGGTGCTTTAGTCTTGAATGCAATCTTGAACTGAGTCTACACATCAGCAGATGGTTATGCTGTATTCAGAAACTCTTGCTGTTTATTTTTTGTGAAACTGGTCCAAACAGATTGATTTAAGTATATCTGTAGCTTTTCAGTACAACGACAATCTGCAAGGGACCAGATTTTGATGTTTCAACCATTGCATGTTCCCTAAGGACCCCCCCATCTCTGAGGAATAAAAGAAAGCGTGTGGAGAAAGAATGCATAAGCTGTATATTTACTCTTCATTATTGCTGTCACTGACAGCTTGCTCTTGATTTCTCTCCCTCTTCTTTCCCTTCTTTATTGTTTGCAGGTGTCGTGATTAAAGGAGGAGCAGTCCTATCCTCTCTCAGCAATAATTCTATTGGTATGATTAAACACACCAGATTACCTTGCCTTTATTTGCCAGCTCTGAGCTCTGTTTCCTCAGCTGTAGTAGTGACTATATTAGATCGAAAAGTATGAATTATTAATTGTATAAACATAGAGGGGTGTAATTGTCTGGCCCTATCTCTCTATGCTGTGGACTGATGTGGAAATGAGCTCCAGTCTGAGTCGCTGAGATAATGACTGGAGCTGAGTGAGGGGGAAGAAAGATGGAGAACTGGAAGGAGTAATATAGTGAGGAAAGTAAAAGGAAATAGAGAGAACGTAGAAAAAGGAAGGGGAGCAGGGTGAAAGCAGCTGTGCAGCACTATTAAGCATGTCACTCCATGAAAGCTTGGACATTTATCTCTCCGTGTGTCATCTGTTGAATCTTTCATAAGCATGTATGCACATGTACCTAGACTGGATGTGTACTTTTAACCATATCTACAGTATGTGTGTGTGTGTGTGTACAACCCTTAATATACAGCATTCAAGCATGTGTGAGGACATGGACATCTGTAGGTTTTTCTGATTTTGTTTTTGTGTGTGTGTGTGTGTGTGTGTGTGTGTGTGTGTACCTCCTCTCCTGTTGAGCTTGGCATATCCGGGTGCGTATCCATTGGAGAAGACAGATGAGCTGGTGAAGGCTGTGTGGGGCAGAGGGGAAGCTAGAGCCTCGTCACACTTTGCTGTGGAGAGAGAAAGAATGTGAAGAACCAAGGAGGAGAAGCACAGGAGAGGAGGAACGCGAAAGTAGAGAGAGAAGAAAGAGTTGAAAAGGGGATAGAAAGTTGAAAAGAATGAAGGGGAGGAGCGAAGAAAAAGAGAAAATGGTGAACATTAGTGTATTTTGCATCAATTAGAGAAAATGCCTCAGTGTTGAGCATACATTTATCTACACCATGGGAAGCCCATGAAGCAGTTCAAAGCAATTCTACATCACGACCGTGTTAATTAAATGTTAAATAAATTAATTTGAGGATAAAATCTCCTCAGCTCAAAAAATCTGAAGTCTTGAATTTTTCATATAGTTGCACTCAAAAAAACAGACTCAGCTCACAAGAGCTGAAACATGGGCACGGCTGAAAGTTGAGGAGAGCAGTTTGTGGGTCAGGAACTAAGTCAGGTCAGTCTGGCTTGAACCACAGGGGCATCAAAGCATTGCTGGGTTCACAAGTGCACTGCACAAATATCTACTATAACAAGCAACGTGGCTTTGTGACCAGATGCATATGGATTTAGAAAAGAGGAAGAGAAATAAACAAACAGAAATGTGAAATAAGTGAAACCCTGAATTGGCCCAGTCTCATCCCATCAGTCCCAGACAGGCAGATTTAACAATTAAGCCTTTGATCTGCCTTGATTCACATATTTCTTCAACAAATGAAATTCCAATCTGAAACGAGGATCAACTGTATCTTAGGAATGAATACGAAGAAATTTAAGGAAACATTTTTGTGCAGACAGATTTTAGAATAAACTTTCTACATCAGGTGATGGATGTTAGACTGTTGAATGCTGGTTGTATAATGTATGTTTAGCTTTATACAAATCCTTCATTCCTTGAGAAAAAGTGTAAAAATTTAATGCAGAATCCAAAATCTCTTACAAGGGCCTTTTTTGCAACACATAACCTTGAATGAAATCATGCAGACCTGATACACATTTCCACCTGTCTAGCTGGATGAACTGTGTGCCCGAAGACTTGGAGTAGCCATGAGGAAAAAGAGTCAGAGAGACTAGAGCTGTAGTGCTGCTCAGTTCAAACTGACCTCAGTGTCAACCCTCAACTCCTTGCACTCTCAAAAGGAATCCAAGAAAGCAACTGCAGCGGCACACACACACACACACACATATATATACATATATATACGTGAAACACACAAAGGCAGCAAAAATCACAAAGGAGAAACACACCAATATATATTCCTGACATACATACACAAGTCGCTTTCCTTCCTCTCTCTCAATTTTCCCCTTTCACTCACTCATACGCACAAACAAAAACACATTCACCTCCTCCAGTACATTAGGCTTCACACAGAGAGAAATTGTGAATGGTCTGTCAGGCCAGGTAGAGGCAGTCGATAGCTCTCTGTCATGCCCCACTGTGTAAGCGCGTGTGCTTGAGTGTGTATGAGGGAGTTTCAGCTGTAGATGCTGTGGGTGAAAGCCTGAGCTGTGTCAGCTTCTTGAGCTGTTGGCTTGTTAGACATATTACTTTTTGTCACAGGTGGGCTAACAGTATAAAAAAAAAAAAAGAAAAGAAAAAGAAGAGACATCATCAAAGCTTGATAATGTACAAATCTGAGTGTGTGTTTCAGTGTGGAAGGGGAAATGGTCCGCAACCTCTCTCTGTCCACATTTTCCATCACTGCCTGTTTTGACAGGGGATACACACACAGATGCCCAGGTTCACTTTTACAAACACACACAAAATGTAATGAGGTCTCTGGCACATTTGACCTTGCACTGAAATAGTAGTAAAATCCACTGGCAGCCATAAGGCGACTGACTCAGATGAGCACAACCCAACTCTATTTCTCTGAAACAGGGTTGGGGTGGTGTCATTATATTTGCACCACACGTGCATCCATAAATTAAGCGTCCTGCACCGATCCACAGAGACTCCAACACTTGCATTAAAACAGATGCAGTCATACACAGGCTACCTGGCATTAATTCACACATGTGCACAAACAATGCCTTTCCAGCAACTCCAGTCTCAAGAGTGTTTCCACAAGTTACTCAGCAATGACTTCTTCCAGCTGCACGTGAACATGCTTTCGTGGTCTCTCTCTCTCTCACACACACACACACACACACACACAAACACTTACACACATAGACACAGAAGTGCACAGAATAAAGGCTGGTAGGGAAGGAATGAATGGAATGAGAGAGGGAAGTTAATGGCGAGAAAGTGGATTTTAAAGGAATGAAGGTGTGGAGAAAAATATAGTGCATTTCTGCAGTGCCTCAAGTTATTTCCTCAGGGCTCTCTTTACTCTCTGGTGGGGGAAAAGCTGCTACGTGAAAGGAATTAAGCGATCAGATGATAAAAAAAACAAAACAAAAAAAAAAACGATACCTACAATCAGCTGGCTAATGCTCCCTTACAAGATATGAAGAAATGCTTTTGAAGAAATAATAATACTCCTAACACAGTCATCATTTACTAAATTATGTTATGCATGCTTCGGTGAGAATGTGTTTTTCCCTGTGAAATCAGAAACGCAAATATACCTCATCACATAAGCCTCCTGAAACTAAGGTCTAACAGCCTCTAATTGCGATAATGACAACCCCTCCTGAGGAAGAGGTACCTCACTTTAAGGGTTGCCTCACTTTGTTTACAAAGTGAGTGATTAGATTTAAATATATTTTGCCCTCATGCAGCTTGCATTGATTTTGCCACTACAGTGCATTAGTACTCTGCAACACACCAGTTGACATGAGCAGATCTTCCCTCTTGAAAAAAAAAAAAAAAACATCTGCTGACATAATTGACAGTTTAACAAGGAGCTTGCCTTCTTGCAGCTCTGTCAGAGCATATTCCTAGTACATGCTGTTGTTACTGGTTGTGCTGATTCCCCAGCCTCCTCCCATTCTAGTTTCTAAATAACCCCACACACGATGGCATTTTGTGTGTGTGCGTATATATATGTCTTTTGATCGTTGTGTGGCCAAAGTTGATCCGGAAGTCGCTCTTGTGAGGACATTTTGGCCGATCCTCATAACTGTAAAGGGCTCTTTGAAGGTTAAGAGTTGGTTTTATGGTGAGGATTAGAATTGGGTTTAGGTTAGGGTTAGGGTAAGGCATTCAGTTGTGATGATTAAGGTTGCGTGTGAATTTAGCCAAAACCAATATATACAGCTATATAACAGCTGAGTTTAAGCTTTGGTCTTTGATGCACAAAAGCCCATTGTGATTCAAATTTTCACATTACTCAAAGATGATGTCAGGATGTCAGTCATTTTTCCCACTATGAAACTGAATTGCTTCAAAGCCTCAGCAATTTACTGCTTTTGTGCTGTGTAACAATGTAAAGACAGAACACATACAGAGTCCCTTGCACTGTCCTACATCCATTCCCAGTCTTTCACAGATGAAACCAGCAAGCAAAAATGAAGAGACAAACCTTAAAGGAAGCAAAATATTGTGTCTGCCCCCCCCCTTTACTGTCTCTATAATCGTGTTTATGAAGTTTCTTCCTTTCAAACTGGATTTTTCCAGCAGCGTCACCAGTGTTTTAGGTCAATGACGCAAGTGAATACTAAAATCTATGTTACATTGTATCAGATTTCATCATCACGGTCATTCAAACAGTGTTCGAGTTCCTTTCTGAAACCTAACGAGCCTCAGTGATGAATCACACATACAGAACACCACACAATGAAAACCCACGACAATAGCCCCGTAATTCTGTTATCAGGGGATTTATTAACTTACTTTACACTGTTACCTAAATAGATGAAGTTATAAGAAATTATGTTTGCATTGTTGTGTTTTGTGTGAAGCAGTAAATGTTACAGAGAATATCTTGTAAGGGTTTAAGAATGGTTCGAGTTGCACAATAATGTCTGAACACCTTTCATTTTTAATCTCTACAAATAGGTATGCTGGTCTGGTCATGATGATTTGAGGACAACAAAGAACCAAGGACGAGGCAGTGAAAAGGGGAAGGTTGGTTGCTGTTGGACACATTGTGACATGTCTGGGAAGAAGAAAAAGGACTTTTTTTGATTGGCTTTAATTCTCCAGTATGTGGCTGGCATTTGGATAAAACCAGCAAATTTACATTTTTTTTTTTTGTTTTGTTTTGTTGTTCTGTTAATTTTAGGACAATAGCGAACAGTAAGACTACCTTTATCTTTATATATCAAATTTTTCACACACATATATTAAACTGAAATTATAACACCAGAACTATATGTATCTCTATCACCTTGGTACCCTACCAAATGTTTAGACTTTTAGAGCTGTGTAGGGAATTCAGGTTAGGCTACGGCCTTGAAATTACCAGCAATAAATCTGATATTGTCTGTTTTCCCATTTTTCAGCATCCTAAAGGAATGCACCTCTACCAACAATAGCAATACACTTAAGTGATTTATTGCTTTGAGATGATTAAATAGCAGTGCAGGCTCTCCCCATGCAGGTAAACTGCATGTGTGTGAGAACGTTCAGCCTCTGTGTTCTTACTTGTCACTAATTAATCTTTAAAAGAGACCTACCATACATCACGCCCGTCAATAATTCACTGATATATCACAATGAACAGCTGCTGCAGCACGCCTAAAGAAAATAGATTATCAAAGATAAACACCCACATGCACACTTGTGCAAAACATATCCTGGGTGCAGAGTTATAAGAGCAAAAGACCCAATGTGGTGCATGTTTGCTTGGTGTCACATGTGTCCATCGCAAAAAAAAAAAAAAAAGACATTTCTGAATGTAGACCACATGGTCATGTAGTTATGACTCAAGTGTGAGATTGTAGCGGCTGATATTTGCCCATGTCTCAAGTGCAAAGTAGGGTTGTGTATGTTCAGGCACTTTAGGGCAAGTAAATGACTACAATATCGAAGTGCAAATGTCAGCCTATTCCCCTGAGAGCGAGAAAGAGATAGTTTTACGCATGATGGTATGATAAGAGAGGAGAAACAGGTAAGGGCAGAGAGGGAGGCTGGGAAGAGAGAGAGAGAGAGAGATAGAGAGAGAGAGAAAAAAAAAATAAAAATATATAAAGTCATATATAAAGGAAAGAAGAAGACAGAAGGTGAGAGAAAAGGAAAATGGCTGCCTACCAAAGCCTTCTTAGTGACATTTCCAGCTAGGTAAATAACTACGATGTGGAAAAATAGCAACCAGGAGATGTGTCAGCTGGCTGCCTCCAGAGTTTGGCCAGCTTGTTCAAAGGACTTTACATTGCTGCCACATCTTTGGAGCTAAAGGGAGTTGGATACAAACACAGCGTAACGCATCCAGGGTGAAATTCATGACATCCTAAAGATCAGCTGGCAAGAAATGACAAACTGCAGCCACAAAACTAAATGCTGGCATCCAGAATGTGGCATAGTAACAAGAAAAAAAAAGAAAAAAGAAAAACAACAAAAAACATCATGCCTCCTCCTTTAAAAATAAATAAATAAATCCATACCGTAATGCCGTACCTACCGCATTGGGCCTTTAGGCAAACAGCACTGTCTGCGCATCTTCCAGCTGAAGTGCTAAAGTGCATGCATGTTTTAATATTTGGGGTCAGTAAATCAGTCAATCAGTGAAGAACATTCAGTGTTCTTCAAAAAAAAAAAAAAAAAAAAAAAAAAAACACTACACGAAACCCTGCTACCTTTCTTTCATGACCGTGAAAACACTGTGTGTGGAGGTTTTTGTTTGGTGCTTTCAAGTCTTTCCTCTTCTCCACACCAAA
>JBBMJY010000013.1:10411878-10456766 GCA_037833715.1 Toxotes lorentzi
ATGAATTTTGCCAGAATGGAGAAAAATCTCAAATGGGTTCAGCAATCAGAATCTAATCCTGGTACAAAAGTTAGCCCTACTTGCAATTCCCATTCAGTGCATTCATTTTTAGACCATATATCAATTTTCAAAGTTGATGAGATGGTGGCCCCACTGACAAAGACACAGTCCTTCAAACAGTAGATCCAGTTTGAAATCTCTCTGTCATCAAGCATCTGGCTTGCTGAAGTGTCCTTGAGCAGAATACTGAATCCCAAAAGGGATTTTGGGGGCACCGCTCCATAGCCGACCCTGACCTTTGGCTTATATCTGGCTGTGCAACATGTCAACAGATGAAACCTCTAAAAATAAATAGCTACAAATTGCTGGCAGGTGATGAGAATTTGTGTTAGGCATTTAGCTGGACAGCACAAGCACCTTGTTGGCTTATTTTTTATCTTGGTCTGGTAAAGGCTGGTAAGAGAGAGAGCAAAGAGAGCATGGAGGACTGCAACTTTGATAGCTTATATAATGCTATAATCAATAAGTCCAGTTTTCACCAGATGTGCTTCTCTCCAACCCAAGAGAGAGAGAGAGGAGGGAAGGAGGAATGAAGGAAGGGAGGGAGGCAGGCAGTGAGCAAGTCATGGAGTGATACGCCACAGCAGAGGAGAGACTTGCAGAGACATAGAGACAGAAAGGCTGAGATGGGAAGATGAAGACATTTCAAAAAAGGGAATAAATTATGGTAATTTGCAATATCAAAGTACTGGACTTAATGCTATCCATTTATGGACTCACGTAATTAAAAACTGAACATAGTCTGAGTTCAATCTGAGTCCACCAAGCAAGTAGCCATCTCTGCTGCTGATACACATAGACAAACATGGACTGTAAGAACTGCAGCTACAGTACACAAAACACATGCAAGCACAGAAATATATCTTAGTGTTTGGTGTTGCGTGTACATTCACACTAGTGCGCTAACATACAGAATATGCATGCACTCAAGCTATGGGAAGTCCAGCAGTAATTAGGGGTGAACTCTATTTGCTAACGACCTTCAGCTCCAAGACCCACGGCAGGCTGACAAATTAGGGTTCTCTCTCCCAGCCACGCAGGGGCTCCCACAGGTTAATGGGAATCAGGGGGCTGAGTGTGTGTGCCTGCAAGACAATGCATTTGCTGGTGTGTGTGTGTACATCTATACTGCAAGGCTAATGGAAACCCAAGCTGTGCTAAGCCCCTGCAGATGCTGGGGTTCGCTAACAGGGATTTAGCATTGTTCTCCGTGTCAGTAATACCTGGCAGCGTTAACAGGAATTAGCATTGCTCATGGCCAAGCAATACAAAACGAAGCTTATGGTGGTTCGCTTTGTTTGTGCTGTGGCAATAAAGCTCTAACTGTGTTTGCTTATCATGTATTAACTGATGTTTCTGGAGCAAGGGATGTTAACAACATCCGCTGCTCTCAGATGAGATTATTACCTTTGCTGCTAATGGAGAGGATTAACAATTGGCTACATTTGTTTCTGAAACACTGCACAGTTGAGGCGATATGGCAAAGCTCTGTGGGTTTTCAAACTCCTCTCTGCTTGAACTGCTCCTCTTCCATTTTCATTCTGTTCTCTTATTAATAAGAGAGATCTCTGTGTTTGTCTCTTCTCTCTAGCCATTTACTTCCTGTTTTTTTTTTTCTCACGCTCTTTCACCTATAGTGTCATTCTGCCTGCCATTAATGGCCATCTTCTCCCTCTCCATCTCTGTCTCTCTCTGTCTTCCATCTTACGGTAATTATTTTCAGAGGCATGGTATAATGGAAATGGATTGGTTCTGAGAACACTCGCTCAGAGGAGTAGGATAGAATGGACAGAAAGAGTTTCGTGATGGTCATTGATGGAAGGCGACAGAAATGAACGACAAAAAAATCTTAAATGTACTAACAGAGCAAGAAAATTATGCACGACAAGCATCAGAGGAAAGAAAGAAATTATTACAAGAGAATATGAAAAATAACAACTGCAGATTAGAAGGGAGAAAAATGAAAATGTCCCAGTTACAATGTTGATCCCAGAAACAATTAATTACCAGTGAATATACAGATGCACTCAAATGAAGACGCACAAACACAAAAGGCTACTTGTATATTCTTGGCCAGCTACAAAGGTGACTACATGTGAATTTCCACACAGCTGGAAAACTTAGGATACCTGCACCATGTGAGCGCAGGGGCAAGTGATTTGTTCCTATAATGCAGATACGAGTCACTTTCCATACAACAGGTGGACACAGTAGAAGGTGTTGTTTACCATGATGCCATGTGTGAGGTCACCGGCACCTCTTCTTCTAACAGCTCAATGTGGCTGCTTATTTCTACATTCTTTTCTTAAAATATCCATCCATCCATTTTCTACTGCTTAATCCATCAGGGTCGCGGGGGAGCTGGAGCCTATCCCAGCTGATTATGGGCGAGAGGCGGGGTACACCCTGGACTGTTCGCCAGGCAATCACAGTGCTGACACACAAAGACAGACAACCACACACACACACTCACGCTCACACCTATGGACAATTTAGAGTACCCGTGCATGTACAGGGAGAACATGCAAACTCCGCACCGGAACCCTCTTGCTGTGAGGCGACATTGCAAACCACTGCACCACCATGCCACCCTCTTTTCGGAAAATATTCAAAACTTATTGCTGAGGACAAAAAAAAAAAAAAAAAGCTCCAAAAAAATGTCCATATCAAGATGTAGTTCAGTTTTTACAAACGTGTTCTCGGTGAGTAAGTAAGCCGTCCAGCAGATTGCCGGTAGAAGGCTTTTACAGCAATATCAAACAGCCACTGGAACTATTTGGATTCCACTGACAGCAGCTTAATAGCAGTACACTTAATTGTAACTTCAATAGCACAAGAGAACAGAGAATTAGAAAACTGAAAGCTTTCTAGCTATTTGTTTAATGAAAGTAAAACTCCAGTGCATGCTGTGCCAGTCCCATGTTACACAAGAGCTGCAAAATTACTTAGAGCTGAATCTGGTGAGCCTTAAAAAAAAAAAAAATTAAAAAACGAGATGATGATAGCTCTCCAGTGGCCACACATGTTGAGCCGGTCAGTTTACAGTGACCGCACAGCTCAGCTGAGCATGGAGAGGGTCACAGATTGGCCCTGTTCCCAGACAGGACCATAATATTGTGGGTCAGTGCAGTTATCCCCCGATGTGAGGGCGCAGCGGGAGCGCATGCATGCATGACCAAATCAAGGCACGCCATGGCGTCACTAATATGTGAGCCAGCCCTAAGGAAAAAGGGGCATATGGTGAGGTGGCAACATGTAGCGTTCATTGGTTTGGGGCTATGTGCACAGTCAAATAAATAAATAAATGAATGAATAAAAAACACAGTCAGTCACAATCACTCCCACAGAAACACACACCTAGACACGAAACACCACGACTAGAACATCCTGGACATCACAGAGCAATAAATTACATCTGAGAAAAACAATCCTAACAATACATGAACATCGGCTTTACATCTTTAAAAACTTTAAAAACAGACATTTGTGTTTTTTTTGTTTTTTTTTAACAGAAGTACTATGTTGCTATGTTCTAACTTTTTGGTAATTAAAGATGATTAATTCTGAAAACACCACTCTGAGGGGGAACGAATGTGAGGAGTAGTTTGTCTCACTGCTCATTAGCAGTGCAACCGTGCAATCTGCAAAACACACACCACAAAATGGAACAAGGAGATTGAGTTTGAGGCTTTGAAAAATAGCACTAAATTATTGAAAAGATGCAAATTACAGTGAGTCTCACTACTTTTTTTTTTTAATGATTAAAGGCAGTAACCTCTGAAGCATATTGTGTTTGCTATTCTTATGTACAGAAAAAAAATATATATATATTTTGATGATGTAACGTAATTGTTGCTGTCTTGCTGCTCTGTCACTCTTCAACCGAGACACGGTGAATTTTTTTAATTAGCGTTGTGCCGTGTCATTAGCTGGTAATATTGTCCTGAGATATTTTGCCTTTCACGTGAAATTAGTCCCACTACGCGAGAAACAGCAATTTCTCTCTGGCATTTTCCACATGGAAAAGGCATGAAATGAAAGTCTCTGTGATGCTATTAGTGGTCTGGAGTTAATGGTCTCAACATCCACAAAATGAAAATCGTTTATTTTAACTGAACCATGCTCTAAACCAATTTTCACTGTGGATGCGCAAATATAATAGATGTCTCTTTGTGGATTTACTTAATGTCTTTTCAGTGTATGAATACCCACTTTGTGAAATCACAATATTATTTTTATTTGTTTCCTTTAATATTATGAATTACCATATACAATTGGATTTACTGTAATAATGCATATTACAGTAAATCACCGCAAGTGGAGCAGAGAATGGTACTTGTTGAAGACAAAAAGTAAACTATTCATTGCTCTAAAGTCTCACCAATTTGTGTCCAACTTTTAATGCAGCTGAGCAGCCAGTAAACTGATGCAGCCTCTGTGTGTGTGTGTGTGTGTGTGTGTGTTTTTGTGTGTGTGTGTGTTTATTAGGAGTCTGAGGAAGCCTCTTCCCAAAGTCCCTATGTTTCCCCATAAAACTGTAAACACACACACACACTACAGTAGAAATGTCACACAGTGAGAAAAACACAGACTATAACTTGTGTGCATGTGTTTTGGATGCACAGGCGCACCTGCACACACACACACGCACGCACGCACGCACGCACGCACGCACGCACGCACGCACGCACGCACGCACACATGCACGCACACACACACGCACGCACACACACACACACACTCTCTCTCTCTCTCTCTCTCTCTCTCTCTTCTAGGTGCACTCTCTTCTTCTACCCCTAATTGGGAAATTCCACTCAGGCACAGAGATCTATAGAGATAACTCTAGAATTAAATAATGTTAACGCATTTGAAAATAATTAATTCCCTATTGGGTTGTTTCACGGAGCCATCTTTGTCTTCACTGTATAAGCTCTGAACTGTTCAGTGTGTGTGTGTGTGTTCGTGATTGATGGAGCTGCAGTGGTACTGCAGAGAGAGAGAAATAGAGAGATAGACAGAGAGAGGGAGAGACAGGGGCTAGGTCAGATTACAGTAGCTGTAAGTGCTGAGTAGTGGGCATTGAAGAGAGGAGACAGAGGGTTCTATAGAGAAGTAGGAGACGAGAGGACAGGGTTAGCGAAGGACAACTGGTCATCTGTGCAGTAAACAAGATAAAGAGGAACACATCTGTTGCAGCTCATAAAAAAGTAACAAGTACACAGCTAATTTGGTGATGCAGCAAATAAAGCACATAGCCAGAAGAGCAACGTCACCTCAGCATCATGTAAAGAAATGCAACCAATGTGACCTGCATCATCTGTTGAGGAAATAACGACACACATTGCACACCTGCAATCGCGTTGCTTCCTTATCCCTTCAGATTTCCAGAGCTCTTTTCTTTAAAACTCAGTTTGAAAAAGTGATTAATTTCACCCGTCACAAACTGAATCACAGGGAGATTTAAGAGTTTAGCTGAGAAGACAAGAAGGGGGGAACGACTATGCCTTTTGCCCCATTGTCGGGAATTACTGGTTGCTTTAACTCCACCTTGTAAACAGATGATTAACTTGCAAGGTTTTGTCCATGAAGCCTAAAATGGAAGATAAGGTGAGATTAAACCAATCATATGGTGACACAAAGGCTCACTGAAATCTCAACATTCCTTGGAAAATAGCTTATTTATCTGATAATCCTATTTAGTGATTTCTGATAACTTTTTTTTTCAATGATTGTGTGAAGCAGACAATTACAGTTGCTCTTCCTGTTACTAATAACATGTATCTATTGGTTTTATATATATATAGCGCAGTATTTTGAGGATCCATTGCTGTATATTGTCAAGTGCTCATCTCTACAGGGGGTAGTACAGAAGGCAAAAGTCTAGGAAAGTATTTACATTGCTGTTCCTGAAGTTTTTTCCTTATTCCTCTTGTTTTTTGGGACATTCTTGTCCCCTCACACTATCCCATCCAGAGTTCAGGTGCTCTAAAGATGTACTATTCACAGCATGATGTGGCAGTAACAGTGGAATAAAACGGAGAGAGAGAAAATGGAGAGAGCATGGTGTAGCAATGAAAGATGGAAGCAACAAAGGTAGAGTACAGTATGTAGACTCTATGGAGCCATTGGGAACTCTGAGTTCTTAGATACAGTGTACAGACATGTAGTCCCTGAAAGAGCTGGAGTTTGTTTTCTCCCTTGTCCAGTCAAAGAGAATTCTGGGTACTGTGCAAGAAGGGGCATGAGAATTTTAGTAAAAGGAATCGTCAGAAAGTGATGTGAAAAATGAAAAAGTAATGCACCCTTTGTCTAGACAAATCTAATCCAGAATGTGCTTACTTGACAGCTGGTTGATTTTCGCTGTCCTTTTTGTGTAAATTTAATTTCCCAAATCTTCCTATCTTCCTTGGCAATGCTGCATAATGATAAGCATCCTATTATAAATCCCTACAGGCCTGCACGCTGGAAATGGGCACGTCAGCTGGTTTGGAAAACCATAACAATGAATTATCTCCTCTGGAATGTCATTCACTTTGCCCGCTCTGGGTGTGTCTGTACATGTTTGTTAGTGCTGGAGTGTATGTAGTATGTGTGTGCATTTGTGTGTAGAAATATGTGGATCACATCCCTGTCATAAACATCTGTCATGGGAATATAGCCTGTAGTGAGAGTTTTAGGACCGTCATTCTCCGGAGAGGGAAATAGGGAGGACTCTCTGAACGTGGACTGGTTTCACATTAGGATAGGCCAGAAGGTAAAAATCTACATGACATGCATAGTGGATACTATACTATACTATCACGACAAAAACATACCATCTATCAGAACCAGCCATAGGGATATATTTCAGGTCAAGATCTAAAACAGTTTTTTTAATGAAACATAACTTACTGATTAACCCCAGCTGCTATTTTTTAAGTAACGCCGGAAATTCTAACCTACAAGGCATCATGTTATCACAAAAGGGAGAGAAGAATCTGAATCAGTTTGTCAGACATCCAGCTGTGTAGAGGGGGTTTTGCAATGACAGAGGAAAGAGTCCACTAAGTGAAGAAGAGACAGCATTTTGTTCTCTTGTTGTTTGATGGAGGGAAAAAAAAACAAAACAATTGATGACAATCTAAGAGGTGACATCAGGACTCCTTTCACTTCTAATCAACTAAACATGATAACACCGTTCCAGTCAGTATTGGCTGAGTAGTTTCCCTGCTCAGGGACTTAATTTAATAAGATATCTAATTAGTGGAGACAGAGAGGCACTGATATGTCTAAGGGAGAGATAAACAAAAAATAATTATACAATGGTAGTTTTAAGGATAAACCCTGAAAAGAGATTGTCTTGTGAGCAGAAAAAAAAAAAAAAAAAAAACTTAATTTATTTTAACCTCACAGTGGGAGGACATGAAGACAGGTAAGGACAAGCGTCTGGAAAAAACAAACACAGCATGCAGACTGTGGGACTATGGTAGTGATTTGAGCTAAATGCTAACAGCACGCTAACATGCTCACAGTGTCAATTTTAACACTCTGACACTTAGCAGGAATGCTTACCAAGGTCGCAATACAGGTTTAGCAATGCTGGCAAGCGAACATTTGCTAATTCTCTTTGAGAAAAGTCAGGGGATCACCAAAGTTTTTTTGTCATTAGGATTCATCCTCTGGGCACCATGAACATTTCTGCAACATTTCAAGGCAATCTATGCAACGTTAATGAATTTTACGTGAGTCCAAGAATGTGAACCTCATAGTGATGTCATAGGAGAAAGTCAGTAGGCTTTATCTTCTGGTATAGTGTTTAAAATATTTCAGTCTTGAGAGACACACAGATTTCTAGTTTTTATGTGCCTATCTGAGCCTTTACTATCTTTGCACCCAAGCTTTAGAATAATTTAGCAATAAAAACTAGTCTCTTACAGTAGAATTTATTTCTTTGTTTATGCCAAAGTTTGCTTTTTTTTCCCACTTTCTATTGTTTGGACACCAGGAGGAAGTTTACAACTTGACAGATGGCACAGTGTTAAAGCAATGTGCAAATGATTGCTCTGGAATTCATCTATTTGAGATGCAGAAGCAGGGAGGTGTTACAAAGGAGACAACAGCTGCAGCTTTCAAAGAGTCTCCACGGCTGGAAAACTACTCCTCTGATAGAGGGAATTATTTCAGCACAGAACCCTCAAATTATATACGCCATCAGGGACAAGAGTCATATGTTGGATTAGAAAAGTATGAAAAATGCACAACACATAAAGAACGAGCTGAGATTTTTTTGATGTCATCTCCGTACCCACCCTAATTAACTGTTCCAGCTCAAAATATATTTCACCATCCACTGAAAACACTGTGAAAATACCAGGGAAACATTTCATTGACAAACTAAAGATTTACCATGAATATTCAGTGTAAATCTAAAAAGGTCAGAAGGAACGCAAACGGTCCATCATCAGCTCTAAGTAAAGAATATATAGCAGCAACTTTTCTCCATGATTTCAGTTGATAAATGTTTAATGTCATCTCATCATCTTGGTTTTGATATTAAGATCTGTTTTTTAACATTTTGAATTATGCAAAAATATTTTTTATGCAAGCACAGAGCACATTTTTACACTAATCATAACAAGTAAGTATACCTAAAATCGCAGATCTAACTTAGATGGTACTTGCAACATCTCTTCATCTCTGGCACAGCTGGTGGTCACACTGAGTATAACTGACATGGCCTAAGTCAAACTTAAAAGTGGTAAACACTTCATGAGGTAATGAAAAATGCTTCCACATGGAAAAAGCATTAAACTGAGAGTGGAGGATGACTGATTCACAATGTAGTAAAGATTGGAAACTAGGTTTTTCAAAGCCAGAAAGCTCTGCTGGTGAAGCAGTTGCTGAGTCACTGGTATTGATCAACACACCCATCAAACCCCTGCAGATTTATTATAGCTTATTATCATTATTATAGCACAGAAGCATAGAAAAAAAATGGTAAAACCTCAAAACAAACAGACATGGTGAATGGAGCAATGCCTTAAACCCACTGAACAATACATTCTTACATCTCAAGAAGGTCAGGTTCAGCTTACAGGCAGGTATCAAACCATAATTCATTGAATATCTGTGACCCTGTGGTCTGTGTTTCCATATTTGTTCTTTGACAAGTGGAAAACATATCCATCCTCAAGCTTCACCCTCATATGAACCAGAACACCTACGGCAAATATCATGGAAACCGAGCCGTAAGGTTTCAAGCTGCATTGCTGTGGATTACAAAGTTGCTTTAGTAAAAGTTTGCCACGATGGCGGTGCTTAATAAAAAGTCAAGAGGTCACTCAAAATCCCCAGGCAAACATGAATGGTCACATTAACTTTAATGGGAACTTGGTCTGTGGTTGACATTTGTCCCGATTTGCTGGACAGATGGGCAGATATGTTCTCTGGTCATTGAAAAGGCCTCCAGCATACACAGTTCAATGATAGAAACTATATGTTCTGCTTTACCATGATGATTAAATCTATTTTTGAGCTATATGTGTTTCTACCACACATTATAGCAACCTCATCACATTCATGTGTGAAATCATTTGATCCTGAAAACGCCGCATTTCCCGCAGGAAAGTCTCTAGTCTGCCAGTTTTCACAGTGCAGCATAACAGTGTCAAAGCTCAACACCTCCCTGAGTCAACTGGCCAGTGTCACTCCAACTCATTGCCAACCTGTTGTCGCACAACTATGGCAATGTCATATGAGATATCCATTGCTCATTTTGATTTCAGTGCATTAGGCAGATGGGTTGGTCTATTTAGAGAGCGCGGGGCTGGTTGTAGCCTATAGAGCACCCAATTCTCCCACGCTTGCTGTTTAACTGACGCTGGAGCAGATTGTTTATGACAGCTTTCCTGCTGCAAACACCAGCCCGTGTGCTGCAGGACAGCTTCTATTACTGAAGCACACATCAGCATGAGCACCTACACACACACACACACACAAGAACACACAAACAGGCTCACAAAAAAAATAATAACTGAAAATTCAAAGATCAAAGCAAATGTTCATACACATTTTCACCCACACAAGTTCAAATGTACATATATTATGGAATACATTAGAAACACCTTATCACTTTCACACATTCCTACTGATGTAGCCGTCAGAGGCATCCTTCTTTTTACATCAAGCCTCGCTCCCTGTGAGGGGAATGGATTGAACGATTTTAAAATTCTGCTCTTCTGACTGCTGTCAAGAACGGGTTTTGTGTCGAGGATGTGAAATTTGTGATAGTTTGTCTCCTCTGCTCTACTTTCCGATGATAAATAAAAGCGCAGACCTGGTGGAAGGGTTTGCAACGAGGGAGAGTTGCTTTACGGGAGAGACTTCTAAAAGATTCAAGTGAACCCAGACAAAAAGTTTTACAGTACATGGTGGATGGTTTGGGTAATGAAATGCTGAAAATATGCCACATCAAAACAAACTGCTCACATGTTGTGTGCCATAAACCAATAATACACATGGTATTATATTTTCTGTACTTAGAGATATTCAGCAACTCATTTGCATTTTCTCAGAGGAACTAAATGTAAAGTTAAAAGTATGTTTTTCATATTTATGATCCCTCCTATTATTGTAGAGGAGCACAGCTACTCTCACTTAACAGGTGTTACTTATATGTTAGTCCTTGGGGTCAGGACGCTACATCTATATTATGTAGATACTGTCAGATGAGATATCTAAGGGCAATGTACCAAGAACTGATTATTATTTCTCCCATAAAATAAGTGGATTCAACTCCTTTTTTTTAATACAGTATGTATATGTATCAACTCCAACTGGAAACCTATCCATCACTTCTAATTTATGTAGTACATCTGACTGTACTGCACATCAGGGGAACTGAAATATGACAAGTCTCAGTTTGAGATAATTCCACTTTCAAGCAGGAGAAAGGAGGAGAAAAAGACTAGAAACAAATAGTAGAAAGTGAAGCAAATCAGGCGTATATGCCCCTGCACCTCTTCTCCCACTGTTGCTTCAGCTACGGTTCTCTTTGCTTTCTCTCCCTCGGTTTTATTTCCCTCTCTGTTTCTGTACTTCTCTCCTTTTCCCTCGATCTCTCCAGCTTTGTATTTCTCACTGCATTTCTCTTGTTGTGTCAGTGTGACAGAAGAAGATGCAAGGCTGTTCCCGTCGGCAGTGTGGATAAAACAGTTGACTCTGCGCTTGCGGGCAAAGTGGGAGTGCTGGCTGAAAGCCCCTTTCCCTTTGCTTGAGTGTGTGTGCTACTGTAAAGTGTGTATTTATACACGTTTTTGTGTGTGTGTGTTGTTATTGCAAGACGAAACATCTCTCTGTTTAGTATACCCCCATGACATCCTACCCCATGAGTTGGCGTCCAATGTCAGCTGTGAGGCTGATATTTTGTTTTTGTGCTTTTTGGTTTTCTAGTTGCGTGTTGGGTTGTCGGTGTTATCAAGAGAGTGTGTATGCAGAGTCGGTATGCAATGTGTACAGTGAAGTCTCTAGGCTGTATCCGGATAGTTTTAGCAGACTTACAGTAGAGTCACAGAGTTATAAAACACTGCTGACTGTGTGGCTATTGATGCCCAACACTAGATGATTTACCAAATGGTTTATTGTGTTTAGTTTGTGTTAGTTGCCTAGTTTTCAAAGTTGATTCCGCAGATTCTTTTCAGTCTTGCCTTGAGATCTTCTTTTGTGAGGTAAAAACACACGGAGTCCAACTAAATCTAGCTCAGCACTCAGGATTTACTTCACACACTACGTAGTTTATGTTTCACATGCTGTGCGCTCTTAATGAGCTTTGTGTGGGAGCTTTGCTTTCTTTCCTGTGAGAGTCTAAGGTCAGGGGTAATGTTCATACTGGGGGTGTTGCAAAGCCCTTGTGAAAACTATAAGAGTGATTAATGGCCTATAAAAATAGAGCTAATTTGTAATTTAATGATGCAGTTTAATTTCCTTTTTTTTTATTATTTTTGCTTCCTTGTATTTTCTTTTTAACTGCATCATGTTTTTCTCTATTTATTTTAATCTTCTTTAACCATAGAAGTTCTGCTTGAATTATTCATCAAAATCAAAACCGTGATTCTGCAGGGGAAATGGGGGAGATGGGCAATATTTAGGGAATATATTCAGGATGTTTATAACCTGTAGGGTACAGATAGGCTCTCTGACATATCAGTGTTCTACAGACACGCACCCAAACTTACACACATAAATATATTAACTCACAAATACAGTAAATAGGATAAACTCATGAGTAAATCTCTTTGCGATGGTTTATCACATTGGCTGGCATGAAAAACGCCCGAATGATGCCAAAAATATATATATATTTTTCTGCCATTGTACTGGAAGTCATAAAATACAGCTGCTGGACTTTGCCAAAAGTATTACACTGATAATAAAATGTTGTGATGACATAAATCTCATCTCCCACTCAACACATTTTTGTTTAAATTATCTACCATTTATATCAATGAGGTTCAGATACAGAAAAGTACTAACAATTGGAAGACAAATGTGGTTTATATACATCAGTGACAAGCATGACAGTGTCAGCCCTGTCCATATTTGCGTCTACCATGCTTCTATTGAGATTCATAGCTAAACAACGATTTGTACCACGATACATCCCAGTAGGCACATTAAAGTCCTCGTATGTTAGATCACAATGCAAATCTTTGTCGTGTTTTGACAATGCAAAAAAACAAAAAACAAAACAAAAAAAAAACACTGCGGATAGACTGGAACCCCTGGGATGTTAACTTGTTATGAGGAATGCTTTGTTTTGTTCTGCAGCTTTGATGTTAGAATTGAATAGATTTAGGTTTTGACCTTGCTTCCATTACTTCCTCTGTTGTTTTCTGGCATAGCTTTGAAAAAAATAGCAATAAATACCAAGCCTCCATTTGACTTGAAGGTGCTGTACTTACATCAAGCGCTGGACATGAATCAATCCTAAACTAATAAATGTATACGGCAGAATATATATATATATATATATATATATATTTTTTTTTTTTTGTTTTGTTTTGTTTATCTCTGGTATCTATTTCAGAGGCTAATTTTGGCACAAGGCTGAGTCCCCCTCAGCTCTGTAACAGGCTGGTGATGTTGATTGGCTATTAGAAAGGAATATTTATTTGCTTCTGTTATTTCCAGTGTTTGCGTTCTTGCATAAAATGTGCAGCAACCAAACCCATGACAAATTTATTGTGTCAAGATCAAAAGAAAAAAAAAAAAGCCTGTAAACAGTCCCTGGTATTCCTTACGGTAGCCTCATATTCTTTTTGATCAAAAATACAAATTAAGTTAAGTTTAGGCCAATAAAATCCATTTTATGTGTTTTTCAAAACATATGCTAATGGAGTTTAGTGCTGAGATTCGACAGTTATTTGGCAGTTATCGGGCAAACATTAGCTTTGGCTTGTTTTGCTCTGCTCATTATAACTTAATTTGAGGTTGCACAGTAGACAGTGACATGAAAGAGAACAGAGGGAGGTCGACACAGAGAAGGAGTCTAGTTACATGGAAACACTATCACAATACATGTTGTGCACCACAATGAACAACACCGAAACACTGGCCTTAGTAGATAGAACCTGATGAATGAATGCAATGAATCCACTTTTTTCTTTTTTGTAAATGCAACACCCACATTAAGATTTGTACTATTTTAAGTGATTATAGTGTCATACAACCAACAGTGTTCTACATATATTGTGTATTTGGGAGGTGTAAGACTGGGGTTGCAGCACAGTCATCAGTGAAATAGTAGTTTTACTGTACAGTGGTGCAATGGATTTTGTATCATTATGCAGTTGCATAAACTAAATGAGAAATACATGTGCCGAGGGTGAAGTATCTTAGGTGACAGATTAATAGAACAATTGTAGAGTTGTACAGTCGAGTCAATTTACTTTCATGGCTCATTTTAAAACAATGTATTAAGGTGGCATATAGAGGATTAATGACTGAAATTACAGTGGATATATTATGAATGTATGAAATACAAAGGGTACTGGCACAGAGAGTAAGCGTCCTGGTAACCTGTATGCAGATTGAAAAACCAAAGTGAAAAGATCAGACAATCTTTAAAAGGGAAATGTATAAGGATTTTAGTTTGAAACCTTCAGAAATTAGCTAACATTATCTATAGAATGTGAAGAAACAGATGTCCCGACTTTCTCATAATACGCTGCGCCCTATTTGTTTGGAGAATGGATTCGACAGTCGGCCAATTCTTACACATTGCCCCTTTAAAAATGAGATCTGGGGATTTTGGCTGAATGTAGAAAGGATACAATTAACTGGACAGAAGATCAAAGGGGTTTGGAGGTGAAATAGAAACAGAGGAAAAAGGTGCAGAGGAGGAAGAAAAACTCCCACATCCTATTTTGTTCTGTCTTTTTTTTAGGGCAGGAAACCACAACATAACATGACCATCACTGTTAAATACATGCTTGATGTGATCCAAAGGAACACTTGAGTATAAACAACAACATTCTAAAGAGCCCAAAATGACTTCAGTCACCTTGAGGAGAGCTGACTTATTATTAGCTAATTATTAGTCAGACCTGTGTTCAATGAATCGAATTGTTTGCCGTGAGAAAAGTCTATTGATAAATACCAAACAGTGCACCAGTTCTTACAGGCAAGGGCATAGCACAAAAATCTGGGCTCTGCATGTGGGCAGTCTCAATGGACCCCCTTGGCCGTTTAATTATCCACTGACTGCATGAATAACTAAATCAACAAGTGTAAGCCCATTGCATATGCAATATCAAAATAAATCAATACGGTCAGTCATGTTCAGAGGACTTGCTGGTAATATTTCAGATCATTTTATTTCACATTCACATACCATGAATTATTTGCATGTATTTGGCTGGATCTGGATGTGAGGTTCACCCTCTTTTACCACGGTCAGAAACTGGGCCTTTAGAACATCGCCTGCAGTAAATGACTGAGTAACAGTAGCTTAAAAGGTGCTGCAGATTTAGCGGGGAAGATATTTGTGGTTGATCCTGTTGACAGCTGTGTTTACATTTCTGACTCCACTTAATTATGCTATTGAAGCAATTTAATAACTCCAATTAATTTTATTTCCCCAACACAGCATTTATGGATATATATTATCAGGCCTCTCTGGCGTTGTCAGGGTTACCGATGGGATGCACATATGCACCATTAGAGGCCAAATTTGGTAAAAACTAATTTTGTACAGCCCTCCGATATTTTGGACTATGCAGGACTTTTTGATTTGATTTAATTTATAAATGCGTTTCTTTGTGTAAATGTATATATACATATACTTCTGTTGTTTGCGGTTCCACAGGACACTTGTTCTTTTTTACTGGTCTGATTTGGTCTTTGTCTTGAATGTACCTAATTTACATGAGTCAGTACTAATTGGAGTCATCAGTGCTACCTGCACTAGTCGCGTTGGGTTGGTAGAAATACTTGTAATGGGGGTTTTCCTACAATGAAGAAGCTGTTTGTACTGAAATGTCTGTTTCAGTGCTCAACCATTGCTTTGTCGCTTCACATGCTTTAAACTCTGTGACAAGTCATTACATGCACTTGGTTATGTTTCCAAAGTTATCTCCTACTGTTTTGTTCGGTACTATTGTGTTAAAAGGGGATTTTCATAGCTGCCAGTATCAGTGAATCATATTATAGATTAAACTACAAGATTATTACAGCATCATAATATTATATGGCTGAGATGTGCATTCAAAATGACTAAAATGTGTAGTCTTTCTTTACTAATCAATGACTATATTAAAGTGAGTTTCATACTCGGCAGTAAGTCGACCATTGCCTCTAAACAAATCACTGAGATGTTAATCAATTCATGGCTCAGGAGTCCCTCTGAAAACTTTGTGAAATGACTTGCCCCCACCCCCCCGCACCTCCATCATCACTCCTATAAAACAAGGCATAATGGGAATCGTCAGCTTACTTCAAATGTGCCCTCGACCAATCAGGTTGCTTGACCGAAAACTACTGGCTCTACAGTTTCTCCTCATGACTTCCTCTCTATCCCCGGGTGCAGCAATTAATGCACATAAGTTTTCAGTGAAACCTAACCCTTGGGCGACACACACACCCACACACACACACACACACACACCTCTTTATTTTTATTTATATTACATGCTGACTCAACATCCTCTGCCTCCCTTTCCATCTGCCACTCTTTATTGACAGCAAAAGCTCCGCTCTCTTTCCTCATCCCTATCGTCTTTATCTCTCCCCACCAGCAGAAAAGGTAACTCATGTTGTAATTCAGATATTGATGTTTTGATTGTTAATGTAAAAAAAAAAAAAAGTTTATTGTGCAAACACTGTGTGGGTTGGTAGACAGCACATTCAGCTGTGTTTATTTGGTTACAGTGTCTGCCACTCTCCCCCAGCACCATAACTGGTTTAGTTCAATCCTTTTCACTAAAGCCAGACCCTCGGGCATGTTCTGGAGCAACTTCGAAAAGAGACACACTTAGCTTTTCTTCTTCTTTTTTGCCTTTTTCATGCTGAGCATAAACTCTCTCTCTAGTACTCCAGCTGCCTGTTTTCTTTTATATCTGAAAGGGTTCAGTTTTTCTACCAGCGTTTATTCTTAAAGTGTGACATACTTTTTTCCATTGAGTCTTTAGCTTTTGATATTTTCTCCTCCCCTGTTGTTTCTCTCACCACCAAAGTAAATTTAACCTGTATAATCCCACTCAAGTCTCCTTGCATACTACTGATACTGTTGGTTAATATGTGCAGCGACGGTGTCTTTACATTTCCGGACAACAGTAACAGGATACTGATGAATACTAACATGAAAATAAACGTCTTGCTCTTCCTAGTTAAAGTTGTTTAGAGGTATTTAAATTCACTTTCATTCCAAGTTACAGTACATATCTGTTCTTCCTAAAGTTCTGTTCTTATATCAGCTTCATAAACCAGTTCCTTGGCTCTCACACTCACTCAAACACATTTTCAAATACGCTCAGACATACTTGTAGATGTACATCTTAATACAACACTACTACACACTACTGCTAAGTTAAAATGTGCTCATGCACATTTAAACAGATTGTTTCAGCAGGCATAATATATAAAGTAAAATACATGTGCGCCTCTTGCCTTGGATAATGTAATGTAATTTCATGGAGAAAAAAAAAAAAAAAAGCAATGCCCTGAGGAAAGTATGATTTTAATTCTACTCGTGCATGGAGAGCAAAGGCTAAATTTCTTTTGTCGGTTTATTTTTATGTTTACTAAGTGAGAATTAAAGAGGAAGAAAAAGCACCCGGGCCAGAAAAGTTATTGTGGCTGCAGACAATAACCTGACACTACGGCTCAGAATGCTTCACACTGAGTGAGGACAGCTAGTGAATTGATTTTGTCATTATAGGACATGAAACGAGAGAGAGAGTCTGAAGTCGAAACTAAATTTACCGGAGTATGGTATTGACCACAGGCTTCTGTCTTTCTTGTCAATGCCCACATTTTTTTGGTTGCCTCTCGTTCCTTCTGTCTTTCTGAAAACGTACTCTTACAGCCTGCGGTCGACTCCGTCATCCCACTCCAATAACAGCTCCAGTTGATTCTAACTTAGGACTCCTCAACCTCTGGAGCTTTCTTAAGTTTCACAGTGGCTGATATGTACTGAGTGTGGATGTGTAACACTTTGTGTGCACCTTCTTTAAGCATACACTTTACAGTACTGTACATGTGGCCTGTCAATGTGTATAATACTCAAATATAGTTATGCTGAAACACACTGAACTCATTATCATGTCAATGAAACCGGTTCGATACGATTTTTTTTCTTTGCGACATGGTGAATTATCATGCTGAAAGTGGCCATTAGAAGATGGTAAATTGTGGCCATAAAGGGATGCACATGATGGGCAGCAATACTCAGATAGGCAGTCACATTCAGATGATGATTGACTGGTAATAAGGGTGCCCATAGTGTGCCAAAGAAATCATTCCATACACCATCTGCATACCTCAGGAGAAATCAGGATTCATCAGACCAAGCTACTATGTTTTTTTTCCCCCCAGTCTTTAACTAACTAGTTTCGGTGAAATCTGAGGCCTGTGCAGCCTCAGACTTCTGTTCTTGGCTGACAGGACTGGAATCCAACGTGGTCTTCTGTTGATGTAGCCCATTCGCCTCTAGCTTTGAGCTGCATTCTTCTTGCTTTTGATGCTTGTCTGCTCTCCACAGTTGTAAAGATTGGTTATCTGCGTTACCGTAGCCTTTCTGTCAGTTCGAATCAGTCTGGTCATTCTCCTCTCTCCTCTTTTTTCTGCGTTATTCTGGGTAAACTCTAGAGACTGCTGTCCATGAAAATCCCAGGAGATCAGCAGTTTCAGAAACACTCATTACACTGCTGCCACATGATTGGCTGACTGGATTATCGCATCAATAAGCAGGTATACAGGTGTTGCTGAACACCTGGAAAGTGCCCAGTGAGAGTATGCATATATACAATATAAGTGTACCAATAGAGTCACAGTGTGACTATGTATACTTCTGTGTGTGTATGTGTTTGCGTGTGTGTTGGCGTGTGTGTTTCCAGCCTCCCGCTGTTCTCCAGTAATGGAGAACATGTGGTAATAACAGTGATCTATCACAGAGATAGCTTGGCACTGCCAACCACGGTGAGAGCAGAAGCTGCAACAGCATGGGATTGCAGAGATGACAGTGCAACAACAATGGAAAACTAAAAGCGAAGTCAAACGAGGGACTTTCTCTTCCTCCTCGAGAGGATAAAAACACAGTCAGCGTGCATTCACATACACACCAGACAAATGTCCTTCCTGGATTTAAAGAGCCTGGGAAATTTGGAAACTTGAGTATCTTGAGTTTGATGTAATATTCATCTTTAACTTTCAACAAGGTGGGAATGTTAACATGATGGTCTTCTGGTGGGATTTTGCCTCATAAATACAAACTGTCCACACACTTATTACTTTGAGTATTTCATGACTGTAAAGTAGTTATATTGAAAGCTGGCTCTCAACATCTAGTGCTCTGCATCTTATCTAGCCAAAGAAAAATACATTACTGCAATATACCACAGACAGCAAATGTCGTGATCAATTCTGCCGGATCATTTGCCGGATCAGGGACGGTCTACCTCACAATGCATTTGTATCTCAGCCAGAATCAGCTGTGTGTAAACACAATGCCGTCCTTATTGCTGCAGCAACAAAAAGCCAACCACAGGCTCTTCGCTTGCATTGACAACATTTATCAAAACCTCTGATCCACATACAGCACATGAACAAAAGCTACAGCTCAGCAAAGGACCAACATCCGAGTTGCTGCCTCACATGTAAATGTTGTAAAACAATTCTTATTTCTTCAAAATAAAAGGAAATGCAGTCCGTTTACCCTAAAGCTGTTACGTTTGTGTTGGTTAACCATGTTAAAATTTGAGTTACATGTCGGGAATTAGATCACAAGGCGTAAATAGCTGTACTTCTAAGTGAAATCAGCAGTCATAGCTATTTGATGGAGTGCATAGTCACATGAATGGACAAAACTGAAATAAAAGTGGCCTTTTTATTATGAATTTTACCATTTAATTTGGTTTATTTGGCAGATTTCCATAGAGGCAACCCTTTTAAAAATTGTTTATGTAAAACTAAAGGGCAACAGGAAATACATTTTTCAGCAAATGCTTTTATGACCAGATCACATTTGCAATAAATGTAACATGCATGAGTTGTCACTGAAACCGATGAAGCATGGCTTATTATTAAAGTATTACAGAACAAATTTTCATTGCAGTTTTGATCCACCGATGGAAGCAAAACACAAAGTGAAGCAATGTCGCGTTTAGTTTGTGGAATAACAAAATTGCTTAATTTACGTGTACATTTCGTGCATCAAGACCAAACCTGCATCCCATCACAATACTGCTGGGAGAGAATGACAGCAACTACGAATGACCTTTTTCATCAGGCCCAAACACATTATATTCCCTTGGCCTGACCTCTCCTTTCGAAATGAACAAAAGGGAGCGATTAAAGGTAGAGAGATCAGTTCGAATGAAAGCAGCCACGCAAACAGCCAAGTATAAGGACATCTTTTTGGCTTACCTCAAAGCATATAGGTAACCCAAGTCAAGGAAATCCATTAAAGAAACACAGGCATTTACTTCCATCTAACAGCATCTCTCTCTCTGACAAAGAAAACTTGCTTTTATCCTTTTGTCCCTGAGGTCTTTATACAGGCTTAGAAAACTAACAGACAGAACCGCTCTCCACCTCTCACTCCACACACTCACTTACGTTTGTTTCAATTTTTATTTCTTCCACTGTCTGTCTGAGCTGCCTTCATATTCTCTCACATGCTTCATCTCTCATTTCCCACCTTTTCTCTCTGTGTCAATCACCTGTCTCCATACTCTCTTGTCTTCTTTTTCTTTTCTTTTTTTTTGCCTCTCTCTCCTTGTTACTTATTTCTCATTTTCAGCAGTTTCTTTCTCTCACATCCATCACTGCCCTGGCTCTCGCGGCTCAAGTCCTCATCGCCTGATGAGCCGCTCTTTCTGTGGTAACGACGGTCCCTCGTCCATGTCGTACAACTCCAAAATTCAACTAATTCAATACAAGGTCCTACACAGAACGCACATCATCACTCACAAAATGCACCATATGGGCTTCGCATGCAGCAACACCTGCACGCACTGTCCCACGACAACAGACAACCGCTTCCATGCATTCTGGCTCTGCGCACCAGTCTGGCGGTTTTGGTTGGAGGTCACGGGAAAGCAGTTTGAGATTCTCAAAGCATCAGCATCCCCCCTCTCCTCCATCTCTCTCACTTACAATCCCACAACATCTCCAAACTTTCATCCAAAGGACAATCTGATCCCATTCTGTAACACTTGGTCCCCTTTCCTCACTCTCTCAGAATTAGACTTCTGTTATTCACCTGTGGTTAAGAATAATAATATAAAATCATAAAACAGCAGCGGCTGAAGAAAACAAACAAACAAACAAACAAACAAACAAAAACAAACAAACAAACAAACAAACAAATAGTAGTCCCTGATTGTTGTTCTTCCTTCCTTGTACCTTTCTTTCCACCTATTCATACACAACTTAAACACACTCTCCGCGGCAGATTTCAGTCAAACAAAACTTGTCAAATGAAAACAAAAGCAATGTAGCATGTAAAGTTGGCAGTTTTATTGTGTTCATTAAAAAAATAAATAAATAAATAAATAAAACACATGACTACAGAGATAATTAGACTCTGACGGCAGAAAACATTTCTGTTTAAGTGTTTGAGGTTTATTCACAATGTGTCATCGGTTTAGCAGGTGAGTCATACTTTTGTTTTCAACATCCTTGAACTACCACGTCCCATGGTGCTTTTGAACACTGTGACTGAAATTATTATTATTGTTTTTTTGGTTTTTCTTTTTTTTTTTTTTTTGGCTTTGTCATAATGCAACTATTTCAACTAGACTGTGTGTGTGTGTGTGTGTGTGTGTGTGTGTGTGTGTGTGTGTGTGTGTGTGTGTCTGTGTGTGGCACAATTTACATCACATCCCAGTGCGCTCATCATTTGTTTCTAGCCAGGGGATGTTGTGTTTGATTCCTTTCCCTGGATTCAGTCTCAGGTAGGCATTTCTATCGCAGAGGGTGGGATGGCAAAGTAAGCACTTAAAGCACAGAACGGCTGCAGCACTGATTGTGCCTTTGCTGTGTTATTCCCTTTCAAAATACATTTTGAGGCTCAGGTGTCCGACCAATTAAAATATATAAACTCGAAAGTAGGCGAGCGCCATCAGTTACTTGCTGACCATTGTTGGATGAGCAGAAGCTGAAAAAAAGAAAAGCATGAAAAGGCTTATTTTTAAAGTAAGGTTTAGTCTTAGTATAATGTATTTGTGTAGAATACATACATATCAAGGTTTTTTTTTTTTCTTGAGCTCACTAATGGACACAGTTCTGCAACAGAGTTAAATGGGACTGAGGGAATGCAACCTGCCCTGATTCAGAGCTGCATGGAAATCTACATGAGAAAGAGATACGAAGGTCAAAACCGAAGGTGTCAGAAGTTTATATGGACCAATTTCAGAAATTCCGACACGTTATAGCAGATTAACGATGGATGCATTCCATTCCAGGTGTCCTAATGCCAGCGCCATGCTATTGTGCATTCTGCTTTAGCGCTACGGCTTAGTGGCACACTCATATGGAATTGAGCCATCATTAATGTTCTTAGTTACACCTGCGCTTTCTCTGTTGCGACAAGTCAAAGTGTCTGCATGAGAAGGAAAAAAAAAAAAAAAAGTTTTTTTTCCTTTGGCTTCAGTGAAATGCTTTTTAGAGTACTCCCGTCTGCCAGCTCCACAATGGCATCAAGAACAATGCTACATTGGCTCATGTTTATATGGGAAATTTTCAACACATGCACATTTTTTTTTCTTACCTCTGATAAAAGGACAAAGAAGACATAACTGTAGGCTTTCATGCAAGATTTTGGTCACACAAAAGGAATGGGTGGGAATGGCATACTTTCAATTCTGTGCGTCACTGGTAACAACTGGATGTGAGGCAAAACTTCTTACTTTAAAAACACAACACGTACGCTGCCACTGTCCACCTACGAGGTAAGTCATCATTTAAGGACAACACAAGATGTGACAAATGGGGGGGGCGGTGTCAAAATGACACTTCAGTGTGTCAACATAAAATCCTTTGAGGCAATCAAATAGCACACACATGACCTGTCTTGATTACATGAAGAGATGGTGCCTTAGTTGTATATGTGCTTACAGATGTAATGCACATACACACACACATTCCATGTATCCAGCTGAACGTTTCTTGGGAAATGAGATGTAACAAAGTGTACTATTTAAATATTTATGTTGCACATCTTCATTTCTAACCACAGCACAGCAGGCTGAAGATATGGAATTCATTATTTACAGCTGCTTTCAGTAATGAACAAAAAAGTTTCAGTTTTAATGAGCCTTCTGGACCCGAGAGCCTGTTTTTGTGGGTTTAAACCTATAGTTAACTGGAAGTTTTATGGGCCTGCCATCACCGATCCACCTCCATTAGTCCCTGTGTAAAGCCTGGGGAGTAGAGACATGGAAATAGATTGTCCAGAGAATGTTTATTTACAGACTAGCGGGCTGAGATAGTTACCACATAACATAACAACCAAAAAAAAAAAAAAAAAAGAAGTTGGCATACATGTCTCATGATGGTAATAAACTACTCGCTTTGAAGACAAAATACTTCATCGCAGATATAGTGATACGAATGGAGAGCATTTTGCAGAAAGGATGCTGACACTTTTGCTGGGTGTTCTGGCACTGTCACTTCTCTGTTCAGTGCCCCAGCAGGTTATCGCTCTGGTCTTGTATCGCCTCCCTCATGGCTCCCCGAAGAAGAAAATGACCTTCTCGCTCCACATTGAGAAATGCAGAGTCACTACCTACTTTTTGCAATCTCATCTTATTCAAGAATAACTTCTCAGCAACCTCACCCCATTTGATCATATTCTCTTTAGTCGCTCTAGCCTCACCTTATAAATCTCTCAGCTATTTCTGATAAGCTCTTATTCTGTTTCTTAACCTTACACTTCACACCTCATTGATATTGTAAAAGCACTTTAGTCATTCTTTCCTTACAAGTTCAGATCCGAAGATCTTCAAAATAAATAAATAAATAAAAATAAAAAAATAAATACCCAGCAAATAAATACCCAACAAACTATTAACTAACACTATTTCCTATGACTATCTCTCAAAACTTTGTGCTTTTATGAATTCTCTTTGTTGCAGTGCTATTGAACTCGTGCTCTTCAGCAGCACTTTGACCCTGTGCTTGCTCTCCTTTTTTTTTGTTTTTTTTTTTAAGTCTTTGCAGTTGAAAAAAAAAAATAATAACAATAACACATGTAGACAGATCAACTTAGATTTAAACACACTCGGTAAAAAGGGAAGCGCAACATAAACAAATGAAAAAAAAAAAAAAGACAAATCTATGCTTGTATTATGTGACTGAAGAATATATTCTGTCATTCCCTGTTACACCCAAAAGATGGGCTGATGTGATTTAGGCTGTTATATTTTAGGAAGCAACAAAACAATACAGCTATACTGACAATATATTCAGCTGGCCTGTGTTGAGGTAGAGTCTGTGATATAGCTTCACTGAAAAGTGAGAAAATAACCTTGTCAGTGGTGTACTAAAATTAGATAAATGGAAAAAGCAAAGTAAAAGAGCTGAATTTTTTTCACAGCACAGTGTTCATTTACCAATGTAGAATTAATTTTAGTGGTTCCAGTGCACAGCACTAACAGTGACACTGGGTGATGTAGGGGCAGATTTGTTATAAAAGATCATCTGGGGTTGGGGTGGTGTAATAAATGTATGACACATTTCAAACGTGTGACAACTTGGGTGAAACTTAAGAATAATCAAATGAATATCTTTAATGAGAAATGTAAATTACAGTATATCCTGCAAATACACAATGTCAGGGTCAACTTTCTCTTCTTGTTCTCCTGATGTTTAATTGATATATATATATATATATATAGGATGGGAATACATATAAATAGCACGTCGCTTTCAAGGTCAATTCATGCGTTGTGTTTATGCATTTTAAGCTTTTCGTGTTTCTTGTTTAGTTTCCTTTTACGCTGTTTTGGTTGGGGTTAGGGGGAGGGATGTGGCATAAAATGACATGTTGAATTAAGGCAAGAAACAGGCCTTGAGGACTGACTGTCCTAACTGTCCACTCCTCTGTCCTTACAATCTCTAGCTTTGCCTCCTACCTTGAATTCAACTTTGTCTCTTTTTCGGTCTCTCGTACTCTTTAAACTTTCTGTAAACCGCTAATGATCGCAACAGCCTTGAGCAGACTTCTCAGTGACAGAACTAATGAGAGGACCACTGCAGCGATAGCACATGTTGGCGTTGGTACACTTGCATTTGCCTTTATGCATTATGTATTCCTGTTTGTGCTCCGACTGTCTTTTGCACCACTTGTGTGTGCTTTTGCCTTTTCCCATCATTGCCTCCGACTCCTCCTTCCACCCTTCTTCTGTCCTTCATACCCCAACAAGGTGATGCATCTAATGAAGTGTGGCCCAAGGAGCATGATGACCATCACCAGATGTACACCCACATCTCTCTCACTGTGTATGGCCATGGCTGCCTTGCACCTACTTGTGCTACATTATACTGTACTCTCTGCTACTTCTCTTCTCTCTCCTCATTTCTTCCTACCTTCCTTCACTCTTTCAGTCGGTCATTCCCTCTCTCTCTCTCCTCATGCCTAATTCCACCTTCCACCAGCTGTTGGTGTCTCCTAATAGCTGTCACATTGATGTGCACGGACCAGGAACCTTTTTCCGTCTCACACCTTGCAAATGTGACTCATTAAAGTGGAGGGTGGGGTAAGGGTGGGGAAGGTGACAGGATTCAGCATCAAGCTGCTCCATTTGCCTGCATTCTCACTAATGAGTTGCTGACAAGCCGTTGCCTGGAACGTCCGTACAAGGTGGTCATAAATGTATAATGGCATTAGGAAGTGCTTGATGGCGACAAGCCCAAGGTGTTTCACGGTACATGGTGGACATAAGTTGAGACAAGGCGATGAATACGATTAATGACTGGAGGAAGTTGAGTCAAAGCTCAAAGGTTTTATGCGAGCCGCAAATAAAACTGACACATGCTCTCAAACTGAATACAGTTTGCTCTTATCCAGTGTTACATGTAGAGCCATACAAAGCTGGCACAATCATATTTAAACATAAACAGAAATGTGTATAAAATGATGCAATGATGCAATCTCCACATGCACGGATGTGTGAAGTACACACAAAAGCATGAGCACCCTGCATCTGCCATTACAAAAGAAAATCAATTTAAGGCCATCTGCTTTACTCTTCTTTCTGCCAAATTTCAAAGAAACTTGCAATTCACTTTGAAACACCTGAGACAGACAATAGAGCACAGACAATAGAAATCACACCCACATATCCAGACACTCAAAGGCCAATCACAGTCCTGAAATGGCAATTTAACACAAATTTGTCCATTGTGCCAGACATGTAGAATTTATAAAGAAGACCAAAAAAAAAAGTATGCTGTTCAATGGTAACATTAAACACAGGCTCAAGGAAAAGTTGCACCAATACAACCTCAGCCACAGTGTGACAAACTGACTGTAATGAACAATGAAAGGAGAGCAAGAAAATGAAAGAGAGAAAAAGACAGAAAAACACATGATAGTAAAAAAAATAGAAAGGAGAGAGCAAGAGCCTGTTGATGTTTAATTGCACATTTCACAAGTGAACCATGGGAAAAATAAGAAAAAATAACCAGAAGCACCTTCATAATTAACCAACTGCCCCAGCAACCACACAGTAAAGAGTAAAACTACTATACAGCACAAACACACACACACACACACACACACACACACACACACACACACACACACACACACACACAAAAAAAAAGAAAAACTCAGCAGACACTTAGCCTTCCAATATAAGAGTAATAAGTTATTTCATCTCCTCTTTTCAGAAATCATTTTAAAGTAGGCATCAGAATGAATGTGTGTAGAGTTTTGATATTATTGGCAGGGTGCCACTGAGCAGATACACAAACAGCAGCTTAAGGCGAAATCAAAACAAAATTAACTTAAAGCCATCAAAAGCCTATTCACTGTGGATTTAAATTCAGCTTGTCAGAAGTACTCATACTGATGTAATCAGTGTATTTAGCCTTTAAAGACAAAATAATATGACTATGATTTTCTTAGAAGGGTAATCAAGCCACCATTGCAAAAAATATAACTGTCCGTCAGTGTCAAAGGCCAAAAAAGAAAAACAAAAACAGTTTAGAGTTTGGTTGGTTGATGAAAATACATCTGATATCGCTGAGGGAGTACAAATGCACACGAGGAAACCAAAAGAAAGACAAGACATTTGGAAGCACACACACAAGAGAGACTTACCTGTTGATGTAAGTGGATGGTTTTCCAACAGGAAGCATACAGAAGAAAAGAGAAAGATTTCGTTTAGGACAAGATGTCACAAACACAGGCTATCCCATTTACAATCAAAGGCATGGACTGTAAGAGGTTAAGAGGGGACTCATGATTGGTCCATTTGGTAAATCTCCCTTTCCAATGACTCGCATTAGTCCTATTAGTCCCTGGGAAAAAGCACCTCATAATCATCATCATCATCATTGATTTATCCTCATGATCACCAAGCTCAAAGCATCAATGGTTTCATTCACCCGCTTCTGTTGACGATGTCATTAAGTTAGCTAAGGCGGATACCGTAGAGGCTTTCGAAGTGATGCCTTTACACAACACAATGGCATCTATTGGTGTTAAATGGAAAGAATACACATATTTCCCAGTTAAGCTCAGCATTGGTTTGTCAGTTTGGTCAAAGGACTACTCTGACCTTAATTTCAAGAAATGATGTTGGCAAATGGCTGACAAGGAACACAGTGTCTAAATCAGTCTCCAGATGTGCCACCGAGACTTGTTCTGCCCTTTGCACTAAGACCAGCCGCTCCACCGTGGCCTCTGAGCTCGCTGAGGATATGTGTCAAAGAAAACTGCTGACAGCAAGAGGATAGAAATCATTCCATGCTGCCCCATCCTGCATCACTGACATTCCCATAAAGCTGAACACTCTTTGCAGCTGACTAGATGCCAAAGCCACCATGCAGGAGCTTCAGTTCCTTAAGGAACTGAATAGTAGTGTTGCAGTTTAACATGATCATTAAACAGTAATTTCACAGTGATACTTCTGCTGCAAAAATGTATTTAGCCATGTTTGGAGTGTGCTGTGCAAAATGGGTTTGTGAACCAGTTGACACATTTGAATGGTGAGCAATGGGCTTATGGACCTATGTAGCAATACAAAGACTATTTCTATGTTCATGCATAAGTGTGTGTGTGTAATGTAATATAATGTATTTGGGGTGTTAAAATATTGTGCATATGTGGATATATGCTTATCTGCTGTGTGAGACAACCTTTTGGACCTGTTAACTATGTCTTAGCTATTTATATGTTCTTGTCTGCTGTGTGCAAAAGGGTCTGGCATACATATGATTCATATTATAATAGCCTATGTTATATTGGATTGTGAGGTTATGAATGGAATGGAGGAAAAAAGCTTTTAATGAAACCTGTCAAATAAAATTCATTAAAATGTGTATGAAGCTGCCTATAGCGTATTCATCGCAAAAGCTAATCTTAATGCCCTCTCCCCCAGGCTGGACACACAAAACAAAAACACCTCCCACTACAGCACCCCAAACTTAAAGCCTCTTCCCACGGCCTTGGTTATGACCTACTTCCAGAGCTGCCTTGATTCTTGTAGGCATGCATTTTGAGCCTTATTCTCGCCATGACATTTTTCTGTGAAGTGCTCTTTGAGCTGGTTTTCAATAACTTTGCTGTGGGCTTTGTGAAAACACTTTATTAAAGAGCATGCCATGTGTAATGTTATAATGTTAACTGGCAATTAAGTGCAGTACAATGTATCTCAGGTGATGTTCCAGAGTAATTCAAAGGTAATTTAACAAGCAGTGTTATGAATTACTTTCTATAGGGAGTAAATAAGTAAAGTAATGCATTACTTTTTTGTTTTAAAGTAAAAAGTAATGTGTAATTCATTTTCTTTTTATGTAAAGACCCCCAACACCGCACATGAGTTTTAACGTCCACATTTATCTTTGTGCTTTACACAAATTGCACAAATGTAGTTCATCATCAAATCCTTGAGTTTGTACCTCAATTGATTTATTGCACAGAGGAGCAGAATAATGTAAAATTATTTAAAAAATGTAGAAACCGGACCTCCCACCTCCACTTTCAGTCTGCTAGGCGTTCGCAGGAGGAAAACCACCAATTCAATTATCAGTGTCACTGCGTTCCATTAAATGCAGTTGAAGGTCACAAAAAAAAAAAGATTTCCAAATTTCAGACGCAAGGTCAACCAGGGGCTGGTTTATATTCTTTTTGTCCTGGTTCAAACTCTGACCTCACTCACGCAATTTAAACCATTAAGGATCTCTTAAATGTTCACAAGGTTCACTAAGAGCTGTTGGTTGCCTTCTACCACTACAGGGACGCATCTCAGCACCACTGCCTAAGGCAGGGGTGTCCAAACTGTTCCACAAAGAAAGTTTGGACACCTCTGGCCTAAGGTATTGAATGCTCATTTAAACCTACAATTAAAAAGTAGTCTGCAGCTCCAGACTCCACACTTCCTCTCCTTTTGTTTTCCCTATCCAAAGCAGTTAAGTAGCTTTTTATTCAAATACAAATATAGTGAGTGTATTGAATTCTATCTATTCTTATCTAATCCTTCTAGCTTATCTAGATGTTGTGTTTTTCATTTAGGTTAAATTGTTTGTTTGTTTGCATCTATCTAGCCCCATTTTGCCTATGGAAATCAACAATATTCATCTCTGCTGCAGGAGTAAATTGGTATGATTTTTTCTCAATCAGCTTGACACATCTACAAAATAATACAAAACTATACAAACTACTCATAATAATACAATTACTAGAAAATAAGTCTCAATAGCTGGGCCAATTTGTGATGTGGCTGTTTCAGCTTGTTGCATTTTTATTAAGATTCTTTCTGCAAAACTGAAGTATAGGTAGTGTGTTGCTATGGCGATGCGCTCATTAACAGCTGCTGCGCTTCATTACTTCCTGGTCATCAGCCCAGTGACACTGATTCCCATACAGGGACAGAAGTACAGTGTGCAGTCACACACTCACACTCTCTCTCACACACACACACACACATTACCACACTCACCCACACACACGCACAGATTTGTCATCTTGAAAACTGACACATGGCAACTGGTCCTCTTCAGCACACATCTCACATTGTCAAAGAGTGTGTGTGTATTTGTGTATGTGGTATGCAGGGCAGCGTGGACTTATTAGCAGCTCTCTTAAGCTGGAGTGTCTGATCAGCCATCCATTAATGAAATACACAACCTCATGCACACAGACAAAACACACATACAGTACACACAGTCAAGAAAGTCAGGTTGCCGGGAGGAATAAGTCAAAAGATGTTTACATGCAGTGCAGTCTCCTGGTTACCATAAAACCTGTGGATAATCAGATCTCTTCTCTACTCACTGCCATATTTCTGAAACCAAGCTAAGCATTTGTTTGGGGACATTTTGTTTTTCTATTTCATGTCTTTCAGCATCATTTTTAGTGAAAATTTAGACTGGATTACATTGGTAATGATTAATGAGTCTTAATCAGTTAAATAGTCTTGGCAGCTGCTGCCAACATATATTTTTCATGTCTGATGTGTTTGGTATACACATGCACTGTTGCAAAAACCCAGACCGAAATCTGGGTGCGTATATGGATGGCCAAGATATCAGGTTTATGCAGCTGTGTTTCCCATGTTTTTCGTAACATCTCGCTCCAATTAAGAGCGCCTGGTTTCTCATGCTCATGACATTTAAGAAGTCATGTCTCAAACTTGCTGACACTCAGCAGGTTACCTCAAAGCATGGAAATGCAGCGAACAAGCATCCCACAGTCCCAGATTTGGATCACTCTCCTCTCGCAGCTCTCTAAGCCATCTGTTAGGCCTTTCAAATTTTTGTTATGACTAACAACAAAATAAAGATAGACGGAATGACATACACATAACTCACAATGTACACGCACAGACAGCTGCACATAAAAACACACTGTCAAACACACCCGACGCATGCCCGTGCACACACAATCCATATGTTTTCAACTAAACCAAAAATTGCTTCTGATTTCCTAATATCTGGTATGACAACACACTGTACCTACCCTTCAGTGGCTTTGCATCATGAACACAATCAGCTCTGATCTTTCTCTGATTACACACTGATTGTCTCCCACTGAATTAGACGTTACATCTCTCTATCTCATTTGGTGCTCATTTTAAGGTTGCTAGCAAAATCTGAGGTTAAATATTAAAGCTGAGTGAAATTTATTTGGTTTTATTGAAAAAGACTGTTTGTACTTATTTTGCTACTGGCATTGGCATAAAAAGAAAGACTGAATATATTTAGACAAAATATGACTTTAAGGCGATTCAGGACTGGTCCGCTGTGGCTGAGGATGGTGATTTCTCTCAGGATGTGTCAATCTGTTGGTGATATGTCCTCGAGGCTCTGAGGAGTCAGACAAAGATTTTAAAATTTAGGGAAAAGACTGGGAGTAAAAAGGGACAACAAGATCTGCTTCTCCTTGACCTGGTCTACCAGTGACAAAAATGCTGCAGGATCTCATTATACGGCAGGAAGGGACAGATCAGCCTGAGTTTGGGCACCTTGATGTAGACTGGACCCACTTCTATTCTGCACGAGAAGAGCAAAGAGCAAAGCCTGCAACTTAACATTGGGCTCACACCCAATCACCCACCAGACTGTGGAACTCACAAACAGTAGGTCACCAAGCAAATTGGAGGAGACACTTTCTCCTCTTCCTAAGGGCCCAAAAGGGACATTACACACATTCTGCCTTTCAGGCCTACTCCAGCGTAATGTGAAAGTTGGCCTAAATGTAGTTAACTTTTAGTGTCACAACTGCAATCCAGCTTTTGTGCATGTGTTTGCATGCACAAAGCCATATAGTACATGAGCGTCAACTCAAGTCTTTAATGGAGGACAAAAGACTGTAAAGCAACCCGAGATTTTTTTTTAAATTTTCTCCTCACATTAATCAAACATAAGCCTCTGTCATCTTGTCAGTCACTGTCCTTCATCACTGCCAAATCCATTGGACAGGCTGTAACGTATTGATAAGTTATCTCCTCAAAGTGTAGACATTCTTTCAAGTGCAGGAAATAATCTATACGTGCATCTATTTATTACATTTTATGTCCAAAACACCATTACAAAAATAATTTGAAGTATCCTATGCTAATACAATACACAATTTTGAGAAATGTGTGTGTGTGTGTGAGAGTGAAAGAGAGAAAGAGAAAGGGAATGTGAGGAGACAGAAAGAGGGAAAACATGTCGGGGCCAAAGGTTATGGTGAGAGCGCCGTGTTTAACGGATGACAGAGTTTGAAAACTGCCCAGTAATGCTCCATCTCTCTCTTTTCCTAAGCCATTTCTCCCTCTCTACCCTTGGAACGAGAAACAGACTTTGGCAGGGGGTAGATAGCATAGATAGATTGATGGAAAGAGGGGAAAGATGGAGGGATAGATGGATAAGCAGCAGGCTGGCTTCTTATTCCCAGTGCACTGTCAGCTCTGCCATCAACTCATCAAAACCGCTGACACACTGCTGACATCCTTCTCTTTTTTACCCCTGTCCATTTATATATATATATATATATATATATATATATATATGTCCCCTTATGTCCATCCATCCATCCATCCATCCATGTCACCTGTCTGTCTCATTGCCTTTGTCTTCCAGCCAGAATCTACCTATCTATCTATCTATCTAACAGAAAAGGAGAGAATGAAAAATTGAGATAGAAAAGGGATTTGGTTAAAAACATGGATGTGGAGTGAAAAGATAAGAGGGGAGGATGACAGTGACATTTAGTGCATAGCTAGGAGAGTCAATGGAAAGCACTCAGCATCAGAGACCACACACACATTCACTGCACACCTATCACATGCTACACGCACATACATTATGGATCTGTCCCTTTCCCCCAGAGATGGATTATTGTACCACTTCATTCTGAGAGACAGAGAGAAGGGCAGGGCCTGCAGGTAACTGCCTGCAGACTTGGTAGCATGTAGACAGATGGCTGGATATACGTGCACCAAGAGAATCTCAGCCTTAAACTGAAAATGAGACACATATAGAACGTTAAGTGCTGGTGGGGGAAAAAAAAATAAAAACAAACACACACACACACACACACACACACACACACACACACACTCCAAATGACAACTTTAAGTGCTATATGAAGTGCTTCGGAAAAACAAAAGCATTGCGAAATGAGTCACTCCAGACAGTCTCTGCTTGAGAGCTTTAAAGCTGCTTCCAAGGTAAAACCAATAAGTCAAAAAACAGGGAGAAAAAGAACCACATAGGAGTCAGCTTTAAGCAGAAACTATATAACCTAACTTAAACAAAAATCCAAGTTTTCTCTGTCATCTTTTACATCTTTCTTCCCGTTCATTTTCACATCTGTCTCCCCTGCTTTTCTGTACATCTTTGTGCTGGTTAGTTTCCCGCCACCTGCCCTTTCCTCATTTAGCACTTCATTGTTCTTCATACTTGCCTGTGCTTTGGATGATTTATCTATATCTGTCAACAAGCCTCTCTGTCTTGTATATAATTATGTTAAAGTATCCAGGTCTCCAGGCCCCAAAACCAAAGTGCTGACTTAACGCAGCCAGACTTGGAAGGTGCTCAGTCATGGACAAAACAGAACAGACAGGACCTCATCTTTTCATCCTGTCTGAACGCACCCTCACCCCACACACAGACAGACTTTCAAGTTTAGTTACCCTTCAATGACACTCAGCAATTCGTGGTATCATTTATATCTGTGTGTTGCTTTTAATTAGCCGAGGGAGTGCAACAAGATGGCTCTGTAAGCTCGCTAATTACGCAGTTCATTAGAAAATAACAATGTTGACTGACAAAATAAGAGGTGGGAAATTGCTTATAGGAAGGGGGTAATGTGTGTGTGTAAAGTTGAAGGTTTCCACTCACACACACACACACACGCACACGCGGTGAAAATACATTTGCTACTGTCTAACACTTTCCAAAGAAATCCATTACTTTCACACAATATTTAATGTCAGAAAATGTCATGTTCCGCAGACATTTTGACATTTGAGGCTTCAGCTGATGTTCAAAACCTGTGTAAATATAAAAGTGAATGTTGCCCACTGCCCTGAATCTCTATTTTTTTATTAATTAGTTTTTTTTTTTTTTTTGTGAAATCAGGGCCTAAGAATTCAAAGTGCCAATTTTTTTTCCTGCAATTTAAACAAGATACAACCTACTATCTTCAAATTTAGCAGCAAAACAAACATTAAGCCTGGCAGTACTGTCTCTACATACAGGCACTTGTTGGCAACCTATGTATGCAACAGACTGTGTGAGTACAACAATCGTTTCCCTCAGTAGTAGAATTAGACCAAGAGAAACAGCACAAACATCATGCAATTAATCAAACAGGTAACACTGAAAATAAATAGGGACCATTGCCTTGACTGTGGCTTAAACAGGATAACTGAGACAATTTTTCAAACTGCAAGCACCACTGATAAAGTTCCATCCATCTCCACCATAGAAAAACAACTGATGAAGCTCCATCATTTTTTGATGGTTTCTCAAGTGAAGGGAATTTTATCACTGACCTCAAAGGGATTTATATGCTCATATCCTGTGAAAAATGACAAAGGTCTGGCTGACTTGCTACTCCGATCAGATCTGGAACCACTCCCCGGCCCTCTGGATTTTACACCAGCAACCTTTAAGTGCATAGCCTTACACTCTTGGTGCGGCAGTGTGTGTGTGTCTGGCTGGCAATTTATTTTAGATAGAGATAGAGACTCATCAGAGAGGAAGCTGCTCCAGGCCTCACCTCAGGCAGGGAAGAGTGTTCAGGTATCAGGATGCCAGCAGCATAAACATGGCAACTCAAACACATACTGTATGCCTCACGTTTAACCTCACACACACAAATATATCTAGACTCAATCACAGACGGCACACACGGATAGAAATCCACATACTTTCACAGATCTTTGAATATGTCGCATTGTATGTTCTCTCTCATATATTAACGAACCAACACAAAAACATACACACAACCCTGGGCATATGCAGACATGCACATGCATATGCATGTATGCCTGTAAACCCCCTGACACACGTATGCACACACGCACACTCACAAAACAGGCAAGGATGCCTGTTTAGCAGTCAGTCCAAACTGTGCTGGGAGTCTCTTACTTACCATATGACCTTTTGTCACTTTGCCAGTGACATTTTAAATATGCTCTCGCTCACCTTTGTCAGCAGCCTTGTCTGCTGGGTGCTAAACAAAGCAGAGCTGCTGAGGCAAATACAGAGACAGAGAGCATGAGAAAGACAGATGATGGAGAAACTGAGAGGGATAAATAAAAGAGACCCAAATGAGAAGAAGGGGTCACGAGTGAGCACAGATAAAGACAGGTGGAAAGGTTTAGCAAATGGGAGAGCATGAGCTGAGGTGGTGTGCGCGGAGGCAGAAAGAGAAACAGAGAGACGGGTTCGGGACGAAAGAGTCCAAGAAAGAGAAAGATAGCTATTAAGTGAGACGTAAATGTAAGAAAAGACGGAATGCAAAAAGCGATGAATCACAAGAAAAGAGCAAAATGGCAAAAGGGTTGGGGGAAAAAAAAAAAGAAAAGACAGACAGAAAAAGGCAGGAGGGACTGATAACGTGAAGTAGCCGATAGCGGAATCTCAGAAAAGGGCAAGGGTGGGAAAAGAAAGAAGCGGAGTGAGTGAGTGTGAGAGGAAAAAAAAAAAAGAAGAAGAAAGAAGAGACTAAGAGGGCCAAAATAAAAGAGCGAGGGATGGGGTGTGTCGCTCTGGAAATTACTGCCGTCTCTGGTGGAAATGTCACAGATATGCGAGGGCCCACTTTGGAGCTGTGATAATATGTGAGTGCCATTCATCTCCAGCCAGAGGGTCTAGTAGGATCAATAGAGTCTTAGTATTAATAGGTACCCTCTGCTGCATTAATAAGACAAACTAGCACCAGCAGCGCTCACTGACATAAAAGACATTTCTATTCTTTTTCTGTTCTCGCATGCCTGAAAGATCACCATGTTGACAGCGGGGTAGGGGGACAGTGTTATTTAACCTAAAGGCTTCAGATCATTGGATTGCTGCTGTGTAGCCGTCCTGGACTCCCTGTGGAAGTGTGGCACGCAAGAAGGGAGATCAATGCGGAATCATGCGGATCAAAAAAAAAAAAAAAAAATGGCACTAAAGTAGAGAATGTGTACTAAAAGTTTTCAACAAACATCAGTTTAAAGGTTGAAGCAGCGTGTCGATGGAGTCACCCGCTTTCCCACTGCTGTCCAATCTTCAAGGGCATGTGCGTCCTTTCTCTGTCAGCTCATTAGACGCAGGTGGGAAGGGGTTTTGAGAGGAAGAGGGGGAATTATAAAGGTCAGGGGAGGGTTTGCTCCTCTGTCAGCGTCTGTTTTGCCATTCCCCATAGGCAAGTTGACATTTTGATAAAATGTTCAAAAGGACAATTAACACATGGGGGGGCTGGTGATGCTTTGTTCATCACCAGCATTAATGCTATAATTTTTCAGATGTGCACATGCTCCTGTGTGCTAGCAGGTCAGCTGTACCTCTGTTCTTTGCAGAGAATTTTTCTTGCCCTTTCACAAAGTTAATCCTGTAGGGTTTAAGTACACTCCCACCACACACTTATAAAACAAGATCAAGTGTCTGATGATTATTTTGAACTTAAGCTTCACAACTTATTTGGGGTGTCTTAAACACAGGCTTTTTCTGCACAATTCATTTGGTTCTGATTTCAATGCGACCGATAAAAGGCTCAAATTTTACACCTGAAGATGAAAAACAATTTAGCAGACATTGTGTTCTTCACAAGAACATCTCGCACTATTCTAATTCAAAAGATAATTCACTTCCCTTACAGAGTGGAAAAAAAATACAAAAAAAAAAAGATGAATCCCTCCTCTAGCTGAGATAAAGATGAGATGCAGTCCCTCCAGCATGTCCTCAGTCTGCCTGCCACGGGGTCTCCTCCCAGTTGGCTCTGCTTGTTACACCTCCAGAAGGAATATCTGAAGGACATCTTTACAAAAGGAGCAACATCCTCCTCACGGACTGCTGAATCTCACTTTGTCACAGTTAGTGCTGATTTCTGAAATGTCATTAAAAAATGAATTTCAGTTTCCTGTATTAGGTAGCAGGTCATTAAGGGAAACCTGGTTAATGTGATTATTTGACCCTTTAAACTCTAAATTCTGACTCTGAGAGCACAGCAAAAGCAAAGCCACTGCATCTACTAGTGCTAACTGTTGTACTTCACTATTGAACTCTTACCTGTCACTTGAACCTGCTGTCTACTGTCACTGTGTGTGAGGTTTTATTGTCCTCTAGACATATTGGACTAAATTGGACTGGAAATTAAATTTTCAGTAAATAAATTGGGTTAAACATTAACAGATTTGTTGGCTGACATTTAGTCTGTGAGGTCCCTCTTCTGTCCAGACTAAATGTTTCTGTCGATGACTAAAGCTTGGATATTTCAAAACTTGACTCTGTGGTTTGCTCCAAAACTTCGGTTCGTATCGGCTTCAAAAACGCTTACTGTTCGACGAATCAAAGTGGAAGCTTAAGTCTCCCGTGTCCATCGTTTAAAGCTGTGATCCATGAGATTAAACGCAAAACCAAAACCGGAGATAAGACACATCCATACACGTACAGGCATTACCATATGCACGGTCATGAGCCACACAAATTCAGCTGGGCATACAGATTAGGCAGTGACATTCATACAGCAAAAGGGGCTTCATTATCAGTGGCATAAGTAACTAAGTTAGTAAAGCTAAGCTTCATTTTGCCCTCATAAAGGAAGCAGCAGGAGATTTTCGGCTAACAGCATGGGAGAGTCATTGCACACAGTCACTCAACACATACTAAAGAATGCACTGAGGTGTGCGTAAACATTGTGCCTACCTTTTAATACTGTATGTGCACGCACTCGCACGGAACTCACGCCGTTGCGCGTTCACTTACATACAGTACACACTCTATGGAGTAGAAAAGGACCTCAGGCGGTCCAGAGGGGTAGCTGATAATGAGAGTGGGGGCAAGGCGGCGCGGGGGGGTTACAGAAGTTTGGAGTGTGTGAAGCAAGGAAAGTTGGTTCGCACTTCTGAGGCTGCAGAGCCCACATGGGGAAAGAGGCCGTGTCATGAACAGTGAAGCTCTGAAGGAAATGTCAAATCACTGGTGTTTGAAGCTGGCGATGTATGCATAGCTATGAGTGCAAATGAGTGCGTGTGCATGTGTGCATGTCTGATAGAGAGATAGTTAAACGGAAATAAATCCCAGCATTGCATGCACAACTATGTGTGTGTGTGATTTAGGCAGCCTACAGCACACACTCGAGAGTGTAAGTGGGTGATCTGAGGGCATGATTTGATCAAAGGCACTTTGATGATGTGGAGGCCTGGTCCAGTACAAAATACTGTATATGAACTTGCTTCATGGGCATACCCTCACACACACAGAGAGACTCACACATGTGTACACGCGCGCCAAAGCGATGAGATAATGGGAGAGCAATAACACTGGGGGCCCGATGTAATGGCCGCTAAATTTAATCCCATGACAGCTCCCAAGCTGAGTGGAAAAAATCAATCAATGCAGATGGAGACTCAAATTGCCACAGTCAAATGTTAAATGACTGGCAGAGTGACGTGGCACTCTGCACCAGGCCAGTGTGGGTATGTCTCTTTAATTCTGTCTCATTCTGTATTTTTTTTTTTTTTTAAGTCGGTATCCATTTCAGGTATTCAATTCCAAAATATTGCATCCAGTTTAAGAAGCCAAATGATTAGATTTACTCTGAAATATTAAGTCTGAAAAGCTCTGGCGCTAACTTCACAACCAGTCCATTCTGAGCTTTGTATCAGATCATCATTTTTACAATCCAAGTATTTTTTTTTTTCCCAGGTACTTATTTCACCCTGTCACCTTTGTCTTCCCTTGCAGTGTTAGCAAATGTCTCTTCTCAGTCTGCATGCAGTATCCACAAGGGTGAAATATTCACCTTGGTACCTCTTTCCCCAACAGTGCTTCTTTTTTGAACATTTCTGTTTGTGTCCCACTGCATTTGTATTGCCACCACATGCATCTCAGGCTTTATCTCTCTCCCTCTTCCCCTCTTTTCCTCCCAGACTTGTAGAAACACAAATTGAACTATCTTCTCGATCATTTCCCGTACACAGCAGCACTTTTACACAAATATCTCTGCTCCAATTTTTTTTCTACAGCATTCCTTTCTTTTGCTTTCCTCTTCGTTCTTTTCATGTGCCAGCTCCAGCGGCAATTTCTGTAACCGTCTCATCGATTTTAACTCCGAAGGTGACGACAGGTTACAGTGGTGTACAGTGCTGTGATTACAAGGCGGGGGAGAAAAAAAAAAAAAAAAAAGGAGCTGTGATTAGTCGGTTGCTGGGCAAAATCGCAATAATAAAACACTTCGTGCTTGTGTGTTGTGTTACCAAAGTCCCATTCAGACTGGATTGCTATTTCAGTGCGAGGTGGGCAATAAAACTCATTATTCTGGATGATGTTTCAGCCACTATGATGTAGCAAAAATTATATTATTCTGTGGGAAGATATTGTTATATTACTCAATTATTTGGACAGATATTTGCTCAAATGGCTCTTTCAGAATAACTATTGAGTGTTTACAGTAAGAAAGGGACTGGAGCACAATTCCAAATTGGTTGCATGTCTATTATTGAGGGGAAAAAAAAAAATTATAATAATAAATGTATAAGTGTATTTAGTTTTTTACAACAAAGTGCTGAGTCCCATCCTCGCCCCTGCTCCTCCGCCTACTTTCTCCTAATGTCTGTAGCTGTTGTGTGGCGTCCTGTTTGCTTACAGATTCAGCTGACAGCAGATAGTGGAGTGCAGTGGAAGTGAAGTGAGAGCGAGAGGCAAGTGTGACTGTGTGGCGCAGTTGGTCAAACATGCTTTTATGGCGTGTGGAAGAGTCAGCAGCCGAGGACAAGCACAGCGGCCTTTCATCTGGAAAAGTGAGCATGCAGCAGCGCAACCGTGGCAACCTGGGATCCATGCAGCAACATGCTCGCAAAAAAAAAAAAAAGAAATTGTTTCCTGACACTATATGCACAGACATCCACGCATAAAAAAATGTACACAAGCAGTAAATACATGCACATTCTCTCACATTGTGAAGTCATATGATATTGCATGCATTCTTCATTCATTCAGCCATGATGAATATTCTATCAGGAGATAAAAAGGGGTTTGCCCTGCTAATCCACATCGATGATGTAATTCACTGACACCACACTGGCCCAGTGAACACCACATACTGACACAAGCACTACCAACATGCGTGTACGCACAGGGTCTGTGAATGTAGCAGGCTTTCTCCTCCTCACTCTGACTTGCATTTGCATGCAAGTCTTCAGATTAAGTGCATCCTGGAGCGCCTAAACAAGGACATTTTCATTGCCTGCTGCACATTTGCCCCTATCTGCAAAATCATGTTATCCTCTGAGTGGGTTTTGGAGAAAAGACACTCAAATCAATTTAAATGGTTTGTCAAAAGAAATGTGGTACAAGGCTGACAGGGCATTCGAGGATTTGTTGAGGCTTGGTGATTCACGCATATGACGAGCGTTAAGATTTTTCATACCCTGCATCAAATCTCTTTGATCCTTCTTTTCACTTTTAATCTCATAACCCTGCCCTTTGTGTCAGGGTAAGTGTTTTCACACGCTTATGTGCGTGAGTGTGCCCTTCTGTCTGCACGTGCGTACATGCATACGCCTGTAATTCAAATAAATGCAATGCATATTCAGATAATTCAAAAAAATACATACATTTCATTGGAAGAAAATGTTTGTCTCTGAGGCTTTAAGAATGTAGAAGTACTCAAGTCACAAAGATACTGTGTGTGTGTGTGGAGAGAGTCAATGAGAGACCTTTCAAACTTTTTAAACTGAGCTTGAACTTAAGGAAAGACTAAGAAATATTATGCATGTACATGTACACGCTCTGTTACTTACACAGCTGGTTGTAAATGGAGGACTCTCTTTTCTCCTCCTGCATTCATTTTTCTCTCGTTCCCTCTTAACGTCTCCACGAACTTCCCAGATTTAACTTGGCAATTACATCTTGGACTAAAAGAAAATCTGGCCTGTGAGTGTGGGTATGCGACAAAAATTGTTTGCTCCTTCAATACACAAACTTGTCCAGTGTTTGGCCTGCTCAACTCACAGCCCCCACAGGATAGTCAAAAAATATCACGTCACATGTAAAATGTCACACAACATGGGATTTTAATTTCAGTCAGTTTACTTCTTGTTTTGTGGAACTCATAGGTTGTGTCCGCTGCCACCTTGACTCCTCCTTCACCTCACTGAGACTGGAATTTGTCCACAGGGCTCGATTTGACTGCAGTCTGAGAAGATGCCAAAGTTGATTTCTTTTGGTTTTACTCTTCATCTCCCACACACTTGACAAAAACCCTCTCCCAACACATTTAATCTCTAACACAAACACCTCTCACCTAGCACAAGACACATGCACACTCGCACGCTGACAAAAAAAAAGGCCTTTCTACTTTGTGTGCTCTTCATAATCATGCATTTGGAAGAAGCAAAATAAATTCTGAAAGGGTTGCTAATCAATGTAGCTGCTTAACCCGCCCACTCTGCTGCTTCCCCCATCCACAGTGCAGACAAAAGTCTGCTTTCATAAGCGTGTGAGCGTCCCCGAGAGTGGGAGAAATGGAGGAGCTCAAAAGATTTTCCGAGCACGAAGTATGATCTGCGCACTGAGAGATGAGGAAACGAACACAGACAAGAAGAGAGCAAGAGAGGAAGATGGCTGAGAAGAAAGAGAAGAGAGGGGAAGAGTGGAAACAAGCCATTCATTTCTAGTGTGAGGTGTTAAGAAAAAAAAAAAAACTTCTGTAAAAACTAATGGAAGGTGTCAGCACACACAATATAAAAGAGAGATAGAGCACAATAAAACAGCATGGAGTACCAAGGGCAGATTATGTGCATCAGAGTGTGTGGCTATTTCTTCTCTTATTGATCCTCCAATGCGTGCTTAACAGAGCAGTATTGATTATAAATTGGAACTTGTTCTGCCTGAGCTGTGCATATCTACCGCTTATCGATATGGGTCAAGGGGCCACTCTATCATTCATATTAGGTTTCAGTCAATGAAACAAGGGCCACTTTCTTTGATTTACTCGCCTCCGTTGTCTTAAACACACGGCAGGACTCACTGAGAGCGTGTAAAAACGTTGACAGAGTTGAGCTCTGAAAGTCAAAGGATGCCGAGAGGAGAGGTTTCTCATCAGCGGACAAGATGATTTGCAAGTAGTTGCGATGATCCCTTGTGGCAGCAGAAACAAATTTTCTAAGCTGGCACAGGGCAAAGAAAGCTGATGGACGAAATATAAAAAAAAAAAACCCTTCCTCCCTGGTATCAGTTTCTATTTCAGATGAATACTGCATATGAAGTAGTAAAGTTTATTGCTGTCATTGTGAGGTACACTGCTGATATGTTGCATAAAGTTGTGTTGTTGGCAAACACGAGCCTAAAGCCAACAGCCGGTTAGCTCAGCTTAGCATGTAGACTGGGAACCGGAACCTCTACAGCTCATTAATTAACATGTTACATCTCTTTAATTTAATTAAAACGAATATATTCAGTAGGATGTATCAATTTACTTTGGAGTGCAGAAAAAAAAAAACGTTTCAGTGATGAGTTATACATGCATCATTAATGAGGAACAACTCACGAATAAGCCGGTCAGCATGTCGATTCACAGATATTTATTAACTACTTATTACCTCATGATTCATTAATCTACCATCTCCCAGTTTGTTTGGTTTATTTACTGTTATTTACTATTTACTTATCTTCTCATGCAACTCTTGCAAGAAAGTGGATAAGAGCATTTCCCAAAGTGTCGAACTGTTTCTTCGATCTTTCTGCTTCGCAGGTGGTAAAGTGTTGGAAAGTCCGAATATACTTTGGCTGAGAGTATAAGTGTTTTGAAATCCATGAGACACAAACACTACGCAGCTATAAATACTGCATGTCTATGAGTAAACCACTGAGTGTTTGCATGGCTCTGTACCCATATAACATAAATGAATGAGTCCACTGTCCTCACTGAAAGACTCTTCCCCTCCCCCTGCAATCCAAATCAGTAACTGAGTGCTAATCGAATGTTTCCTCAGAGAAGAGAAGCATCACAAGCAAATGAAAACACAAAACAAAACACTGGGCGCCTGTTCAACATTCAACAGATTCAACACTTGTCAGCAAACAACTGTCAGTGTCCATCATGAGGTTGTGTATGTCTCTCTGGCCAAAGCAGATGTGACAAGCTTAGTCTTTGCTGCTATCACTCCCTCCCTCCCTCTCTTTCTCTTCTCCTGTGACTCCTCTGTCCCCATCCTTTCTTAGACATCTCCTTCTTTGCATCCTTCAGCCTCAAACTCTCCCACTTCAATTCCTCTGCCTCAGATTTCCCTCTGCTGCCTGACTCTGTCATCCTCAGTTGTTCATATTCTTGTTCCTACTCATTTGTCCCTTTCTTTCTCCCCCTCCTCTCATTTCTGTATGCAGGTCACCGTGGCTGTGGGTGAGGCGGCCCAACAGTACGAGAGAGAGCAGAAGACAGAGGGACACAATGAATAGTAATTTATCGGAGGAGGAAACGGAAGAAATAGCTTCTTTCCATCTCCCTCCTTGTATTGCCCAGCATGATTACACATAATGTATGCACACCCACAAAGTTGCTATGAGACGAAAGGCCAGAGAGATAGTCGGAGAAAGAACAGATGGAAAAGAGAGACACAGAGGGGGTGAGAGAAAAAGGGAGACGACAAGTCAGGGTTCAGTTCACTCATACAGTTCCTCCAAAGTAAGTTTATGTGAGAGAAAAAACCACATTACTTGTGCATTGCTTATTTTCCTCCTTTGTATTTTATCCTCTCGGCTCCGTCCATCCCACTCACTCACAAACACATACACAAAGTCCTCTTATCAACATTAAAGTACAATAACAATTACCATGGGAATACACCAATGGGATTTCACTCACCCTTTTTATAGGAGGACCCCTAGATTGACCTGCCAGGCAAAAATTATAGCCTACTCGTATGGGACGCGGCACAACGTGGCGAATGAGATCCTGACCAAAACCAGTCTGACTGAGATAACGCATGAGTAAAACTGCGAGGGACCACCATTCCAGTATGATGTCATTTTTCTCCTTAAAGAAAATCAAATTGCATACTGATTGAGGAGTTCATATGACATATCTTAGTGGATCAGACAGTTTTATTAATACACTGTCTTGCTGACAAATGTGCTCTTTGATCTGCTTCAGACAAAGAGAAAAAAAAAAAAAGAAAGAAAACTGATCTGCAGTAGTCTCCCCAAAGCTGAAAGTGCTATCAATCTTCTTATTGCACAACAGAGAGGTGATCAAAGAGCTTAATTGTGTTTCTTTCAGGAGGAATCTATGCGATGGAGAGAGACTATTTGAGTTTGAGACAGAATTTTTCACCTGCCCCTCATGATTTTCTCGACCATCTTTTCTCATCTCGCAGTGTTGCTTTCTGTATAGAAACGCCACAAAAACGAGATCTAGCTAAAATGAATATTAATCAAGGCAAAACAAATTAAAGAGACCTATTTGTAGTTCAGCTTCAGTCATCTTGTATCCATTTCAAATCAGTCTTTGACATCGCAGAAGTACAATCCGTATTGGAATTTGTTTTTGAAATAACACATTAAACATCCCCCAGGGGATTACGTTCCAGGAAAGGAACATACTCATATTTTCCAAGTGGCCTCAATGGCATTTTCAGTCAATTTCAAGACCGAGGATATCAGTGCTGGTGACTGAAAACATAGTTGGCTGACAACACTGATGGATTTTGGTGGGGGGGGGGGGGGAGGGGGGGGGGGGGGGGGGGGGGGGGGGGGGGGTGGGGGGG
>JBBMJY010000013.1:10473397-10487250 GCA_037833715.1 Toxotes lorentzi
CTCAAGGTTTCTTCCTGTTAAAAGGGAGTTTTTCCTTGCCACTGTTGCCTTAAGTGCTTGCTCTGGGGTCAGGCTCTCTGTCTCTGTAAAGTGCTTTGAGACTGTTTTGATTGTGGAAGGCGCTATATAAATAAAATTGAATTGAATTGAACTTTTACTATATTATTATTATTATTCAATTCTTAAAAAGAAACCCTATCAAGTTGTATGTCGTACTTGTGCAGCTGTTTTCTTTGGCTTCAGTTAAGCTAATGCACTTTTTCTTTTTGTGTATGATGAATACGCTCTGAGGTACATGAGTCTGTAAATTGTCTTGTATGAGCCCTCTGTGAAAGCAGACTATCCAAATATAATGTTCTTCAATTTGTTAAAATTTCAAGTCATTAAATTTTAATTGACTTGAAAAGTGATCTCACTCTAATTCACTGTGGTATTACTCCTGAACACTGCTGAACTCCCAGTGCCCCAAACCCAATCAGGATTCATTGTATTCAGGAAAAAGAGAGCAGGCTATGGCGGCTGTGCATTGTGGACATTCAATCATCACTCCTGGATACTGTAGCCAAACTGCAATCAAACTGGTCTTATCACCATAGAGACCAAGAGACTATGTTTGGTACAAAAAACAGCAGGTAGATAGAAGCCAAACAACCAAAGTCACTAAAAAAAAGTCACATCTGAAATGAAATTAAATGATTACAATGTCTGTAACTGAGCTTTGTGCTGCATTTTCCAAGTTTTGCAAATATCTGTTATAATTAGAAGGTTTCCACTGACCTAAATCTCTGCTGCGTTATTGCTTTCATTTTTAAAAAGGACAAAAAAAAAAAAAATAAAAAATCCCACAACCTTTCATGAGCCGGCCTGCAAATTTCATTTCATTTCATGAGACCAACAAACACAAAGAATTTCCCCACACATTCTCACTGGACTCTTGACCCCCAACTGGTTTTCTCATACACACACACACACAACTACATCCAGCCAGGCTATCGGCCATAAGCGGTGGGACTAGTCCATTCAACCAGTCTATGCGTGCTGTGCAATTAACTGTCAAGATAAAAGCTTAATTTAACAAACAAATCAAATATAATTATTATTTTATGGCTGAGTCAGAGCTGCAACTCACACAGGTTAGACAATAACTGGTTAATATGCAGAGTAACTGAACATTTTTTTTGGGAGATTTCGTTCTTCATATGGACTCACAATAGCGGAAATCTGATTAGCTAAGAGGTCACAATTATGCCCTTTTAATGGAACAATGGAAAGCTCTTGGGAAGTAGAGACGCAAGACCTGCATTAAATAAAAATATATCCCAATTGATAATAACAGTCAAAGGTGCAAAATATTGCGTTCTATTTTGCACTTTTACGGCTATTTGGGAAGCAGCCAAGACCTCTTTAACTTGTGGGGATTCACTAGGGAGCTCTGGCTATAATAAGGAAATTTTCACTCTTGTAACCTTAATTTATTCCAACTTAGAGAAGGCCAAAGTGTTACAGAGTTCAAAGAGTTTATTTCTCTAAATAACACAGGCACATTACTAAAAACCACAAAGAGCTAATAGCCTTTGGTCTAGTGATAAAAAGCTGCCAATCACCTTTAACTTGCCTGATAAAAGCTGCCAATCCCATGTGGTCCATGGTCTGAGTTAAATGATTAAAAGTTAAATGATGGGGGAAAAGAAAGGGACTAAAGGGAAAGAAAGAAATAGAAAATATAGGAAAGAGGGGGGAAAAGAGCGAGGGGTTATAATTATAAGGCAGTGAGATTTTTTTTTTTTTTAATGGCAAAACAAGCTACTATTAGGAAAGACGCATGGTTTGTTGTAATTTACTCTACGCTGTGATTCAGAAAAGTCAGAGCTGGGATGCTGTAGTTGTTCTCCAGCACTACTTCTACTCTAATTACTGTGGGACTGATAAGAAATTAATAACTTGCAACTGAAACTTATGTTTTCATTCTTTTTGCAACCTGGAATGATCTGTATGAGCCCAACAGGTTTAATAATGCTAACCAATGTGAATTCTTTCATAATAGCACTGTGAATTTCTGTATTTCACCGTTTTCATTTGAAAGAAGTTGAGCAATATGTGACGTTTTTTTTTTTCCTTTTCCATTTCATACATTAAGTGTAGTTTGAATTAATATATCAGAATAAAGACAGCATTTTTAAAAAGGCGATAAAAGAAAGAAAGAAGTTGCAAATGCTTGTGATGGAAAAGCCTTTTGATTAGGGCTTATTGAATTCCAGCACTGCAGAGAGAGAGAGAGAGAGAGAGAGAGGTAAAAAACAGGTATGTATATCTACACTGTCACATAGATCAGCGCTGGCAGACCACACACACACGTGCGCACACAGCTACTTTAATCACCGCTGTGGTGTAAATATTGTTCCTAGGGACAGGCTGGTTATCACTCGGCAAAAGCCAGACACACTGTGTGTGTGTGTGTCTGTGCGTACATTCTTGCTTTTGCCAAAGTCAGTGTTTTGCCAAAAATTCAATTTAGTCTGGAATCAATGAACATTTGGAAGTAGGGTAAGGGGGAAGTGCAATAGTGTGTGTCAGCCCTCCATCAAGCCGATTCAAAGCCAGAGCAAAATTAGTCTCTCCGGTGGGTGAGCCAAGCAGATCTTAGTATGATTATTGACTTTATGAATTAGTAACATATACACTTATTGTGCTTTTGGGGTCGGGCTATTTTTCTCGTTGCATTACTTACCTTGTGATCAACTTTTTTCACTTTATAGTCAATTAATTTACCACCGGAGTTAATCATACATCATACTGTAATTTCAGTTGGAAAAATTGGTTCATCAACAGCCTTCCTTGTGCATTTATACACTCAATGAATAAATAGAAGACAAAAAGACAGTGGCAGGTGTGATGTATTTAATTATAAAAGTCACAAATATAGAGGTGAAAATAAAAATTTGACTTCTAACAAACATTGTTTACGTTGTTCTGCTTTTCAGCAAAGGGCAAGGAGACAAAGAAGGAGTATATCTGGCAGCAAGAAAATCACTCGCTCTAAAAGTAAAGCCCACCCCCTAACCCCAATCACAGACAAAAACACAGACAGAGAAGGACCAAAGGGAAGAGAACTCTCTGGGTTCAGAGTCCAGACTTCAGTGTCCCCTCTGCCTTGAGCATCTTTACCTCTCTGTTTCCCTTTTGAAGTAGCTCTCCATTGTTTTCTCCTAAGTACAAGTCTCAGCAGTTTTTCCATTACGTTGGCCATATGACACCACCTCCACTTCTGCATGGCCTTTCATTATCGCCCCTCTCCTCTCTCCAAATCTATGTTCCCCCCCGCCCCCACCTCTCTCATTCCCTCACTTTAAACCGATCTGCCATTGTGTTCTCTAAACATAGCGTCGCCACTTTTCTGGTCCATTCCTCACCCTTTCTCTCTCCCACAACGCTCGCTCCGTGGTGATCCTTCCCTGCTGACTCCGCCGTCAGAGCTTAAATTGGACTGCTGATGATAGCCATTCACCAAATTTCACTGCGCTCCTCATTGCTCACGCTGGGCCCGCAATGACAACACAACACTGTATGCAGCGGACCTTCTATGTTTTACTCCTTAAAGGACTCTTCTGTTCAACAGATCTCTCATATAGCTCATCTCATACTGAGTCACTCCTGCTGCTGCTAATGCTAAATACAGCAGTAGTGTTTTATTATTAAGCAATAAAAATATAGCTTCTTTTTCTTTGACCTTAAAGTGACAGACTGCTCTAGTCACCGTAATGTTGGTAATAGTACATTGAAGTGTGTAAGGGTAAGTATGAAAGGAAAGTGTGTAGTAAATGCTTGAAAAAAAAAAGTTCTGAAAAGTACTGTGGCACAATTTTGTTACACTCCTGACCACACTAGCTGCACTGATCTGGAACAGGTAGTGAGAACTTTTATCAGCGTGCAAAATGAACTTAATATATTTTCAACCGTCGCAGTTATTGATCGACGGTAAAGCTGCAGTTGAACACTTCAGCAGGTTCTGAGATTCCTAGTTTTGAAAAGCCAGGCTATAAAAAAAAAAAAACATTTCCACAACAGCCACTCTCTCACCGTCTCACACACATAAATGTACAGAACCATACACACACACCCCTTATAACATTTTTACCCGCTCAACAAAGTAGGAGAGGCGGTGTACAGGCAGGCAGCTGACAGTGCAACACATCTTGCTGTCAATTCAATAAAGCAAATGAGGCTGTCTTATTAAAACTGCATTGTAAGTTGTTGTTGTTTTGTTTTTTTGCTGGATCTTCAGTCTCTTTCTTGTCTAATATATTTACAGTGTAAATGTGGCATCATAACTTTTGAAGCTTCCAGTATATATACACACAAGAGTGGTTGCAGTAGTACTGATAGCTTTAGCTTCAACCTCTATCAATGTAAAGGTTGAAGCTAAAGCTATCAGTACTACTGCAACCACCACAGCTGTTGCTGCCACATCAAATTCATGGAGACTATAAGGTTAACATAACAGTAGCCTGGGATTCTATGTTGCGTGCTGTGACTGTTTTCACTGTATCCAACAGCAGCTGACTGACAGCAGCCTGCCAACAGCAAAGTATTTTCTGTAATTTGAGTGGAGTGCTACCTCCCAAATCCTTCTCATCATTCTTCATTGCGCTGCCAAAAAGAAACCCGAGGCATTGAAGCACACACTCACATGCACACACACACACACAAAGTGTAGGAGTCCTAAGCAACACGGTGTTTAGTGTTACTAGCGGCAAAAGCCCTGATTATCCAACAAAAGTTACATGACAAATTGTTCCAACCTTTACGGTGGAAAAACTCGGAGTGAAAAAAAAAACAAAAACAGCTGGTGATTCTGTTCGGGTCTAACTACGGTGGCCCTGAGAGTCAAAACGTAGCAACTTTTCTGCAAACACAACAACGTTTCACAAAACACATTTCAGATGATGGAAAGGGTGGGGAAAATGCTTCTTTTTGGACAGTGATTGGACAGAACCCAAGTCAACGGATGGGTTAAGGTGGGTTGGTGCTTAACTGGAATGGTCAGCTACATGGAAGTCTCTTATATTACTAACTGGCAAATCATTGATTTTGATGTCCATGTCGTTTTGTCAATTATTGTTGTGTTTTCTGATTTTTTCGTGTGTGTGTTTTGACCCTCAGCACCGCCGTAATCTACCTTTTACACTCAGTAGATTATAATGTAGATGTACAGTACATGCCTGCAAATAGCTCTGTGCTGTCATCACACCAATGTCAAACATTTGCTCAAATTACCATTTAACTCAGCAGCGGCTCTAGTAGAGGCTGACATTTAGCACATGAAGACACGTGGAACAACACTCACCTACAGAGATGTGTACAGTTAACACTCGCCTTCTCACCCACACAAGCGCGCACACTCATACTCAAAGTATGGAAGTGTATAGCGCATGGCTGCTGGAGCAAAGAAAGACCACAAACAAAAGAAAGCTGAAGAAAAACTTGAGGAAAGAGGGAGCAGAGGAGGAGGCGAGGAAATAGGTAGACCCTGGGGAATATGAGACTAAAACTGGAAGCCAACAAAGACAAAAATCACAAAAGAAAGACATGTAAAGGTCAGAGAAGGACGGTACAACAAAGAGGCAATCCAGCTGCCTTTTCAACGGTTACTCGTGTCGGTAAAAGCGGATTATTTTTGGATGCATTGATGCATCCGTGTTTTGGCTGACGTGCCAAGCAGTGGAGTGCAACAGGGATATGTGCACCAATCAACCACAACTTTAAAACTGATCAAAGTGAAAGTGCTTCAGTCTAGTTTAAAATAATAATAATAATAATAATAATAATTAATTAATTAAAAAAAATAAAATCTTCATTCAGCTTTACAATGTCGTTGCACCTTTTCCAAATGCGTCTTTCTTTGTATGTCTTGTGCTTCTTTCTCCTTGTCTCCATCAAACACGTTGAATGCATTATTTCCCAATACTCTGTGTGGCACGTTTAAGCTGAGCCAGCAGGGTCCTCCATTTGAATGGCTTTCTGATTTCTGCTACAGTGACAATCACCCCATGAGAATCCAGCGTGAATGTGTGTGTATGTGTGTGTGTGTGTGTGTGTGTGTGTGTGGGAAGCTATGAGTCATATTAAATGAGACCCTCAAAAATCACTGTCCTTTCTTTTCCTCGTTGCTGAGTTTGGAAGCACAGAAGAAAGCTGGGCAGGAGCAACCCAGAAGGGGAACAGAGAAAGAAAAACAACACAATTTTATTTTTTTTCCTCACTTCTTTGAATAGGGGACCATATTGAACAAAACAGCTGATGCCCCCACACACATGCAGTTGTAAAGAAGGACATTTTCAGTCAGAAATGGTGACACTGTGATAAAATGCCCTACAGCTGTTCAGCAATTGCAGGTTTCATCTTGGCTATGAGCACAAGAAATCGTTGAAAATATGGGTAGTTTTCTCCTGCAACATGTGTTGTTTTTTTGAATTAAACCACTTTGTGTGGTTACGGGGGGGAGGGGGGGGGGGTCAAAAATGGCTGCTGGAGAGAGGCGGAATGCAGAAACAGACACACAACTTAAATAAAAAACACCTAAGAGTCTGTCTTCAAAGAGAAAGCAAACAGTTGGTTCAGGTAATTTCAAACTAACGATTAAAAGGAATAAAAGAGAAAAGGCCCTTTGCTGAATGTAATTAGGCTGGAATGGGGGGTATTACAATATAAGGCAGACTGAAAACACACAAAAAGCGTGGTGTTTTTCCTGGGGACTTGTATAACAGGCATATACACATACACACACACACACACACACAGGGGTGTTGTGCCTCATTTCTTTTTCATATCAATGCATCATTTAAAGGTATGCCTGCATGAAGAGCAATAATATGTGTATGTACACAGACATCACACACACCAACACTTAAACACATCAGATAAAACAACATAAGGCAGTTTGTAATGTGATTCTGAGCTTGCTGTAGAGTCTCGGGAGAAAGGACATGCACACATTCGAAAACCAAACGCCGACGCAAATTTGAATCCGCTCCATTTCATTTGGAAAACTTTCTGCTTCAGGTAAATCTGAACAGAGGAGGGAAGAAAGAGAGAGACACGGATGAAAAGAGTGACAAACCAAAGGGAAGGCATGCAAGCATACTGCGTGAAGTCACATTTCCTGTATGTACTGTACATCCACACTTTGGCATTAAAGTACGGCATTATAAAAGAGAAAACTGAAGGAGCTGGAGAGAGGAGCGATGCAGAGAAAAAGAAATACAGAATGGAGAGGGAGAGGCGATATGAGGTGGCTGTAGTAGTTCTCGTTGACAAAGCTCTGCTCTCCTAAGCCAAGATCTAAATCATCCTCACGTAAACACCTCCAGGTTAGAAGGATTTATTCAAGATGTATTCCTTCCATATATATTTTACCCGCTCAATCCTTTGCTTTGTTATCGGTCTGTTACTGTTTTTCGTTCACTTTCTGTCTTTCTGTTGTCGCTTGCTTTCTCTCTCTCTCTTTCTCAATCCCCACACACACTTTCCTCTGTTTCCATGTATTTTCTTTCTAGATCAGTGTTGTGGCAGAGTGCGCTTAAATGAGATCTACTCGGGGTCTGTGCAGCTCAGCTCTGCATAAGATTCCAGATTTCAAACGCAGGAGAGGCTGAGAGTAAACAGTTCTCTGCATTTTGAAAACATTATAAAATAACCGACTTTTAAAGGCATCATCAGTAGGCAGTTTGACTCCCAGCCTGCAGTATGTTTTCCATCATACTCTTGCTTCTCTCAGATTTTCTGCTACCCACACTGATTTTGTCACATGCTGCAAATCTAGATTTCTGCTGAAGTCATCATTGCTCAAGTAAATTCCCTCCAATATTTTGCCTGTAAATGCCCCTAGATGGCCTTCAGGCTTTTCTCACTTTGCTTCCTTTTTACCTTTTTCAAATTTCCTCATCTTTTCCTTTCTTTTTTGCCTTTCGGTTTTTTTTTCCCTGCCTTCTGCAGCTCTACCCTGGGTGTCCTGTCTTAGCACGCACACAAGCCCAAACATGCCCACAAGATGTTCAGTGACAGCAGCGAAGTACCACCTGTGCAGAAAGAGCGTCCCCGGTTCAGGGCAGATCTCAGCACTGAAGTGTTTACAGATTGAAGATCTGAGTTAAAGTCTAATCTCTCAGAAACCAGTTAATATTTTACAAAACTGACATAATGCCACAAAAATGTCTCCCTCCCTTTGTCTCTCACACTGTTGTCCTCCTTGTGTCCATCCCTCACCACTCCCTGTCTGTTTTCTTACCATAAAGCAGTTAGTTCCCAAGCTTGACTCACAGCAGCAGAATCAGTCAAACTCAGAGTGACAGACTAAAGAAAAGGTGGGGCTAAAAATAATATGTGTGGGTTGTTTCTGTAACTGCTACAAGATATAACCCACAGATAATCAAGTGAATAATCAAATCCTTTTTGTTGCTTTAATTGCCTGCTCATCATTATTTGAGCTGTAGCTTTAGCAATTCATCCTATATCCATGGATTTAACATTATAACCTGCTGGTTCAATTTGTGTCTTGCAAATGAAAAAAAAAAGTTATTCACGAACTCTTCAAAAGAGTATTTCTATGCAAAGGGAAAAAGTAAGTGACAGATGATTTATTCTATTTGTTCTCTGTAAGCAATTATCTATGCTTATTTCAGTTGATGCATGTCTGTTAAACTACAGTATGTAAATTTAAATACACTCACGGAAAATTATACATCAGGCGTCCAACGCGAATTAGAATTAGAATTAGAAGAGACAATGTGTAATGTACCTCAAGCCCCAGGTGTCAAACCATCAGCTAATGAGCTAAGAGTGCTATTTTTAAAAGTCTGTTGATGAAAAAATGTATTGAGATACCACGAGTGATCCCAGTTTAACCTTGCTGGTTTGTTTGCTGGTGTAGAAGTACAGATGAGTTTCTCATTTTCTTCTAATGAATTACTGTCAGCGAAAGCATTTCCCTGCCACCCACATGCGACACTTCACATTTCAATTTGAAAGTGAACTTTACTATTTGCATGCTGAAAGCTCTCGCGATGCGACCGTCAGTTATCACATATCGCACAACACACAAAAACATATGATAATGAACATTATGTCTTTCTGTCCTCTCACCTCGCCATCACCCTCAAACGTACCGTGCGCCTTCTTGCTCCCTACAAGTTCCCCTCTCTGCATCCCTGTCTGCTTTTTTTCTCTATGATTCGACTCCTTTTTTATATTCAGCCCATTTCCAAACATCACATTTGCCTTTTTGAGGTGAAAACCTTTTGGCCTTTTGCTCACAAGCCTCTGTGGTGCAAAGCTGCTCGTCTAGACAGTTGAAATTTGATCTCTGACACTGTGACACTGTGCAGCTTGGGTTGGACTCGGGTCAAATGGATTCTACACTCGCCTTGACCAATTAAGCATTATCTTGGTGGGTGCTGTAGATAATAGAGCTTTGTGCACACACACACACAAAATTTTGCTGACTTGCATTTAAAATTCATAGCATATGCATCCTAATAGCCATAGCACTTGTAGGTACATAAACCACCCAGCTTTAGGTCTTCATTTTCATGCAGGTTTTGCTCACACGTGTTGACTGTGTGTGTGCACATGCATGCTTGTGCACTGTGTGTTTGCATAGGTGTGAAAGGGAAATACCAGATCATACATTATCCTGTTTGTTAAAGCATGCAGTCAAGCCCTGGAGCTACAATATAGACTGGTTTCCTATTGATCTTAACTTCACAGCCTTCTGAGTTTACCTCTGGTTTGCCCGCACAAAGAGCAATGCTGAAGGGAAACCAGAACCATCATTCCCCTCCATCTTTAGTACAGTTCTCCTCACCTTATGTCATGTATCTCTCCACGTAAGAGAGAAATAACTGGTTCCAAATATTGAAGAGACTGGTTCAAAGGTACAATAGCGGACAGCAGAGACAAAGAAAATTGATTAGATCGCCTTATACTTCCTTTGACGCAAATGAACAAACGCAGGGCTCTGCACTAAACAATATAAAAAAAACCCTTTGGGAGAAAAACTCAAATGTTATATATGAGCCTCCATGTACATTCATTCTTTCCATCCCAGCAGACAGTGGGATTTCTGTCCTTGATTTCACCGCAGCAGTGTCGAATAACACAAAATATACCATCTATAATTAAGAAAAAAAAAGATCATCTCAGAGATAAGGCTGCACAGCATGTGCTGCTTCACATAATGTGTGAAGTTTTACTGTTGTAAAAGGATCCAGGAAGAGTGAGCAGCAACTATATGAGCTCAATTTATTTTTAATGTGAAATCATGGTTGAGCCACCGAAAGTAATACTTTATAATGAATCTGCTGTAGATCACAACTGTTAACATTATGTGGGTCACTGTCTAAAATGACTTGGTCAGGATTCTGGCTAGTGAAGTGGAACAGGACGCTATGAATTACAACACGCTGTAGGACAGCAACAGTGGCACCTGTGTTCTCAACGGGGCATGCAGAAAATTAGGAATATGTGTGTGCATGAGTGCACACATGTTCATCCAAGAAATCTTCTTTTGTGACTACCAGCATTTCAGTGATATATATACACACACACACAAAAAAAGAAATAATAATAAAAATGAACTTGAAACATAGATACAAACACGGTAGCAATAAATAAAACAAGACAGAGTCAGGGATCGTCTGTAAAACATCACCTGAAACATGATAACTCAGGGATGCTTATTGACCGGCATCATTCCCTTCCTGTAACAGATCCAACAGCATGAGACACAACACGCATGAGAGCAAGAGCGTTTCACTCAGAGGGAGCAAAGACTGCTGACTCAGGTTATGTGGCTTCACACAGGAAAGAGGGATAGAGACAGATAGCAGGAAGAAGAGCAAGGAAGAGAGCGCAGTAATAGGTAAGGTGAAAGGATAGAGGGAAGCAGAGGGAGGAGTGGAGGAAGAGAGCACAGAGAAAGAATAAGAGACAGAGGGAGGGGACAGCAAAAGACGGAGAGAGAGAGATCCAGAGAATATATAGCATTATGCAATATTATTATGCCAAGAGCATATAAGTATGTAATCTACCTTCCACAGTCTGTCGTGTTTCAACATTTTCTCCTCAGTGAAACCTGACAAGCACAGATTAATGCTCAGCAACATGTAAACCCATGTATAGGTACACACAGTGAGACGTAAACTGCAGTCCTTTCCCAAAGGAATGCACAATACTTGACACCCATCCACATATGCACGCACACACACATATTATGTGAATACTTGTTTATGCTCACAAAAGGCTCCAGTCTTTCCAATTATGACTTTATGCCAAATTATTGAATATTTACAACTCAACAGACCTGTTTGATCTACAAGAAACTACTGTACTGTATATCAAAGTCTGTGTCTGTTTGTAAGGCGTCCAAGTTATTAAATGAACTGCTTAGAAACTACAGGGAATAGTTAATAAAAGAAAAATAATAAAAGCATTAAGAATTCATCTGAGGGCATTTCTCTAATGGTTGATATTTCCTGGCACTCATTCGTTTGCTAATGGTAAAGATCAATGGTAGTCATCGCTGGCGTAATAAAGGACTGGGCCCTTCATCAGCAGGACATTAGAGGAAACTGCTATAATGCAAGCATGCCGTGCTTGCCATATTGTAAATATCCTGGTCCTTTAAAACCCCCAACACCTTGTGCTCACATGAGAGGTTTCTTGCTCAACTTTTGCTGGTTTGCTGTGAGATACAACATTTTATGACAACAAAAAAAAAATAAAAATAAAAAAGGGCGGGGGGAAGTCAAGTTTTTTGAAGCTTAGACTCTGATGTTTCACAAAAACAAGGTGTTGGAAATATTAGAGTTTTAAATATTAGTTTAAACATGACAACTTCTGACTGCGATTTTACAACACACTACACTACACTTTCCACTCATCTCTCTCTGCTCCTCTGTCATCATATCTCCACCCTTACATCCCTCTCAACGGGCTCCTTCAGTCTGTGGCCCCAGAGGGCTGCAGGAGATGTTTTTGTCCTTTGTCTGACACATTGTGCTCCAGTGATTTATACCTCTGCACCTCCACCTCTCTCTTTCTCTCTCCCCCTCTGTGGCTCTCTGTCCCATTCACTTCTGCCTCCTTGTAGCTCTTGCTCATTGTCCATTTCTTTCTTGTGTGCCTCTGCGCACATACACCTGCAGACACACTGACACAAGGACATTTTCCTGCACATTCACGCGCAGAAAAAGCCCCAAGCCTCACTGAGTCTAAGGGGGAGGGGGAACGGGGGACGGGGGGACGGGTTGACGGTCTCTTGTTGTTGGGGGGCTTAGAGAAGGGCCGTGGGTGGCTCAAACGATGGAGGGCATAGAAGGGTGGACGGTGAGAGAGAGGGTGGAAGAATGAATAATACCTCTTTCAGATGGACATGGTGATGCGAATAAAAACCTGCGGTGGCAGTCGATCAATGCACGTCATCCAAAACAGACTTCTCCACCTCTTGTCTTGACCTGGATGGATTGTAGGTCGTAGACTATAGCTTTTGTGAAGACACGTTTCTGTTGGGAATGCAAATTAAGATTTCACGGCCCTGATTCTTAAACGTTAATTTACTGACTTCCTACCAACTTATCTGGAGAGACAAAGAGAGCAACAAAGAGAGGACACACAAGCGGCCAAACGAGATGGATGGAGGTGGAAAAAGAACGCCAAGAGAAACTGAAACTCAACTCTCTTTATTACTTACTGAATATATTTCACTTCTTTACCAGTCATGGAGCAGACTTGGGTATTTGAGAAGAATGATGACCAAGGATTCAAATGAAGCAGCCATACAGGAAAAATAGATTCAGAGGTTAGAAGCATTCAGAACACCCATCTACTGTATGTCTCCAAAATCCAAAAGATTTCTTCTCAAGCTCTAGGTGAAGACTAAGTAGGTAGAGTTCATTTGAATGGAGGACATAAGACTGGACGTATCATTCACTTTCCCTCTTTTCTTAGCTTTCTGTGATGTAGAACATTAACTGTACATAATAGATATTTTTTCCTCATTACTGCATGACTTTCAAATAGGATTCAGATGGGAATAAGCAAGTGTACACACTAATGATGTGTTTGTATGAGTGTACCTGTGTACACACAGAAAGCAATCATGCAACACTAATCCCACTTTCTACTCTCCAGCAGGTTCCCAGCACGGTAGAGCAAGCCATTGGAAATGTGTGTAAAAGTCCTTCCACCTTACATCTCCTTTGTGGAGATGGTGGCGGAGGGCAAAAAACAAGCAAACAAACAAAAAAAACCCCAAAACATTAGAAGCATGAATTATATTGTGGACATTCATAGATCCATTTTTCACATGTGCCTGAAAACAAACTCATCCTTCAGATGATTCATTCACTTTTGCTGCCATGAAATCTGGTATCTTTCCACGTAAATAGAATAAAACAAAGTGTTACTTCTTCTACTTCCCCCCTCCCTCCTTCCTCCTGTTGGCACGTCTCCCGCACCAGCACTACTTTGTGACAGGAAACAGCATGTGTGCCAGCCTTCCCTTTGATATGGAACATCAGGAGCGGTTTCGCTGCGCCGCCAAACACACTAGTGTCTGAACAGCATTCAAAGGGACACCATTGTCATATGCCTGCTGCTTTGCTTGCATGGCTGTTACACACTCAGACACCCGCCATATACACACATATGTTAAGCCACACACACATAAATATATGTATATACCTACCTATATATATATATATATATGTATATATATATATATATATATATATATATATATATATATATATACACACACAATATGTATGCCCATAGAGTGAACATGAAGCACAGAGCTA
>JBBMJY010000013.1:10487350-10553540 GCA_037833715.1 Toxotes lorentzi
GCTGTTTTGCTGCACTAGAAATGATGAGTAGTCATTCAAACGACTTGAACAAAGACAATGTGGGCGTGTGCGTGCATGTGTGTATGTTGTAACCTAGTTGGCATGAGTCACTTTACAGCTCTGTGATAACAACACAGAGCAACATGCAACATGGTCATAATGGGGCAAAAACACAGTCAAATTGGTAACAATGTTACGTGAATAGTCTAATAATGGTTTGGTAGTGACAGGGAAATAGAAAAATAAAATAAAATCATAATTTGGAAAATCTTTTTTACTTCAAACTGGGATTTTTACAGGTGCAAGTACAAGTTTCATAACCATGCAGCAGAACCACCTGTTCTTACTTTTTATGGCTGTGCACTATTTTGGATATATTAGTGTAACTACATGGAAACACAATTGACAGTTTCTGAGTAATAACCACAGATCAGGGTTGGAGGTGCTATAATCAGACCTAAAAATATCCACATTGTGCATATAGTAATAGTAGGTTCTGTCTACATATCAGAACCAGCTGTTATCTCCAAAAGGTCTGGCCATAATTTTTGGCTGTTTTCAATAATAACACCAGCTGATTCTCTAGAAATGAAGATTACAAATACTTGACGGAGCTTGACAAGTCTGTCACTGATTCAAACTTAAGTGTAGCGAAATTACTACTTCTTTCCCAGTCTCTGTATCAAGGAAAATTGCAGCCAAGACCCTTACTGGAGCATAACTGACAGTCATCCCACCAGAGGCAATACAGTAAGGGCTACCACAGTGCAAACCCATCTTGACATTAAGAAGTTTATTCTCTTTCTGTTGCTAAAACTGTATTGCTGAACTGTATTATAGATAGACCTCTAAAATGTAATAGTATAGCTTGTTTTCAGATAAATGCAATGCCTTTGTTTGGTCCACAGTGAATTTAAAAATGCACTCTCAGGTGAATTTGGAGGTTAAAGGAATTACTCAGCACCATTTTCACTCTGTACACACAGTATGAATAATATCACATTTCAATACAACACAACAGCCAAAACATACTGTTGTGAGAATGTGTTTCATTCTCTACGTAATGTTAAATGTATAACAGTACACACTATGTGTGGTATTTTATGCATTTAACAGTGAAACGCATACAGCTAGATCAAAGCACGTACTACTATGCATTTAAAGCCTTGTTAATATGGACCCCGTAAACAAAACACATTGATGTTCTATTGCAGAAAGAGTAATACTCCTGAGGACAACAGTGACCTGAGATACTGCAGGACATATTGATTCCTGTTGATGCTAATGTTGTTTTGAACAGGCTGTATTCCCACCATAACAGAAGAAAAACAAAAAAGAAGAAACATTCATATGGTGTCAACAAGAACGCTTCTATCAATTAAAGCCTCAAAGGATACCTGCTAGGAAGAAGACTAAACTAGACAATATTGGAAATGGAGTCAGAGCAAAGCATTTCATATTGTAATAGATGGATAAAAAAGAAAAGAAAAAAAAAGTTTTGCGTTGTGCCAGCAGACACATCAAAAGCAATACAAACACAAAGCTGTGAAGGACCATTCAAAGACAGAGCTTTGGGATTCTGAGCATGTGTCGAGGTGAAAGTTCTTATTTATGAATTTTTACCATCAAAATGAGGTGAGAGTGAGGTCATGTGATTGCCCGTCCTTTTGTTTGTGACTGACGTTAACTCAACAGCCATGCAGTGGACTGGCACGATATTTGGTGTGCAATGCTTTCTGGAAGAGCATGCAGTCTCTTTATGATGAGCCAGCTAAATGCGGAAGAAACAAAGAACTAAATGTGAATAAACAGGAGATGAAGTTATTGTGTCGAAATGAACCGTTTATCATTACTATTTATAATTTAAGAGCCTATTAACGCTGTGAGGAGGAAGAAACATATTTCATTGACCCCATGACCCTTCATCAACCCTCATGATACGAACATCTTTACTACACATCTAAAAGTCATACCACATGTAACTTATCCTACATATTCAGTGATAATGAAAGTGGCAGTTACGGAAACTGGGAGCAGGTGAAACACATATTTACAGATAGTACAGAAGAAAGGTAACTTCAAAATAAAACAGGAAACAAGAGTCCAGAAAAAGAGTCAGTGAAGGGGCTGATCAAGACACTGGCTGGGTTAAGTTATGCTACATTGGAGAAGTTTTGCACTGAACTGATTGCTTTCTTGGTCTTCATGTATGCAGGATGACAGTGCACAGACAACTCCTCTTGGGTATTCCCTAAATAAATATGTCTTTGTCAAATACAGCACAACCATAAGCAGTTGTGTTGCATTGTGTTGCTCCTGTGATCTGTTCTTTAGCAGCAAAGATGTTTTGCTGCCGAGTCAAGGGCAGCATTTCCCCACAGTGGGTCCAGACAAAGCCACGACTATCAGTAGAATGTCTGTTTCTCACAAAGACCAGAAGTGAAAGTCCTGTACTGGCATCAGTAGTGGAAGAAGTACTCATTTCTTAAGTGGTTGTGAATGATAGAGTGACATAACATTTTCCTAGGCATTTTACTCAATCATGAAAAACATCAGTGACAGGACCAAGTGTGATGAAAATGAAATGACACGGGAAAAGAAAAAAAGAAATCTGTGCTCACAACGCTCGCATAACACAGAACAAATGACTTGTGGAAACTGGCTTGTTACTCATACGCCATTTGGTGAGACCAGTCTGTAAGAGACACATCTGACAGCTGCTCACTACAGTCAGTCTGGTGGCCACTGAACAGATCTACTGGAGGACTCAGAGGTTAAGTGTCTTGCTCAAGAGCACTATGAGAGTTGTTGCTGAAAAAAGGAAGTACACTTCAAACTATTCTCATTCCCACTGTAGCAATTTCTTGTCATGTCATCGAATCATCTTGCAATGATTATGGCGTTGTACTTAACATAAATTCATCATTCAAGTGCAAATAGACAGACTGAGAGTCTAAAATGGTGAATGCAACCAGAGCACATGTAGAGGAGTTCTTGTGGATAAGCTGCTATTAGTTTAGACTATTCGCCTGGCTATGTGAGAAATTGATATCAAATAGTGTGCTTTCCTTCCCTTAAGGGAAGGAAAGAGGAATCACAGGAGGAAGGAAGTGGGAGACTGGGAGAAAGGTAAAGGGATCACGAATGAAGGTAGCAGACAAGGGAAAGACATTAGCAGGTATGGGCAAGTTTGTGTGTTTGATACAGGGAATGTAATTGCTGCATGTTGACTTATATCTAGATATCCCACATGCACCAGCAATTTCTCTGGTACCAGAGTGGGGCACAATACCAGCTTTTACAGGTCACAGTGGACAGTGACCTTCTGTTCCAGCAGTTACATGACATTTAAGATATGTGATTACTTCAGTAAGCCAACAATGACCAGGTTACACACTGAACCAGTCTTGTTAAAGACCGTTGCAGTGTGCTTTATTAAACTGCTTTTGCAGGTGCATGGACCCAAAGATTAGTATAAAAATAGAATGAAAGAGCCAGCACCCTGCTGATCATGCATATAAATAAACTGTGCATCCCATAGGCCGGGTCTAGAAAAATGATCTTCTACACTTTACATAAAATGCTTACATGCTGCAAAAGTGCTGAAGTGAAAGGTCATCAAGATATCACTGTTGTCTTAAAGGCTAAAGAGTCCACAGCCATTTAGCATAGCAGCTCTGTACATGCTGTAGGCTGCTTTTTCAGTTTAGCGTGTTGGCATGCTAATATTTGCTATGTGGCACAAAACACTATACACAGCTAAGGATAAGAAAATTTTTTTTAAAAAAGCTAAATGCTGAATGATGGTGGTAAATGGAGGATTGGGTAAAAGGATAGTGAATTACAAATCATCCCCAGGGGACCATGAATGTCTGTGCAACATTTCATGGCAACATTTCCAAAAGTTGTTAAGATGTTAATGTAAAAAAAAAAAAAAAAAAAAAAAAAAAAAAAAAGTCAGCCTCATGGTGGTGCTCAAAGAAATGTCAGGGGTCAGCAAAAACAGAGAGATTCATCCTCTGTGAAGCATTAATGTATATATAGATTTCCAGGCCATCCATCTGATAATTGTCAAATATTTCAGTCTGCATGACACTAACATAGCTAAAAATGATGTGAACAGGTTATTACTCGCATAACTGGTCAATACGTGCCACCATTCTATAACCTACCCTCCTAACTATGTCCAGTCTTAGTTATTAAGATCAACCCCCATTTACATAAATGTCTTAGACCCAATGAAAACATATGATGTTACAGTTTAACATCGTATGTTTAGCAAACAGAAGGCTAACCAACACTATCTCATTGAAGTTCTCAGGTGAGGTAAATAATGTTCCTTACTCATGCATGCACACACACACACACACACACACACACACACACACACAGATATGCACACACTCGACATTAGGATGGTTTCACAGGATCACCCATTACCACCCTTTGAAGTGTGCGAGTCGCTAATGGTTTTGGATCCCATTCAGGGAGAGCATGTGGCCTGTCTGTCCATTAGCTGGCTGACACACTCTGCTGACTAAACACAACACTTCCAGTGCCCTTGTCCTCTATTCCCCTCTCCCATGCCCTCCCCTTCATCTGGGAGATCAAAAGAGCCCACTGAATCTGCATGCTCCTGTGCGCACCTGTATGAGCACAGGTGCAAGTGTGATTGCCTGATTTTGTCTGCGCAATCCAGAAGGCCGAAAGGGAAGAGCAGGGAGGGCAGAGGGTGAAATTAAATTCTTCTCCTGTTTAACACTTTTGGTTAAATCGTTGAATGAATGCAGATTTTGCTTCTTTTCAAATGACCCATTGGATTAAAAACTTTTATATTTAATTTGTGCATTTGGTCTGATGTAAATGTGAGCCATTTAGTGGACACTTTTATTTAAACTATCTTGCAGTGCAACAATACATAAAAGACACTTTTGTGAAGTCATTAATTGCCAATTGACACGGCTGACATCAAATTAAAACCCAATATATGTGGCAGCCATCAAGTTTTAAAGGGCAAAATGTCACTCGCTTTCAAAAGGAATCCTGCCACAGCCTCTTGCTAAAGTCGAAAAATACTATGGGAGTACAGATTGTTCAAACTAACTAGATCAAATTCATATTCATGGTAAGCAACTGGTCATTTGACGTTTTCTGTTACAAATAATGTCAGATTGGTTCCATCCGACCTCTAATGCATCTTACATTAATTCTCATTCATGTTGACTTATTAGAGGTACAGAATCAGTACGAGTGTGAGTCTATACACAAATTATAGTTAGCTGGACTGAAAAACTTAAATATGCATAATCATATATAATTTTGTCTTCGCCATGAAGTAGTGTGTTGGATTAGCATTTAAGACTTTTTTGAAATGCAACTACACAGCGCTGCATAACAATGCCGTACATGAAACCATACACTATGAACAACGACAAAGATGATGACAATCCAAGGAGGCAATTTTCTATATAAAATTTCACATAAAATAATTTTTGCTCCGCAGGCACCTGCCATCTTTCAGCAAAGTTGACCGCCTACGGCGTTGACCGCCAGGTACTATAAAGACTTGACTACACACCTCAATGCACAGACTACACTAGCTTCACATCCTGCCAAGGAATTAGACCCCACACTGAGCTTTTAGGGCACCACTTTACACTGTGTCCTTCAAAGGATGCCAAAGAGCATTCGCCTCTCCTCTACTCTCACAGTCAATCAATAGCACATTTTTCTGCCCCTTAGTATAAAGCTGAGACGATTTCTTCAGTGTGAATGTGTAAGTGGATTCCGTGTGTGATTGTGCATTCCCCTAATAACACATGGAGAAACCAGACAAAAATACATGAGTATGCGCACATGCAAGAACACACTCATTAACCCATTCATACTCTGATGTCCTCACTACTAGGTCTCAGACTGCTTTGATATTCTAACTATCACCCAAGCTGCTGACATACAGGAGCATGACAGGGTGCTGGCTGAATAAATACATCTATAAATGAGATTTGAGGTTTCCTGTGTATATGTGTGTGTGTTTCTCCCTGTCACGTACTCAGTCGGCATTGCTGTTAGTCCCAGACACAGATTAAAAAGCTGCAACTGATCTATGATCAGCCATGCTCTAATCCCCTTCATGTTGACCATCATCATTTCATCTCTCATCAACTGATAGAGATGCCAGCAGACAGGATGAGCATTTATTAAGTAATGATATCATAGTAATAATAATAATAGCTTTATTTATAGACTTTCAAAACACAGCTTGAAAAGGCTTTGCAGTCAAAACAAGGAATAAAGGGACTGAATCAAAAACAAGATAAATCATTAAAACAAATTTCAACAAATATCAGTTAAGAAAAAGCTCTGAGATAAAAGTTGTTTCACAGAGAGATTTAAAAGTGGAAACTGAGTTTGCCTGTCTCAGATCCTCAAGCAGTGAGTTCCGCAGCTGAGGGGCCCCGACAGCAAAGGCCCGGGCATCTCAAGTGACAAGTCAAGATTTTGGAACCGTTAGCGGGGGCTCTGCCAGAGGATCTCTAGCAGGGATCAGGTTCATACGGAGTTAGCAGATCACAGATACAGGCAGGAGCCAGACCATTCAAGGCTTTATTGCTGATCCCAGAATAAAAGCCATTGCAATAATCCAGTCTGGAGGAGATAAAGGCATGGATGACCTTTTCTAGATCAACAGATGAAAGGAATGAACTGATCTTGGTTAAATATCTGAGTTGTACAAAGCAGAACTGCACAGTTTCATTCACCTGACTGTCAAAGGACAACTCTGAGGCCAAACAATGCCTAAGTTACAACCTCTTTTTTAACATTCTTACATAAAACACCCAGACTAGACAAGAGATTGTTAATGCTGGTCTGCAGGAAATTAGTAGACATCCAGAGCTAATAGATGACACATTGGTGGTACCAGGCCTTATCAGGAACATACAGTTGCGGATCGTTCACATGGCAATGGATATGAATGTAATGACAACACGACTTGCCACAGTATACTGCATGTACACAGTAAATAAAAGGGGGACTGAGCAGTCTCTGCTTTGCTGTGAGCAAAAGTCAGACTGGGATTCTTCTAAAAATTTGATCTTTGTTTCTAAAACAAATCAGTTGAGTGGAGACAGTTTATTTTTATCTTGGATAAAAATGCTAGCTCAGAGATAGGTCTAAAACTACTTAAAACAGGTGGACCCACAGAGGGCTTCTTTAAGAGGAGGTAAAATTGGAAGTAAAAATACCAGTAGACAGAGAGCAGTTAACAATGGCTTGCATATTTAGATCAACTGTCTGAAAGCCTGCTTTTAAAAACCAAGGGGGAACAAAGTCTGAGTGGCGGGTGGATCATTCTGAAAATGCAACAGTGCACTCCAGGTCCAGTGTCTATATCCCTCTTCCACTTCCATTCTGTCCTCCTGCATTATCTTTTTATCATTATTTCTTCATTTAAACATGGTTGTGAAGAAGATTTTGACTTTTATAAGAGCTACAGGATAAAATATTTGTGCATGGGCTATTAACACTGGCAAGGTGCTTTATAATGAGGCCCTGATATTCATGGGGGCTAAAAAAAAAAAAAAAAAAAAAAAAAGTGTTTGAGGCCTTAAAAACTTGACAGAAACCAAGCACAGAAAGTGAATTAAGGGAGTAGGAGAAAATCAGTGTGTGTGTGTGTGTGTGTGTGGGTCAGGAGAGATAGGTAGCCTGAAGAGCATAGCTTCCATCGGAGATGGCAAAATCAACTAAATTCACATCTGTGGGAGAGCAAAAGAATGAGTACATGCCCTCTGTGATGGCTGGAATGCTTGACATATTGAATGAAAGATTTTAAAAGTTTAATAAAACCAAAAGTAAAAGATGAGGAAGATGGGGCAGCAACAAAAATTATTTATTTATAGTACTGTAAGGCACCCTCCTCAACCCGTCAATCTGAGCTAGTGGAAGAATAAGACCCCTGTGGGGCATGACTCAATGAGGGGAGGGGGCATAGACATCAGCATTAATCCAAGACTCTGTGATGATACAAAAAAAAAAAAAAAAATTCAATGTTGTTAGTCATAAAAAAAAAAAAAAAATCTGGCAGATACAAGACTTGGCAAGGGATCTAAAATGGAGTAAACAGAAAACAGCTGTTTCAACAGAGGGAGTGGAGGAAGTGGCTTTAACTGTGATGAGACTGTTTTTGTGTGTGGTCAGTTAGTAATATTTTTTTCTTTCTTTCTTCCCTTTCACACACACACACACACACACACACACACACACACAGCTTCTCAGTTATCCTAACAGGAATGAAGGAATAAGAGTTGGAAATTAAACCAGCACCTGCAGCAGGACCCACACCAGGTTCACCATGTGAAGTTTAGAGCCAGGATGCTGTTAGTTATGGCTAAAAGCAATAAAATAAATAATAATTGGAATTAGTTTTCCTGTTCCATTCTTGTTAGGATGCAAACCAGTATTTTTTTTTTTTTTTAAGATCTCACTTTACTAATCAAAACAAGTCCAGTAGCAGTTATAAAATTTTGTATCCAATGCTGCAGACTAAAGAGACGGCTGAAATGCTTAGCGAGTGCGAGTGCGAGTGGGGCCCAAAAAGGACACACCCTTTACCCAGGTTTTCAACTGTGGAGACCAGAGACTCAAAGTTCATACTGTAATTTAATTTGCCTGGGCATGACGTCATTAGTGCCAATATGATAGTATGGATAGAGGGGTGAATGTCATTGAGAGCTGGAATTCATTCTGTAAAATCAACTGTTTTGCTTCCTGAACAACAGTATGAAATAGCTCCAGGGAGTCTCCAACAATGTAAACCTCAGGCTACTCAGTTTCCAGTTTCTACTGTACATGGAAAGCGTCAGACAGAATTTTGGACAGAGTGTTAACAAACTGGTTGGATGCAGCTGAGCTGAGTGAACGACCACCTGAGCAGATGTTTGCATGGGGGGTGTGGGGGGGGCGCACTTCAACACATAGACTGGGGATCAACCACCGACCCTCTGATCAGGGGTCCAAATGAGATGGGCAGCAAGCCCTTTGGCATGGTAGAGTTGTCATCTGAGCAGCAATCTCTCTAGTGGCAAACCACACACGGTCTGCTCGACTGAGGAATAGAACACTTACTGACAAGGGCCCAGGACTGGTGTTGGTGTGGATGGATCAGCTCTTGTAAGTTCCAGCAAGAGGTGGCTACCCCCTGCGGCAACGCTTAAGCTATTAAAACTAATTCCTAAATATTTCCATTTAGGCTCACAGTTTGGAAATGTGAAGCATATTGTGAATTTCAATGGCGAGAACTCATTAACCCAACAGTTTAATGGGGAATTAAGGAAATTCCAAATTAATCAACTGAGCTGCTAAAGGATTGACCTAACTCAGTCTACTGCTGGGCTGCCGTCTTTAATATTGTCTTTGTGGCGGTTTCAGCAATTCTAAATGGAGCTCATTGTTAATAAACTCACACAGCATATATTAATTAGTAATTTGACCTCTTTCCACAATAGTCAGGATTAACCTGAATCATTACTGGAGAGCATATGAATAGACTGTAGTGCTTGTGGGAGGAGGAGTGGTCCATATTGCAATACAGAAACATTTCCAGGTAACCTAAGACCTTCCATGAACTTAGGAACTTCACAAGTGTAATGTGGTTCATTGGCCATAGTTCCTACCCCTAAAGGGTCCAAGAATCTGTTTCAGTGGGCCATGAACTCTGGACATAGAGTTCGCAGTACTGAAAATCACACAAGAATCTTACGTAGGAAACTGCTCCTCCCAAATGCAACCAGTTTCTTGTTAAAGAGTTAGTGAAAAGCAATCGCAAGAGGGATCAAGGAAAGTTGAGTCTGAATGTCTACATAATGGACCTGAAACCAAGATACAAGCAACAGTAATAGTAATTGGTGGCATTTGGCATTGACAGAGGAAGAGAGTCAGAGGCATTTTAAGACCACATACCTCAGACATATCTTTGGTTCCTCTAAGCAGACACTCATTATAATATGGTAAAGTAGCCTGCTGCATAACTGTGCCATTCAGTTAGCTGATCTGTAACACCTGCTACTGATTTCTCACAGCAATATGCCACCCCGTCTTTATGAAGATATTCCACCACACACAATAAATATTGAGATTTCTGTGATGGAATTCCATGCAAGACATCACTGCCTATCACTGCCACTCTTATGTTTATATTATCCCCACATAGGGGATACTGACATAGAACTGGTATTAAACACCTCGACATGCAAACTAGTTCTAAGAAGAACTGCAGACCCAGCATTGGTGACATGGTTACCAAACCAAGGGTTGTTGCTTTTGCTTTTTGTCAAGTAAATTTAATTGTCGTGTCAGAGTTGTCTTGAACTGATAATCTAGACACCTTGAGAGAGAGGTGAAAAGTAGAGACAGCAAGATAAGGAGAGAAAGAAATGTTTAAGCGAAGTAAGGTTAAATGGCCAAGATATGAATGGGGGAGCAAGGTGGTGGGTGGGAGGGCAGAAACAAGGTGGCATTAAATAGAGAGAAAGAAGAATGAAGTGGGTAATAGTGCGGGGCAACCTGGGTGAATAAAACAGTCTGAGGAACAAAGGAGAGAAACGAGGGAAAGAGGGAGACAAGCACATCGACAAAGACAGATGGGGACCAAGAGAGGGAGAAAAAGACAAGGAAAGCCACAATGAAAGTAAAATATAGAAGAAGGCAGAGAGAAGGCAGGTGAAAGGAAGGTATAAAGAGGAAGCAGTGACCCCTGTCTGACTAATCTGAGCTCACACTGCAACAGCACCTTGAACCTGAGCTAATGAACCACATCCACATTTAGCCCAAACTCTCTTTCCCTCCCCTCTATCTTGTACACACAAAGCTATTTTTTAAAATCACACAAACATTCACACCTACAAACACACACACACAAACACAGTCTCACAGAAATATAGCAGAGAAATTCTTCAAGCAGCAATTTAAACTTGTGGAGTCCAGCATTTTGGTACCCACAAAGCTGTCAAATCCCACAAGTATAGTGGGGACTCCCAGGGGTTTTTCAAACCTCACAAGTATAGTAAAACAAGCCCACACACTCACAGATCTATTTCCCATTCTATTGGAAGCAGTGGTGTGATTTCAGCAGAAATGTTGTTCTCATTAAAAGGAGCAGACAACTCTTGTTTGCCTTCCAAGGTACTGTACATTTCTCCTCCTCTTTATTTTCTCCTTCCTCTTTATTTCCACAAATGCACAGTGAGATACACACAGACCAACACGCACAAGTAAACACTGTAGCTTCGCTATACCAAAACAGATGCGCACACACACCCGCACACAGAAACACACAGGTTGTGTTTTCCAGTCACTGGCTGGCAGTAGTACATTCCCATTCTGCCTCAGTATTTTTTCTCTGAGTCCACAGAGAAAAAGGAGGAATGTTTCTTCAATGGAAGTAGCCCAAAGATTAATTCACTTAATCTTGGCCTGTAAATTGGGTATTCAAGCGGCTTAAGAAACAAATTGAATGCAAAGGCTGAGAGTAATAACAACATTTGTCTTAGCGGCGGCACAATGCCCTTTTCCACAGCACTCTTCCACATGAGCTAGTGGCTAGATTTCCAACATCCATTATGACAGAAGTGAACTTGTGCATATGCACATGTACGTACATGCACGCTCTGGCAAACACATACACACTTGGCCTCTATTATACACACACACATATTTGGAGGGACAAAAAAAGATATAGAGCTGAAAGACGCAGACATGGTGAGGCTCAGTATCAATGAAACTGTATGTGTGTGTATGTGGATAAGTGAGACAGTTGAACAGATGTGATGTGGTTTTTAATGTGTAATCCCTGGACTCATCATGTTACCCATTAGGCGTGTGCAGATCAAAGGGTTAATGTTGCAGAATATAGGTTAAACTCAAAGAGGGGGACAAGCAAAAGCAACAGTTTAACTCTCCACTGACAACACCCACAATGTAATTCTCTATATTTCAAGAATTATAGCTTTTTGCTGCTAGATAACTAAACCCTTGGCTAATGAGTTAGTAATGTATGCTGCTTATTTTTGCATGGATAGTAACTAATTAGTTAATGTAATTACCTCAAAGGCTCATTAAATCCTTGTAGTCACAATGTAATGTACTCATATTACTATATAATGTATGCATGATCAACCATTGGCTCCCAATACCATTTATTAAAAACTCGTTTAGGCTAACATTGATGTCCTGTTAAAAGCTAACATCTGTGACACATCTGTGACAATGTAGCAAAGGAGAACTATCTTTTTTTGCTAAAATTGAAGACACTGGTTTATGTAGAACAGTGGGCAAATAGCACAGAATAACAGCTCACATTATGCAGTTCATTTTATCACATGACCTTTACCAAAATTATCATATTTTCTTAATAGTGCAAGAGTTAATTGCATGTACTATCAAGACATTGGCTGGGGAAAAGTAAGTTTGGATACATATAAAGTTAACCAATCTCTGATGAGAGGCTGCGCTTTGAAACTGAAACAACTGAAGCAATCACTGAATGATATAGTTTCTATCAGTAAAAATTAAAAGTGCTCTGGCAACTCCTCCTTGGCTGATGGACACAAAGGAAGCCATTTACACCGATGCCCTCTCTGGCATTGGATGTAGTTCAAGATCACGTACAAGGAGTATAACACTGCTCTGGTCAGTGTGCTGAAATGTCCCTGCTGCTGACAGAGGTGCTGCTTTTGACACTGTTGTTTTGACACCGATGGGGTGTGGGTCAGGTTCGCTTACAATCCACTGCTTTTAACTGCTCTTTCTCACACTTCCTTTACCCTGGTGCAGCTCAGTTCTGGCATTCTCCCAAGATCAATTTCAGGCCACTAGCTGTACCTTATCTATTAGTTCCCGCTTAGCATTTTAGCAGTGTACATTCAAGATAAGCTTTCAATGACATTCTAAATTACTCTGTTATGTTTCTTACAGGTACGACCAGCTCCAATCTCAAGTCTTGTGTCTCCCCAACTGATACGGAAAAAAATTTAAAAATCATCATAAAACCTGATGATTTCCAAAGCAGGAATCAAATTTGTCCTTAATTATACAATAAAATAGTTTTCCCACAACACCCACTGTAATTTGTTCATCAGGTCCAGTAGTTTCAAAGGCTGGAAAATTGCATCATATTCTAAAGCTGTCTACACATTCTGCTGAAGGGGAAGGTTCACCCGCGCTGGATTTCGAAACTAAAACCTTGCAGCAAACACTGGGCTCTTGAGATTTCAGCTGTCTTTGCAAAGCCAGGCTTTTGAAGGCTCAGTGAGGTCTCGCCCCCAAGTTCTAGCTCAAGATGAACTCAGGTTAGCAGAGTATCACCTTCTATGTCCCAGGTTCCAAGCTTCTCCTGCTCATTTCAGTTTCTGAATTATTTTAAACTATTTATTTTATTTCAATTATCATGTCTTCCTGCATCCCCCTGATGGTTTGTGTTCATACTGGTTCCACAGAGATAGTTAAAATGATGATGATTATGATGATGATGTACAATAAGTGGATTTTAAGTGGAAACTCATACCAACTGGAAAAAAGCCATTATGAAGGCCGTTAGACAGTATGATCAATCAAGTTGTAAAAAAAGCCAGGTATCTTCAAAAGGAAGTGCAGTATTAGGTGACATAGCCCAGTCCATTCCCTGACTGAGGCAATGGCTGCAGAGCTACAGATTATAATAACACTAATATTGAATGACAAGGTGTCAGAGAAAATTCTCCCCTCCTGACCATCTTTCCTCGTGCTGTCTCTCCTCATCCTTCTCTCTTTTCTGATAAATGCCGCCTCTTCTCCTGTCCTTCTCTCTTCCTCCCTCTCCCCTGGAATCTCAGAGACCCTTGTCTAACGAAGTGGACAGATTCTGACAGGTTCTAATGAGAACACATTCCACTAGAATAACTTTCAGATCCTGCAGATTTGCACTGACACACATACACTTGGAGTATTTCATACACAGAAGCATGCATTTATACTTTTAAATATAGATTTACACAATTAAGAACCTGTACTCAAGTCCCTATTACGCATGGGTTCAGTTTTCAGTTAATGTGTGTGAAGTCAGTAACATTGAATGACCTGGACTTTTTGTGTGTGTGTGTGTCTGAGACAGATGAGGAGTATATGTGAGCTGGGTGTATGGTGTGAGCTGAGTCTACGTTGTGGGCCTCTGTGTGTGTGGCAGAGCGTGCGCATGTTACTTTACTGACATTGTTAAGGGAATTATGCTGCCTGACTTGTCAGTGTACATTTGTATCACTGTGGCCTTTCTCCCAAGATGAAGCATAGATAGCTTTACACAGTAGCATTCACTAGAAAGAGAGAAATTTCACAGGCTAAGAATAAAGTTTTTGTGAATAGGAACAATTGTGGCTATGAAGATGCCTTTCTTACTGTTAGATGTTTGCTATGCTTGCAATCTCTGACAGTAAAAAGAAAACCAGCAAAAACATTTCTGTAATGTAAACGTTTGTATAAATGTTTTAGCTATTATATTACAATGTATTACTACAATATACATTTTATAGGCACGCAAGTGGTTGGTGAAGGGTTTTCAGTAACCTTGTGCATTATATTTTCCATCAAGTTGTTAAGATATTCTTGTCAAGTCAACTTGATATCCATTTATTATGGGCTGCGGTGAAATGAAGCAAGTCTGATTCCTTGTGCTATGAACATAAAAAGTGCTTTTGGAAACGTACCAAGTTTTTTTTGTTTTTTTTTTTCTCTCAAAAGCACTGTCATGAATTCAAGTTTTAGTGAAGTAAAATATACCTACTCTGATGGGGCAAGCAAAATTTAAGAGCTGTGAGAGACCAAAAGAGGAGGATGCAGGGTGGTTGAGTGTGTGTGTGTGTTTGGCTGCAATCCAGTCTTTTTGTTGTACAAACACAAACACACACATACACACACACACACACACACAGTAGCTGCTGCTCTGAGAGTTTGCATGAGCATGCACTAGCAGATGCATCAAAAAGTGGCTAGTGGGGACTTTTTTTTTTATCAAGTATGTGTAATCAGGAGTGGAGAGGGAAGGGGACAGATTGTGAGGACAGAGATTGGGTGAATGAAAAAAAAAAGAAGAGAGGAAAATACAAGAAAGGAAGAAAGTGATTATGGCCAGATGATAAAACCACTGAGAAAAGCCAAGAAGTGATAGAAAGAATTAGAGATACTTAGGGACAGGGAAATTGGTAGGAGACTAGAGGTATAAAAACTGAATGAAATGATGAGAGAAAGACAGGGGAATCAGTGGACTAGGGCGAAAGGAGTAGGACTGAATGAGAAGAATCATGGCAGGTAGTTAGGGATAAGAGTTTAAAGAAACCATGCAGGGTACAAAGATTTTTTTTTTTCCTATTTTGATTAGATTTTTTTTTCTTTAAAAGGCAAGAAGGTGGGAATAGCAAGGAAAAGCTAGAAGGAGACTAGAAGGAGGAGTGAGATTTATTGAAAATAGAGGGAGTGCAAAGAAGCAATAGATAAAGTAGGAGGAAGAGAGCAATTTGGACAGAGGTGGACAGGGCGGAAGAGAGAAATGGCAGTGCAATTAACAACTACACCTGGTTTCCTCGCTCTGACTCACTAGTCTTGATGCATGATAAATCCACTAATGTGGACACACACACACACACACACACACACACACACACACACACACACACACACACACACACACAAACGCCCAAAACACAGGCAGGTAAACACATAGAAATACACACACAGGGGCCAAACATAGCTGAACACCAAGCACTGATCTGATCTAATCTGAGCCAAACCAGTCTGCTTCCTCCAGACTTAATCCTATTATTACCACCTCCTAATGGGAGCCATCCCACACACACAAGCACACACATGCAGTCAAAAATAATAATGAGAGCACTGAATGCTCCAACCTCACCTAAGAACATTTGCATCGGCAACAAGATGCAACTAAATGTCTTCATTTTGTTTTACATGGTATAAAATTAATAATATTGAAGAACAGGAAACCCCGACTTGCCCCGCGTGGCCCTGGAGGTGCAAGCAGATTGATGTCTATGTCAAATGGCCTGGCATGCTTAATGAGATGAGAAAAGGCTAATCTGATTCTATATCAGACAGGCTCTGGGGGCATCCCATTTAGCCACCTACAGTGTCACTAATGCAGTGACTTAAAGGCCCATCCTTTACTTTTCACACTACAGTTCTGGAAAGGTTAAAAATGTAAACCCTGTCCTTTGCATAGGGCGCGATGGATGGCAATGGCGCAAAGCCGAAAAGAAGAGTTCAAGGAGGACAAAAGAAAAGATCTGGTGTTTCAAATAAGGTATACTTCTATATATTATATGCACTGAACTGATACCACTGTCTGAATTTTTCTGTGTGAACCATCTTAATCAGAGAAACATGTTCATTTGAATTGCAAATGGAAAAATGAATGTCCCAATGATTATGAGACATCCTGGTGGGGGGGGGTGAGGGGGGTGAGAGACCTCACCTTAGACGCACTACAACAATGACAAATTTACATACTGTACAGTGACAACTCATTAGAGCATACAGCTGAAGAACAACAAGGACAAAGACAATCTACTTTTCTTCAGTGGTGTGAGCACCTGCGCTTGTGTATGCACCTTTGTGCTTGTGTTTGCACACTCAAAAAAAGTGAATGAGGTGGATTTTACACTATTTGGGTTTTTTTTTTCTGCTTACTTAAAATGCCTTTGTTGAGTTTAAATATTTGTTTCTAACAAAGTTCATGTAATTTTGTGTCTCCTTATCTGCACAACATGTTCATGTTGTGTTTAATCACATACCAGTTAAGTTAATTAGGATATAGAGACATCTTACATCCAGAAGGTGGCAGTAATGCAACGCCAGCTGCTGTAGAACACCAATGAAGAAGACAATCAAGAGGCCTTGCACATGCAAAAGGCCACGTTACTGCTTCTTGTTGACCTCCGAATCTTCGTTAAAGGTATGAAGGTATGAGATGCTTCTTAAATCATCAATATTTGGTGAAAGAGTTGTAATGGCATATAGGACTTTGGCTCCAATTGTACAGGTATGTTTTTTGCTATTGTTATGGAATCATAAGCTAATTTTGACTAGTCAACTCTGTTGGTGTGGCATCTACTTCCACACCGTTGGTGGAGGTGAGGCCACCACTCCTCCAGCCAGTTTTGGAATTTTGATGGAGGGTGTTGAAGTTCTGCGCGACTTGGGAGACATTGCCTCTGGATGTGTGCTCTTGACGGGCCATAAATATATGCACTGACCCTCAGTTATCCTCAGGAACTGAAAACCTTCTTTGAAGTACTTCAGAAGCTCTTCCTTCGACTGGGTGCTTGAAGACTCTCAACCAAGGTACGGATGTTCAAGAACAAACTGTATGAATGATCCTACCATTGATTTTGATGCTGAATATTCCGGGGAACAGGTAAAATGATGAATTGGTCCAAAACTGAATAAAACAAAAACCTAATAGCAGAGCAGTGAAAAACCACACTTCAGGAAAATAACCAATGTTGACAACAGAGTTTGTTGGAACAATTGTTGACAACGGAATGGATATTTTTAACTTTTTAACACAAGGCTGCACCAAAAACAGCTGCAAGGAGGTTGGATTGTCAGACCATCTTGCATTTCCTGACAACTCTGAAAAAAACAAAAACAAACAAACACTGTTTTAACAGAATGCTGCAACACGGGTTGACATGTTTGTTAAAATGTTTCCATCTCAGGTTTCTTCCCTTTGCAATGCTAAAATTAAAGTTGACAGCACCAAGGGTGTTTTTAGATGGTTAGGCCATTATTTTGCTAACAAAAGATTTGAAAACTCCAAGCCTGTTGTACTGTTAATATTGACAAATAAAGGGGTGTTTTGTTGGATTTTTGTTCTAAATCAAGGCAGTTTACAGCTGTTAGTCCAACTGCCAACTGAAGGTGTGGTTTATCCTGTGTAGGGTTGTAACAAACTGTTGTATTCATTAGCGATTAATCTGCAGATTATTATTTCTGTTAACTGATTAGTTGTTTGAGCTTTGGAAAACTGATTTCCTGGCTTTTTTTTTTTTTACACTGAGGTGCAACCCAAAGTGTCTTAAATTGTCCTGACCAACAGTCCACATCCCAAAGACATCCGGTTTACTGTCCATAGAGGCTACTCATTTTCTGTCAATTGACTAATAGCATGTGCACCAAAATGTTAACTGAATCAGTACCAAATTTGTTTGGTACACCCAAATGCAAAGGTCATGCAAAGGTTTATGGCGGACCCTTCAATGGGCTCAAGTGCAACAATTTATTTATTTATATCGATGACAATACAATTTATGTGTATTTACTCATAAATCTGTGTTGAAAACTGATTTTGACTTGTCATCTGTTTACTTTCCTCACTGACGGAGGAAATGGCATGATTGCATCAATCAAAGCTCAGCTTTGGGAAGGGAAGAGATGCAGGACAAGATGAGGAGACTGGGAGAAATTGAAAGGGAGAAAGCGATGGAGGTGAGAGAGGAAGAGCGAGTACTAACTAACAGGATAGGATTAGCATTATGTCCCTGCACTGTTCAACACAAACAAAAATCTGACTGATCTGATCACAATCGAAGAATGTAGGACTAATAACCACAGAGATCTATATTATGGTAATTACAGTGGGACCTATAGCTCAATTTAACAACACAAATATAGCATAAACACACATTTTGCATACGTTTATGTACCGTTTGAGACACATTTCCATAGTGTGTAGTTCTGAGTGTTCTTCTGTATGTTTTTTTGTGGGATCTTTAGCAACTGATGCCACTGTGCTGGCCAATTAAGCGATACAAGAATGCAGCATAAGACTAACAGATGCTTCAGGCCAAGTTTGTGTAGGAGAAAATCCCTGGATTACCGCGCAACATATAATCTTTTGTGGGACCATACATGCACAAACATATAAAAGAACATGTAAATGAACGCAAATCCATGTACAAGAAGGACAAAACGCACATATAAATCTCTGCACTGCTCCCTCTCTCTGTGTTTCTTATATTGGTACACATACCTCAGCATTTTCACTGGGCACTTGGGAGACTCCACACAGTCGGTGGGTCAACCACACCATTGACTTTTAGTGTGTGACTGTGTGAGTGTGTTTGCCCTGGTTGGGTGGAAATGTTAATCTTTTTTTGGTCCATGCCTCAGACCATTGGTCACAATGACATCGTCTGTTCCCCTGAGTGTTTCACATATAGTCCCCGAGGAGGGAGGGAAGTCAGGACTACTGGCTGGCCACACATGTGCACGCACACACACGCGCTTGCTTGCCTCATATCTTGTAAATCCTACCCTGATCCTTCTCCACACATATGGATATTCATGGTGTGCCATATTTTACTCTTATTTTTTGTTATGTAACATAAATCAAAAGGCTATAGATAGATTGCATGTAAAAAAAAATGACAGATATATAGATACACTTTCTAGTCTGAAAGACTCAACAGTATGTACTCTTTAAATCTCATTCATTGTGAGCTTTTAAATCGGCCTTGTTCAAGCCCACAGCTGAAATGTCTTTTAACAAGACGCTGAATGTCTTGTTTCTCCAGGGACACAGGCTGGCCCAGTGAGACCTGCCTATTGAAGGGTGCAAGGGGACAGAGGATTTCCATAAATGAATCAATAAAGGTTTATAAATAAGCTGTTGTCACTATGACACCTATTGGCTGTGAGGTCGCTCTTACTAGCAACAGTTTTGACAAAAAAAAGAGAGAAAGAAAGAAAGAAAGAAAAGAAACACGCAATGACTATCTCCTCTAACTTTCCCTGTTTTTTTTCTCTTCTGTCACACTAACGCCGCTGTGCGCGTACCGGGGTGCACAAACGGCTCACAGCGTCTCGTCTCTGTCGTCTGTCCTATGGGATGATTAATGAGGCGCGTCCCCGGACACATTGATGTAGCCCTGGCGGCCACCAGGGGAATCGGACACACTGAACCCTCAGAGCCGGCTCACAGTCACCGTCAGCAAAATGACGGAATGACAGCAAACCAAGTGTGGATGATCCCAGCAAAAATGAGGAACCACAACATAACAGATCCTTTCTAAGATGGATAAGAACACTAACAGCACATTAAAGCTTAAAAAAAAAAAGTCAGGCTGCTGGTAGGTTTAAAAATACACCATGGGAAGTACCAGGAGAATGAAATAAGTAGCCAACAAATAAGCCCCTACAATTAACAGTAAACATCCAAAATGCCTGAGAATATCATTGAGAATATTACTGCAACATAAAGCATGCAAAGTCATGAAATGGATCTTCCTGGGGCATTCCCAGGCTTAAACTTTAAGCGTGGGGTTTTAACCAAGCAATCACATCCATCCTCTTGAGCTACAAAAGTTGCCTCCAAGTTTGTTTTTTTGTTTGTTTGTTTTTTTGTTTTTGGCTAAAATAGGCCCAGACCTGGTAATTGAGGAGAGACCCATTAAAATTCAAAGTGAAGATTCAGTGAAGATTCAGCTTCCACCGAGTACATAAGATCATCACTCCCTGCTAAATATTTTTTGGGGGGAGATTCAACAAAACCTCTGTATTTTGGATTTTCTTTGATGCAAATGCAGTGCAATGGTCTGAAAACAAATGTTCTTACATAACGTTAATCCGCGGGGTGGAAGAAAATCCCGAAACATTTGTGAAATGGGTTCAAACTTTTCGTCTCTCAAAAGCACTCTGCCCCAAAGAAAAAAAAAAAAAAAACAGCAAACCACCACTGGCAGGCTGAAATGCCATTCAGTAATCCAGCTCTTTCTGAAGGCGCTGAAAACCCGTGAAATCCCAGGCGCTAAAGTCAATCTGCCAGAGATCCTGAAGTTAACACGTGTAGGTCTAAACTCAGAAGGTAAGCCCGCTCTCTCTCTCTTTCTCTCTATCCTTCTCTCCACCTTTCCCGGGTTCAGCCTGGCTCTTAAGCTCCCGAGTGCGCCAGCTGGCACCTCAATGGGGATACCTGCAGCCCCGCCGGTGAACGCACCGTCTCTAGTACTGCCTCTGCTCCAGAGACAAGCTCGCTCCGTTCCCATTCTCATCCATATCCAAGTCTCATCCGACAGGCGGTGTGTGACACATCCACAAATGCATTCAAATAAATAAATAAAAAATAAAATAAATAAATGACAACTTACAGGAGGTTGGCAAAGCTCCGTGAACGCCGTTGACATAGCAGAAAATCCACAAAGCGACCGGCGGTAACAACGTCATTCCCCGGGCAGGACGGTGCCGGTGCATCTTCGCGGTCGGTGTGGACGCGGCAGAACGGGGAGAGGGAGAGAGAGAGAGAGGAAACACTCAGGGAGGGGAAAAAAAAGAAACAGCGGGGTGGTGGTAACGCCAGTCGGTCCGTCAGACTCGCTTCGCAGTTGAGGACTGGCAGAGAGGAGCCTGGCTGCACAGACTCTCTCTTTCTCTCTCTCTCTCCCTCCTGTATCTCTTTCTGTACGTCTCTCTGACTCTGACTCTCCCTCTCCCTCTCTCTCTCTCTGTCTCTCTCTCTCTCTCTCTCTCTCTCTCTCTCTCCAATAAAGAGATGATGTAAGGATCGCGCCGACAAACAGGCTGGCCTGCTCTTGCAAGCGGAACGCACTTCTCTCTGCAGCTATCTACCCCTCCTTGTGTAGCGATGCCCGTCTAAGACAAAATAACTACAACAACAACAACAACAACAACAACAACCGTGTCTCCACCTGCACAGGTCTGTGTCTGTGTGGTACAATATAGGCTCCAGTAGTTCAAGGAGGCATATGGAACTGTGCGCAGCTCAAATCCACTCAACTGATTTCTCCCTCTCCAGCGCTCCGCGCGCTGTCCGTGGTGCTGAACTTATCTCAGTCTTTTCCGTCTCCCTCTCTCTCTCCCTCTCTCTCTCTCCCTCCACGTCTCTTATAGCCAGACAGTGCCCCCCTCCTTCTTTAGGTGGTGGCAGCCCTATGCACGGTGTACCCTTCTCCCTTCATCATTCTCAATTTACTAAAATGTTTAAGCGTAACTAAAATCATAGATAAGACACGACGCGTGAGGTCTGAATTCCTTAAATATTGAGCTATCCGTGACTCCTTCCATTTCTGTCATCATTAAACAATGGTGAGCTGCGCTATGGAGAGCTGTCCTGCAGAAATGAATCTCAGCCGGAGTTCCCTTCAGAGTGAATTTGTGAGTAATGGCTGCTCTGCTGGTCTTCAAGTCTTACTTTGCTTCGGTTTACATGGATGAGCAGCTCTAGAAGACTTAGGTCCAAATGTTTTGACTAAATGGAAGTGATAGAGACAGATGAGCTCCCAAGAACTTAAACGTGTTTTATGTATTCTTCCTTCTACCTCCAAACTATAGAGATAGTTCTTTTGCCTTTGCTCTTTCAGCATGAAAAACACTCAGGTACTGTTCATATCTGTTTAATAATTTCCGTTGTAATGACTGTGATTCATTGGTGATGTTTTTTTTTTCCTATATGAATAAGAAATACAAATCTAGAAATATCCCTAGGTGCTAGTTAGAGAATATTTTCATAATGGAAAACTGCCCTCCATGTCTGGCTGTCTGCATTTGTCACTATCATGTCTCAGTCATTGTCATCTGTCCAGGACATAATGTGTGATTATCATTAGCCTACTACTGGGAACATTTTTCTAAATTAAGAAAATGGTGGATGAAAATGGAAAATTCATTGCAGACAGCTCCATCATTCATAATGTCTAATATTATTTTTTTTTTCATGCATGCTATCATCATGGATACTCAGCCAGTGGGTCAGTTTTGTTTTTTTGTTTTTTTTTAAATGCATTATCTGTCACTACTGAGACAAACAGAAGCGGCAACCTATTTCATTGGGGATTAACTGTTTACAGTATTTACCAATGTCATTTTGCTCTTAATACATGATTCATTTCAAATGATGATGCATGGGTCATAATGCTGTTGATTAGGTGCGTATACACATTCCCATTCTGCAAAAGAAATAGCATGAATGCAAGTCATTTAAAAAGAACTGCAATGGCTACATCTTTACAGGTGTAAAAACATGACTTAAGCTGGTGTCATAGGCTCCAAAACTACCCAGTAACTGAGTTGCACCTCCTGAAAAATGATACAATGCATCCACCTGTTGTTGTGTTGGTATTATCAGTGGTTGAAATCCAAAGCTAAAGCAATGTGAATGCCACGAGTTTGCAGGCATATGGTCATGAAACAAAAGTACTGGATAAATTAAAACTCTGATCTGGTGATGCTGCTAGAGAGAATGATCACCAAAGTTATTACAGTTAATGGGGTGACCACAAATCATGACCTGAAGTTAAAGCAAAACTGAAATGCACCAAAGTTTGCTTTTATTGGTCAAAATAACAAGCACCCTGAAGGTAGGCTAACATCAAACATATTTTGAATTTTTTTTAATTAATTTATTTATTTATTTAAAGAACAGGTGTTTTGCTGATAGCACCTTCCAATTCTGAGAGCTCACCTCGTGTTTGGAATTATAAGGTTCTATCTGCATTAGGTGCAGCAGAAAACAATGATTTTCTTGAAAACTGCAGGCAGCTTTGTCTACTTTAAGTCATAAAATAGGTGTTTTATTAGTGAAGAAAACTATTATACACAATGTTTGGCTCCGGGCAACAATTCAGCAACACGTTTTTAAAGTACAAACAAAAAACAAACAAAAATAATTGTTGCAAGTGAAGAAATATTTGACATGACAATAATATTCATAAGGTTTTGCAAACAGTATAACTAAGATTTTTATTGACAATGCAACAATTTTTTTTTTTAATTTCATCTCATTGCAGAAAGCATTGTGGTAATGCTTCCAGCACACAATAGAGAAAGACACAGACCTTATCTGGCACAGCTGGCATTAGATCACTAAAATATTTAGCAGCAGGGAACCAGGATTATCTCAAATTCCATCTTATTAAAATGTTGTCTTTTTGCCCCCAAGATAAAACGCCATAAAAATAACTCAACTTACCTGGTGTTCACAGTGTTATTGATAAAGCCACCAACGCTGAGGATTCTTAAAAAATTCTAATTATGTGCCATCTCCTAATCTTTTCTGAAACTTGAGCCCCAGTGAAACAGCTGCGAGTTCACACAGTAAGGAGACAAATGTGATTGGTTCACCTGAGTGCATTCTGATTGGCAGGCAAGTAGAACCTTATAGTTAGAGAGTGACTTTGAAGACAGAACTTCCCTCTCTCCCTTTTACTATCTGTTTCTATCACTTCCCCTTGTGCCATCCTTTCCCTCCCCTGCCTGCTGATCACTCCATCCACCTTTTCAGCACGCCTTTTGTCATCTGACAGTGCTCTCTCTCCACAAGGACTGCAAATGGTTTTGTCAATATGTCATGCATGGCAATTTACAGCCATCATTGAGCTCATAAAAAAAACAGTTATGACTGATGGCCTATAGATTTTGAACAAAAAAAAAAAAAAAGAAAGAAAGAAAATAAAGAAATAAAAAGTTGATGACAGCAGTGACGAATCTCCTGTGGAAGGCTGTTCTGTTAAGTAAAATGCTTGTGAGAAAAGAGCAATGTTCACAGACAGCTGCTACACCTGTTATCTACCCCACTGTACAGAGAAAATAAAGCTCTGAGGTGATGTCCCGCAGTGTTTGTGGGGTCATTAGAAGACACCACCTTTATCTCTCACAAACAATATGAGGACATTTCTGTTGTGCTCAACAGTTCTCTTAAGTAGAGGGTCTTTTTTTTTCTTTTTTGTCAAGACGCTTGAACAAGCATTAGATAAAAATCTCTGTCTGTTTTATGAGGGAAAATTACTGGGATGTTAACATATTATTATTATTATAGGTTCTGTGACAACACAATAAAAGTAGCCTCTCAATAAAGTTAAAACACTAGACTGTATTTAATAAACTCTGGAGAGAAAATGATTGGATAAACAACCTAAGTGGTCTAAAGAGAAGAGGGAATTCTTTGCTGAAATACCCAATACAATCTGAGGGTAAGAGAATGATGGGACCAAATTGCTACCCCAGGGAGGAATTCAGGAGTGGTCTATAGAGTGATTCACTGCTGTAGAAAAACTAAGAGAAAGGAACACATGAATCCCTCCTCCACATTTTTTTAGAAAAACTTCCTATTATTGACTTTTTATGGCAAATTCAAGCACAGAATAGACACAAACGACCCGTTTTATTTGGTGTACCATCTTAATTGTTTTAGGCTTTTCAAGTAAAGGAAGAATAAATCGTACTGGAAATAAAAGGGACGTTTCTTATACGTGACAAGACTCTCTTCTTTTGTGAAGAGCAATGAGCAAATGTTTTGTCTAAGTGGCCATAACTGGTGCATTTCATGGCAGAACACGAGCAATAAACTTCATACACCAAATCCTGCTGCGTGTAAATCAGAGAAAACAGTGTATAGTCAACTCAAATGATGCAAACATAGCTCTCCTTCAGGAGAAAGAGGAAAAGAAAAAAGTCCTTCTTTAGGTCAGAGAAAGCTCACGCATTAAAATTTGAGTAAGTCCAGCAATATCTCAAAGACTCCAGTGCTGATGTGGGGTTATTTTTAAAAAATAGTGGTTCGGATAATGCTGACAGTATATCACAGATAATTCCACTGCACAATATTTACTCCATTTATAAGACGGGATTACAACTGCCAGATTTCATATTGCGTGCCAAGTCACAAATGGTGACATCTTAAGTGTTTCCTTAATACCATACTTCATGATATCAGTGACTACTTTAACTTCAGACACTTATTTGTCATGCGAAGCATAACTCACAGAATTTCCAATGCAGTTTACATACATGGGTGGGAAAATTTAAAAAGGTTTTTACTGTTTTCCCTTTACGTCTAATTCCTTAATAAATTACATCTATTTTATGTTCACTCTTACCTTTGCACATCGCTACACCCAGCATGCAGCCTGATGCTGCGGAGCCATATGATTTGGTGGTTTCATAAAACAGGTGAGAATAGCAAAAGTTTTCACAGCCTGTCTTTTTGACAATTTTATATTTTTGGCGTTTCTGACCACGTGCCTCCGCTGGCTAAATCATGTCCTTTACCTTATTAGACGAGCTCAGCCGGGTTGGCAGGATGCAGAGCGGCTGTCCTGATGTCCTCACTGTGTCCTCACAATGTTGCTGTAGATGTCTGCAGAGCAGTAGCAATATGTGGAGACGCTGCCTTGGTAAGAAAGGTCAGAGGAGAATGAAACACTTAAGAGCAGCCAAATCAGACATTTTGCAGCACTTTGCTCAACTACTGAAGTCAATAAGGATTGTTACATCTCTATATTTTACTTGCAAGAATAGCTGCATGGCTTCATAGAAAAAGAGGGGAATACTTAAAGAAAGAGGGGTTCACTTGGGCAAGTATTTACAATGCAAGGGATGATTAATAAGTTCGTGGCCTAAGGTAGAAGGAGATGAGTTGTACAGCTACATGCACATGCAGGTCAATGCCTTGAGTGATTACGCAAAAGGTTTGAAGTTAATAACTTCTTTGGTGGTATTTCTATCTCAGGTAATTGAAAATTGCAAGTCAGCACTGTCTGAGAAAACAGCAGCTTTCATACAGTCATCCATTACCTCAGTCTCAAGGGCTTTTCACCCATGGCCTGATTTGACCTGTTTTGGCTCCCTTTGACTACTACTCCCCTCCCCAAGATGATAAAGTAGATCAGTGGTCGCCATCGCTGCTGTGCACCACTTCCTGGAGGTTTGAAACGCTGACTTTTATACAGAAGGGATCTGCATACTCCATGATTGCCGCACTAAGTGTGTAAATGTAGGAGGGGGACAGCTGAAAATGGCCACAAACTTATCATGTATGTGATAGATGCTTGAGAGTGTTTTTGTAGTGTGGGGAGAGATGAAGGTTTAATTCAAATTTTCAATTTGAATTTTTTGGATAACCTACCTCCCCTGCCATGTTAAAGCCCCCTCTGATAGGGACAGTGGAGGCTGGTGTACATTAAAAAAAAAACTATAATATCATCGGCTCGGGATGGGGGTTATCATGAATTTCTTGGTTTTGTTACATAAATTGGACCTAAATAAAAAGAAAAAAAATTAAATGTTTTATTTGATGGCGATACTGCTTCACATTGTACTGTGTGGAAAAAAAAAATAAACTTGTTGAACTGTATGTAACAAATCACAAAATGAGTAATCAGGAGAAAATGAAATGGAAAAATAGTAAGAAAAAGAAGCACTAAAAGGAGCAAAACAGTATTGAACTATGGTTGAAAAAAAACCAAACCAAGGCCTTTGTCACTGTTTATGATTTCTATGGAAAAAAAAGTCTCGACATAAAGCTTAAGAGGAAACTGCCCTTCAGCTTCAAACTCCCATGACCTTAAAGATAATCTGATATTCATGTCTGTTAAGTCACTGTTTGCACAAAACATTTCCAGATAGTCAAGTTTCCCCACAGCAGACATTTTGATTTGTCATATCTGGAAAAGCACAGGTGCAGCTAATCACATTAATACTAGCTCCCTTCAATTTAAATGTGCCACTAATCCAGGCCAGCATTATACCAGAGCCCTGAATGACACACCTGAAAGTAGCAGTTAAAGTGATTAGTTATACCTGTGTTTGACAAGTTCAAATATATTAGACCTGCTAACATTACCAGTATCACGTGTTAATGGGTAAATGTGTTAATCATCACTCGGGCCATCCAGCTCCATAATAATTAGCAAAGCCTACTACTCGGTGGTACACCCCATACAACTTGAAATCTCTTGTTAGAGAAGTCAAAGCTCGTACTGATGTTATAGTTCAGTGATTTCTGGACTCAAATGCAGACACATAGAGAGGCAGTCTGGGTAAATGTAACTGTAACGTAACTCTTTAGCAAACTTACAGTCACAACCAGAAGACAAGATGGCCAAACAGAATCCAGTTACTAAAGTAACAAACTCAATGGAAACTCAGGAACTCTTCCGTGGAGGAGGCAGACATGAAACAAGAGTGAAGGAACACAAGCCAACTAAAAAAAAAAAAAAGGAGGAAAAGGTAACTCAGAGACTTATATAAGCATGGGAGGCGGAGCTAACTGAGAACAGGTGGCCCACATGAGGGCTTGACAATCAAAAAGAAAAACACAAAGACAGGAAGGGGGCCCCTAACTGATACAGAAGAAATGTAACTTCAAAATAAAACAGGAAACGCTAAAGATGAATACATGAAAACCATAGGACTGGCTTATAATGGTAATTGTAGCTATGCTGTGCTTTTTTTTTTTTGTGTTCAAAACTGTTGGTTTCTGTGTTTTATGTTCTTTCATATGCACTTTCATAAGAGCTGGTCAATTTCAAATGACATGGTCTCATGTTTCTGTGAACTGTGAACCAGAAATTCTGTTCAAATTTGGCATTAAAAAAAAAAACAACTAATAAATAAAAGAACCATATATGATCTGGATATGTCGGCAACACTCTATCCTGCTTTATCATTGTTGCAAACCCTATAATTAAAGTGACATGCAGACCAATTACTTCACAATTTATCACAGTTAAGGAGAATAAGCCCACTGTAGGTAGAGATGCCTTTTACCAGCTCAGTTCGAAAAGCCTCTGTGCTTAAATTTGTCTTGCTTTTCTATTACATTTGTGCTACATTTCCAGAATGACTGTACAATCCCCAGAGATGTAACATGAACGACTGCGTGTTATGGCCTACATACAGTATGTGGAATGAAACAGTGATAGAACAATAAGGGCACAGCATGAGCAAAACAGTGTGAGTTTTGAAGATTGTAAAAAAAAAAAAAAAAAAAAGGAAACCCAAAGCCTTTACATTATATAAAGCACATGTTGTGGCTTCACTGTAGTTTTGTGTTGAATCTTGCTGAATTCCGACGCCGCTTTTTAGATTAAATTTAAGCAAAACGTGTCGTCTCTATCACTCCCAGCTTATTGCACTTGCCGTGTACTGCATGTGTGTCTTTCATTCGCTCTGTACGTGTACTGAGAGCAAAGGTGGTATGCTGCTACATTTCAATCCCAAAAGAAGCACAGTGGAATTGACTTATGTTAATTAACAACCTTTGGTGTCAATCGTTCCAGGGATTATTTGCATATTCTCAAAATAGCACTAGAAGTGGGGAAATCAACATCTGCACTTCTGTGAAACTGTGACTCTCGCTTGCTTGTCTCCCTTCATACATATCATAGCATTGCAATACAAATCACTATGCATGTAGTACAAATCACTGTAACTCACGCAGTGTGTTGATTTGTATGATCAAATTCCCTTAGTCATCCCTGTCTTGGTACATTTGTGTATGTATGTATGTATGAAGGGAAAAAAAAACATGTTTTTTTGGAACTTGTCTTGAAAATAGTCTTCACATGCACATTTCTCTGTCATGCAAGAATTTTATGGATCAACATAAGGCAAAGCATTGCATGTTGGCAAAAAAAAAAGCAAAAGGAAAATTTCACCTGTGGACAAAAAAGGGTTTGTAGTATGTAAAAACTATACTTAAATTTTAATCGTCTGAGACACTGCCATTATGCAGAGGAAATAAAATGTACCCATACCACAACCACAGTACTAAACTTTATTGCCTGCATACATAATATTAAGGATGGAGTCCAATTTCAGCCTCAGCTGTGTTTGGAGAATTTCTTAAAATGCTCCTGCCACTGATTTCAACCTGTGAAATCCACCCCCCCACCCACCCCCCCAAAAAAAAAACAAGAGATCCTATCAGTGCGCATGCATTGTCTGTTATCTGATGTCAGGCCCTTCTTATCCGTAATGGAAAACCCAGTTGCAAAAATTGTCGAGGTCTGTCACTGCCACATAAGAGTTTCTCAAGGAATTGAGTAATAAAAGAAAATGTGGATCTACAAGTGAAGAGCAGAAAGAAAATAGACAAAGGGGCCTGAAAGCTGCTGATGCTGCATTTGTCTGGATAAATCCAAACCCTATTTCAATGGCCGCTTAGGTCAGACAAGTTTCTTTTCTCTCGGAAGACAAGAGACAGACACAATCTGCACTTACAAGGAAGGAGGGTCTTTTAATAATGTCACAGCATAATTGGTTTCTGAAACATTTCATGGCCTTAATTAACTAAATGAGCCTAAAGGAATCAGTGAGGGGCAAAGGGAAGAGAGGAAGAAGGGAAAAGAGAAAGAGAGAGCAAGGAATAATACAACCGATAGAGATCAGATACCTTATCTCTTCAGTTCACAAGTCTGCTATTCATTCCCAATCCTCTTCTCCACCCTTCACCCACACTCTCAATAGGTTTCCTTCTCTCAACTCAAATTAATCTACTTTACATTCACAGACTGTCTTCAATACAAGCTGGGTAAAAATTTGCGGCTGATTATGGGGGGAATTTTTTTTTTTTTTGTGGTAACACAGAACACTTTAAATGCTCTTCACATATTCTACTGTAGCCTCAGTGCTACGGTGTAACACGTGAAGAGGATGACATTTTTCATGTCTCAAATGGATTGCCAGAGTTTCTAACTCAGGGGATGATTTGTGCATTTGTTCCACTCGGTCTCCTACAAATTACATTTATGTGCAAGCATTTGGCATTAGTGATTTCACTTTACGCAGACATGCTCAAAGAAACACATAGACGATAGCTGCTGCTGCTGATGATGATGATGATATTGTTTTTTGAAACAAACAACAAAAACTTTTGCAATCGGAATCATTTCAATGCTACAATCACAAATAAATAAACACATGGTGACTTAAATCCTAATCTACCTTTAGCCCTACCTTCGCCATATACTTTTTAATTGCCACACACTGGAGATTTAGGAGTAACCAAGTGAAAAATGATTGCTGAGAACATTTTGGGGCTTTTCCCAAGAAAATAATTACTTATGTAAAACTGTTACACATGAATAGCATTTCTCTGAGATTTGACTGCTTTAATGGAGTAAGGGAGATTTTTTTATTATTTTTTTTAAGCTTCTTTTGCTGATTGATTCTTATTTTTTGGGTGGGGTGACACTACTGCTACTGGATATATGCATATCTCCGCCCGATGTGTACAAAGCAAGTACATGAAAGAAAGAAAGCAAAACAGGATTAGACTGGGCTCTGTGCTGGCAGAATGAATGGCACGCTGGTCCAACCAAGTTGATGTTTTATCTCATTACAGGGACGATTATGTTGATGTGTGGGCTGCATCCATTCATATGATTACACTATGATGTACACTCTGCAGCACAGATAATGAAAATGTTAAATTGTAGAGGCTGTTGTACATTTTTAGAAGAACGCTGAGGCCTGTGAAGGGTTTATTGTTTACACATCACTCGTGCTGGGAGCTATGTGATTATGTCTTGGTTAAACAACACGATTGCTTCCAAGTTCCTTACAACTTGGAAGAAGTTGAGATTAAATACATTCTGAGAAGTATGTGGTGCAAACTTTTTACTGCTGACCTAGAAAAGACATTTTTGAAAGAAAGAGTTTTTATTCCCTAGCATGATGACATATGTTTTAACACTTCTAACATTAAAAAGTTTACAGTTGTATCTGTGGGCAGATGTTGTTGTAGTTCAAATAAATACCATCGATAAGGTCAGCAACTTGCTTATAGCTCTAGAGGTTTTGCATGTTCATATCTGTTGCATGAGAATGATACAAAAAAAAAAACTCAAATGAAACAGAATGGCAGTTTTGTAGGAACAAAAACAATGTTTAAGCCTTCCTTTGTGTGATGCTGAAAGGTTAAAATAAAATTACATCCTTGAGGATGAAGATGAGTCATTGCAGTCATTATGTACATTAAAAATACATTATGCATCAGTGTCATAACTCAGAAGGTATTTAAATGGAAGTTGAGCAGTACCTGGGTCTGGACTCAAGCATTTTAGGCAAGTCTGCAAACATCTTTTTGGCTGGAGTCACACCTCTGATCAAATCGTCCTCTCATCCGGGAGTTACAGGACATCTGAATACAAACAGTCTGAATATTACACCCAGGAAGATTGATTTTTAAAGTAAGTGTGGAATTTGTGATGCAATTCACAAGGAAGTAACACTGTTTAAAACCTACAGCTTTGCATAAGTGAGGTGTTTAATTTGTCCTTGTGACAGATATGCTGTGATTTCAAGACAGTGTCCTCAGATCGGCAGTAGTGTGGCTGCAGTCATTTCCTGCTCAGTGCCGAAATGAGTTTGCGCCTATAAAAATCTCACAGGTGCTGTCATGAAGAGCACAGGTGATGGGGGATGTGCAAGACACTACCAGTCTTCACCCTTTGATCGCAGGCCGGTGTACTGAGGAGAGAGACTTTCTTTTGACTACAGCAGCTGCTTCTAGATTCCCATTTGATAGGTGCTGGTTGCACTGGACAAACACATGCACAGTGATTTGTTGTATCCAACAAGCAAAAGAAACTAAACAGGGGCCAAAACAGAATGGATTCCTCACCCTTCAGGGAGCATCCAAGACCATGAGATAGGTAAGCTGGAAGAGTGAGAGTCAACTTGTGAGTCAACTTTATATTCTCCTTTACAGGTGCAGGCAACCCCAGTGAAGGTTTCAAGTGGGCCAATCGCAGGCTCTTGGGGACAAAGACAAGACAACAGAAGACAGAAACAGGCATCGGCAGAAAAGGTCAGGGCCTTGAAGTTGTCACACTAACCAGCTGGCTCATTACAAGTATGTGAGTAAGCTTCAGTTTCCTCCATCTCTTGAATCTTTTCCATCTTTTGTCCATGCCAGTCACGTTTTGGTATATTTTGTATTTCACATACTAAACTGATGAGTGTGAATTGTGCACTGGATATAAATTGTGAGGTACATACGTCATGCCGACAATGCTATAGTTGTATTTTGGAAAATTAGACTCGTGAAAACAGATTGAAGAAGTTGCTTGTTCAGTGTATCCTGTGGGGAGTAACTGCCTGACCGGTAGTTTGTGGAAGCTTAAGAAAAGTAAATAGCTACCTTGAATTCCAATGTTATTTGGGTAATTTTGTGATTTTGTTCTCATTTGGAACCTGCCCATTCAGCACACACAATCTTTTTGGTTCAACTCAGATTGAAGTCATAGATTTTGAGCTTTTTATCTCTTCTAGTTAACATAAAGGTGAAATACATTATTGTTTTTGGGTTTTGTTTTGTTTTTTAACATGGAAACACGCATCCAATTACTTTTATGAAGGGACATTTTTGGCCATTACCTCGTCTCGCTTTGTGACTGAGTGGAGAAGAAGGGCCTGGAAAATTGAAAACACTAATTGCATATTCTGCGTGCGATAAAAAGGACAACTATTTGAGCCAGAGACCTGTAAAGAACATTAAAGTCTGCAGAGGAGCTTGAATTCAAAAAAGAAAAAAAAAAACATTGAGCTCATTAACTTTCCCTCCTTCCCTCTCTTTTGGTTTTCTTTCCTTCTGATCTCATCTTACTTTTTTTCTTCCCGGCTTTCTCCATCCCATCCTTCTCCCCTAAATACTTTCCACCTACAGAACTTTGCCTATTTGTATCACCTTGTTCTACTCACTTCACCCTCTCTTGCAGTGAGATGATTATAAAGCATGATTCATCTCACTTGCCTACTGTTAAATTCTAATGACTGATCACATTAGCCATATTCTTTATCATCTCAAGTGCCGTGGCGACCCCAAACCCAGCCAGTCCCCATCGCCCGTGTAATTAATGAGTTTTCTGTTAACGATCTTATGCACATGCACGACTGACTGATGGAATGTTTTGGGAATGTGTTGCCAGGTCACTGTGGCTATTGGGCATCTCATTAATGATGAAACGTTCTCCCCCCCTAACGAGGGGGCAGGTAGTGGCGCGTGTCCGAGCAGGTGTGGCTGAAGCATTAAGAGATGGCTAATCAGAATGGAATTAGCGAGCTGATCACCATCACATCTGAATGAGGGTGTTCCTCATTCACCGTGAACGATAGAGTGAAGCAGAAGGAAATTTATGATGTTAGGTCAGCTGCAGGGTGACTGAAAGAGGATTCCGATGACAGTACAACCCTATATCTCTACTCTAGTGATGTTAGTATTGGTCTTGTCAGTGAATATCTCCCCACAGTTATTGGATGATCCCCAGAGGATGAATCCTAATGGCATTGATGATCCCCTGACTTTCCCTTAAGCACCTCAAGCAGGTCACAGTTTTCACTTGTCCTGAAAAATATATCTCAGATTTCGCAGTTTCCCAGGCATTGTTTCCTGGTGACCCTCTTATTTTTCGTCTTGCGCCACCACGAAGTTGAATTTTTGAATTTTTGATTTTGAGTGAAATGTCTCAGAAACTATTGGATGGATTACCATGGAATCTGGTGCACACATTAATGTCCACATCAGAATGAGTTGCATCAGGTCAGAATCAGATCAAATACCTTTGAAACTAATAGTTTTCCAGTCACCTTCAGATATTGACGGTGTTGTTAATGCCAATTAGCAAATGTTAGCATGCCAACCCGCAAAACTAAAACGTGGTAAACACTATACCAGTTAAACATCAGCATGCTAACGTTGATGTTGTAAGGATGAGTATGCCAGTGTCAGCCTTTAGCTCACAGCACTGCTGTGCCTGAAGTATAGCTTTCCAAACTGGCCATCCAAACTGGCTCGCCCAGAAGAAGGTAGGCTGGAAAAATTCTGGTCTTTCTCATGCACCACAGGCTTTATTTATTCTCTTCCTCCCCTCTTTTGTCATCGTTCCAGTCTTTATCACTCTCCCCTGAAAAATCCAAAACGGACTCTCCTGCTCTTTCCAGCCCTTAGTGTTTGCGATTTTGCTGTGAAGGCATTTTCTCAGTTTGTGGTGGCCATTCGTCCATAAGCTGGATTTATAGTGGCAAATCCAAGGCTTTCTTAAACAGTTTGTCCTAACTCTCGACAAATGTGTGTCTGAGAGAGCAAGTCTGTGTTTGTGTGTGTGTGTGTGTGTGCACATATGCACTATTTGTTCCAGGATTTTACTTCTGGTTTGGAGGCTGAAGGTTGTGATGCCTCCTAATCCATGATCATTGGCTGGCTGCCTCCAAATATGGACAGCTGCCCTTTTGCCCTTGTACTCCTGCAGTCCTCAAGTCGAAAATACCTCTCCTGCTCCCGCTTCTTCCTGTACCCCTACCCCCCCACCTCTTCTCTCTACTTACATCCTCCTGCCAAATCTGTCCAGGGCAGTCATAAAATTTTCCACTGAATACATAATGCATACAGTACTTACTGCGCGTTCCAAGAGCACATTGCATTGACCTTATTAGACAATTTCAGCAAAAGATTAATAATAAAATTAAGAATTTAGTTTTGTACTATAGAACTGTAGTTTTGAGGTCAACAAAACACAAAAGAGTTATGCTATTCATTGACGTGTCCTACCTTGACTCAGAATGAGAGTAAAACAATTAAAAAAAATGCTGAGGAGATTAAAAAAAAAAAGTGAATATTGCTTCTGTCTGCAGTGAATTAAGTTCACAAAAATATGATATAGATATGATTCAGCCTGACATTTTTCCAGTACAATATTTTTTTTTCCATTTCAAAGGTATTATAATCCTCAGTACCTTGAACTCAAACTTGAACCTTTTGAGACAGTGTAACTTCCACAGTTACGTTTAATAATGGGTACATTACCCAGTCGCATAAAAACGTAATGGTCGCCGGAGTCTTCTCAATATTACAGCAATATTTTCCTTAGAGAATTAGCCAGGCCATCTCACGTTTTAAAATATGCATAGATTTGGTAGATAGGAATTCATAAGAGCTACCTTTCACATTCATGTATTCACGTCGGAGACCAAAAAAATATTAATTCACCTAACACCCTCATTACTTCAACCATGAACTCCAACTCACCTCACACCGTACCTTTCAATATCATTATCACCCCCCCCGACACACACACACACACTTACCACCACCACCACCACCACCTTGCCCACACACCATTTTATTATTAAAACTATGACGGTGTAATATTTCCACCAATGATGGTAATGTCTTGTCCCTGGTAATTCCAGTTGGGAAGCCTGATGACTCATTTCAGTGCAGATTGTGGGACTAATGGGAAAGTGACCAGGGCTGAGGAAAGATAGAGACCTTCTCAATTACTTTGGAGGTGAAAGGACAACCCATTCCACTACATATATGATTGGCAATAACAGCGACATAATCAGAAAGTAGGAGACCAGGATAATTCCACAGTCATGTTCTACTATTTTTATGAAAATAAATGCCAGCAGCCTTTTTGCCTCTAAGAAGTAAAACTGGAGGGATTGGATTAACTACTCCAAAAGAATCCACACTATATATGTATTATGCCTGCAAGATTGGTAGATATATTGTTATATTTTCAATATTTAGCTTAATTTCTAGTATAAATAAATATATCATCTGTGCCTTCGACTGTTTAATTACCTGTTGTAGAAAATGACAAATTTGCAAAAGTTTGTTTCAAAACTTTACAAAATTTGTAAAGGCATATTTTTTTTAAAAATGAAATACCCAAAGGTTATCATTCAGTATATTCAGTAACATCTGTTTTACAAATGTAAGGCTGTATAGATTTTAAGGACCAGCAGTGTTGTCAACGATTGTCAACGATACACCATTTAGTTTTTATTTTTATTTTTTATTTTTTATTTTTTTTTTTTTACCATCAATTACTGTGGAAGGTGCTGTTTTTGCAGGCTGTTGACTTCTCATTTTGAAACAGATTTCCTCTTTTACCCAGCTGAACTCAGCGTAGGTGGTAACTCAATGTTGCGTAATGCTATGTGCACATCAAACTGCTTTTCAGCTCCAGATGTGTCTGCAGATGTCACTTGTTTAGTCTAATGGCAGGTGGTAATGTTTTTTTATGGCAACTGCACTGAACCAATGAACCAGTGATGCATCATTATCCCCCATGAGAATAAATAATATTATCTGTGTGGTGAAATTGGAGTTAGTGATTAGGAACCATTATAGGATGAACTCTCCCAAAATGCAGCAATTTGCTTTTTCTTTTTTTGCTTTTTTTGTCCATAAAAATAAAGTTTCAGTTCTCAAATGTTATTGCTCAGTGTCACCCTGTTTTACATTCACACGGTCACACACATTCAAGGAAAAATCTGTTTCTTATCGCAGTGGGAGCATTAAGTGCCTTGCTCAAGGGATCTCCCGCTATAACGGATAAAATCAATCTTACAAACACACCGAGATGTAGTGTAACTGAACTGGATTTCCATGCTACGTGAGTTTAATAGAGAATAAATAGCAGAGTCCAAATGCCTGATGAATTAGGAGCAGCAATGGGAAGAAATGCCAACAAACAAAGGTGTTATCTAGGGTCAGATAGCTCTGTTTCTGTCTGAGCCTGCTTGTCCCAAAATGGCTCCATTAGCAAATACAATTTCAGCCGTTACAGGCGACTGAAAACCCTATCAGAAGGCAACACACATTGCAGGCAAACTGAGACAATCACACACACACATACCCAAAGCACTACCCAGAGGCAGGTGTCCATGCTTATACACAACACGCACAAAGACATGGAGACACATGCACACACAGAGACAGGTAGACAGCAGTATTCTTTCCCCCTTAAACAACTTGATCCCGTGCCAGATCTACTGAACACAAGAGAAAAAAAGCCAAGGATGCATTATATGAAGATCCTGCAGAGAAATATCAGGGAAGGGAAATATTATCCAACAGCTCACCAGCGTATTCCTTCTGTATCTAAAGCTGTCTTTGTGATTGTGAAGCAGAAATGCAGGGAGGAAATGGAAATAAGGGAAACAGAGAGTGGGAGAGGAGCAAGGAGGGGGGGAAAAAGTAGAGAAATGTGAAAATGAAAGGGTAAAAAATTCATGAGAGAAAATAGGAAAGGATAGAAAGACAGACAGATAAAAGAGGGAGAGATTATGTACCGTTGGCGGATCTTGTTTCTCAACAGCGTGTCAGGGTTAAATGTGTAGTGTTAACTAAAAATCATCCCTGGCTAAGCAGAAAAGTGTTTGTCTCGGTTGCTGGCAGAGGATTTATGGTGCCAGGTGACAGGCTTAAAGAAACTTTTGTCATCATTTTACGTATGCTGCTCCCATCTTAAACGTTGGCTGAATTTAAAAGAAAAACCAAAAAAACCTAATTGATTTGGGTCAAAAACTTCCAATGGTTAATCTTTGTACAAATAAGGGACTGTTGAGCCAATTAAAATGATATTAGCTTGTTAATGCTTTACGCTTTCCGCCACTAATATCAAGTTATCATTTCCTGTCCACAATCTTATTGAAAAATTACTTAAACCTGCATTAACGGATTTTTTTTTTTTTTTGACCACTTGGGTGCAGTGGAAATAAACTGTAAACGCGACACTTTTAAATTGATATGCAAACTTGTTAGCAAAAAGTTGCCTATTTATACATCTAGCAGCTGCAGAGCAACATTTAGCATTTATAAAGAGTCATATCTCTGGCCCCTTAGCTCTGTTTTTAGTTAAGACCAGATCTTGATAGTAATATCTGGCTTTAGCAATAAATTCTTCACTCCGTTAAATGCTAATTACAAACTTCAATGAACTGAAAACTGGCAAAAGACAGCGCAAGTATAGTGGGCTTTTAGAACCTTTTCACTGAAAACAGCTGCCACCATTGATGAGAGCATTGAGAGTGGCCCAAAAACATAAAAAATTGCAGACCGGAATATCAAAACAATGAGACGAGAATGAGAAAGACACTGAAGCGGTCCATGCAGCTGATGGTAGCTGCAAAATCTGTGATAATCCTCTAATCTGCTACCACCTTTTACACACAAATAGTCATGTGTTGGGTTCATAACAGTACTGGTTCTCTGAGTTCATGCATGTCTCACAATTAAATTCCCAGTCCCTCTGTTACACATGCTGACACTCTCTCTTCCTGGCATCGGCTGCAGAATTTGACAAAAACTAACAGCCCATGTGGGGAAACTCATTGCAGCATAGTAACTCAGTTTGTTGGCTTAACAGTGCTTGATGCCAGTGGCTATGTCTAATGATCTAATGAGTTAATGATGCGGGTATAGCAGCCAGCAATGCTGCCACCCACTGCTGCTGGCTCAATGATAAACTGAAAGGAACAACCAATGACAACAGACTAGTGTATGTAAACACATGAGTCTAGGCCAAGGTTCATCTTTACAGTTGTGCAACATCAAATCCATGAAATGCAAATTTTGTAAACACAAATGTAGACAGTTGTCTCATTAATTTAATAGTGTTATTTTTTTCTTTATTCTGCTGTTATATTTGTGCTGAATGGCTAGATGTCATTATTAATTCAAACTGCAATTAGCTGTTTCCACGGCGGAACAAACGTTGCATGGATGGGCAGATGGAGGGAGTGAAATGTTCATCAGACAAAAAAGAGTCACAAAGGAAAAGCATGAAAGACAGTGAAGCTGAGAGGAACTCTTCTTGATTTGCCCTTGAACCTACTTCTTCTACCTGCGGTGTCCCTTGAAATTGACTTCTCTAGGGGCTTTAACTCATACAGTATAATGAAGTAATTCTGTTGGATTTGTATGGTTTATCTACACTTATTCAAGTCAGCATGTGAGCGTTACAAAATGAATTCGGTGACACTTTCTTTAGAGTGATGAAACAGAGAAAGCCAGCACATTTTTGCTGGTGTTTGTGTGTGTGTGTGTGTGTGTGTGTGTGTGTGTGTGTGTGTGTGTGTGTGTGTGTGTGTGTGTGTGTGTGTGTGTATTCTTCTTATTAACTGTGTTTGACAGCCTGTATTTTCCTCATTCTCTCTCCAACTGGAGACATCTGTTTTTCATTTAAACCTCACAGCCATTGGGAACCCCCCCGCAAGACACATGCTCATCTGCTCACACACACAAACACACACAGACGTGCACAAAAAGACTATAATTTTTGCCACCAGCTGTCAGTGGGGCGTCACATTTAAAACATGAAGAACAGTGTAAAGTGACAATGGAGATGAAAAGCTTTTGCACCTGATAAATTTTGTTTTAATCAAATTCTTATAACTTTTGAAAGTATAAAATGGTCAAAGTCAAAGTAATTTGGCATAAGAAACCGTTTGCACTCATGTTTCTACATGACGCATGCTACACAGCAGTCTTATTTCAGGTTAATCTCACTTGTTTTGAATAATTCAGCGTAAAACCTTACTGTTAAAGCCATCAACTGTGATCAAATCATGTTTCTGATATTGTTCCAATCTAGTAAGTTTAGCACTGATTTGTGGACACAAAAGAACAAATTTACCTTTAGGGGAAAACTCAAGAAAGCAAGGACAATCAAAGATAAATGTCAAGTTACTAAAACCTGAAATTGCTCCATTACAGCATTGACTCACAGACCAACTTTGTGGACACACTGGCTGAAAAGATTTGATGCGGCGCTTGTAGATAAATTATCTCATGTCATAGCTCCAATAAGCATTCCATCAACTAAACAGAAACTACAGTCTAGCTTTTCACTCGGTTCTTGCTTTGGGACACATTTAGTCGTGTTTTCCCAAATGTTGATAACGTCTGATTAAAATTCGACCGTGAAAGGCCCACGGTAAAAATCTTCTCTGCTCCAGCTTGTTGAGGATGGTGTTCTGGCCTGTTCCTAGATAATTATAAACGAATCATTGGCTCAACCAGGTCAGTACATGGCCAAATGAAAATCTGAAACAACTCCATGGCTACAGCATGTTACGTGTTAAAAGAGGTGTGAATGTAGAGAACATTAAAAAAAAAAACCTAACCGATCTAGTGCACATGCTACTTTATATTATTGCCATGTATTGATACTGTTTTGAAGATTTTTGCTAACTCCCAAAGAAAAAAAAAATCATTGCTAAAGTAATTGCACAAAAACTGCAGATGTATTTAATAACGTGAGTAATGCTATGTCTGCTGTGAAAAAAAAATATGCATTTCAGATGCTGGAGAGCCACTGAGAGGGGTGTTATTGAATAAGCTTTGAGAACAGTCTGTGCCACTGTATAGTACCTCATGTTTACATTGCTGCTTTCTAGTTATTTTAAGCAAGTTTCAAATATCTACAGGTTTCTGAGCTGAATGGAAACCAATGGCTATAAGAAGGACTGGAAATTGAGCTAAAAGCATTTGCTGTGGTGTGGAAAGGGCTCAGCAATTACATGTGTACACAATTTGTAGTAACCTGGTTTGATTTTTACCAAACCATATATTGATTTGTTGATATTTGATTTCCATTGTAGAAAGAGTGTGTTCACAAGTGTGTTGAATTAAATGAGTCACAAATTTAGATTAAATTTAGTTCAATAAAATTCCACCATTGTTTAGACACTGAATTATGTAAATTCAAATAGCACCTTGAAAAAAAATCAAGGTGTTCTGAAACTTGACAGGGAGTGTACTGGTGTGTGTGTGCGCGCACACACACACACAGGTCAGGATTTGGCAATGAACACTTTTGGCTGTTAGGGCATGTAGCTGACTCATCACATTTTTGGGCCTCTATTCAGGGTTTCCCCCTCTCTCTGTCTCTCTCTCTTCCCTCCACACGATCTCTCTACCCTGCATCTCTTTTATCATCCGCACACACCTCCGTTCTCCTGCGCACCCCATCCTCCACTCTGAACTCTTCCTTCTAATATTCAAATTCAATCTCTTGTTCCAACTCAATAGCTCGCCTTGTTTTCTTTTATTACTTTTATAATACTCCCCTTCCGGTCCTCTCTTCTGCTGGTTCCGACAGCAAGGGAACATCGTCTCAGTGGGTCCAAGTTTTCAGCGCTGCCAAAGACAAAAAGAAGGGAAACATTTTTGATTTAATAATCATTCAAGCTTGCTGTACATGAGCCCCTACTGAGCTTTCATCAACATGATGGATAAAAACAAATAGAAAACAAATAGAAACCAGATGCCACACACACAGTAGCACTGACTTTGTAACAGTTTGTTTATGAGACTTTGATACCGCAAGAAACCAGCAAGGGAATACATTGTTGTTTTGCACATCCATCTTAGAAAGAATGTTGGACATATCAGTATATGATCACAGCTTATCATTGCTAGGTGATAAACAAGGCAACAACAAACAGATTGTTCTGCTTGCATGTACAGTTTTTGAAGTGTATGCTCTGCGCTTGTCTCTGTGGCTGGTCTGTCAGTTGGTCCACCACTTTGGTCCACACTGAATCTTCTCAACAACTGTGGGATGGATTATAATCAAATTTGACCCCAGATTTTCGTTGCTCCCAGGCAATAAATTCTAGTGACTTTCTTGATTCTTTGACTTTTCATCTACCTCCATCAGCAGGTCAAATTGTTCTCCTATCAGTAAAATATCTCAACATGTACTTGATGGATTGGAAAAAAAAACATTTTTGTTAAAATTTTCATGACTCCTAGATAATGACTCCTAATGTTTCCCTGAGTTTTACAGAGTCAGCATGAGGCTGACATTTCATATTTTGAGTGAATTGTCTTGACAGCTATTGGAGTGAAACTTCAGGCATTCATGTTTGTGTCAAGATGAACTGGAGTAACACTGGTGAGCCTTTAATCATTCCCATAGCACTACCATCGGGTTAAATATCATAACCAATATTTTGGTTTCTGTCCAGTTTTGTTTTGTGTTTAGTTTTAGGTACCAAAATGCAAACACACTAAACTAAGACAAACATGGTAAACATTAAATCTACCTTATAAGCATCTGCATGTTATCATTATCCAGGGTGCACCCCACCTCTCGCCCACAGTCAGCTGGGATAGGTTCCAGCTCCCCACAACCCTGACGGATCAAGCGGTATAGAAGATGAATGAATGAGTAAACTATTAATAAAATATATAATAAAAGTAACCAGTTATTACACACTGACTCTGAAAACACTACCAGCAGCTAAGAATACAGTGATCGCTTCTATATTGTATGACTCTTTCAGTCGATCTTGTAAAATATTTGCAACTACAATCTGATTCTCATTGGCTTAAGTTGTTAAATAAATGAAAATGTTAACATACAGTGATTAAAGACCAGAACCAAGCAGAGTAATTTTTTTTTTTTTTTTTTTTTTTTTTTGTTCAAATAATGCATTTGTTCCATCTTTCTCCCTTTAACTTGAGGGTCACATTACCATTAGCCACAATGGAATGAATGAATGAATGAATGTATTTAACTGCAAATGAAAAATATGGAAAACTGATTAAATCAGACATCTTCATTAGGGTAGACCTGCTCTTTGTGTTTAGAAAAATACATGTAAAGATCAGTCCACATTTGACACTAACATGGACTACAAGGTAACATGGTTACAAGCAGGGATGCAAATAGGCATTTCAAACTGTCCACATTTAGCAGTTCAAAGCAATGCCAGAATGACAGATCTTTCAGTTTTAGTGGAACGAACATGCACAGAGACACACACACACACACACTAATGATCCTTGTCTTCTGCAAGGGTGGAAGTCGTGCATATGTAGTGAGATTTTCTCCCATTACACATCAGCTGAAATCAAGTTAGAGGAAATTACTGTTGCTCACTAAAGGTACTCACATGGCTGCTGATTTGCAATAAAGCAAAAATAATAGTCAGGGTGAGAGTCTGAGTGGAGAAAATATGGTAATAATTCGATTTATTTGCAATAAGTCTGAAAATGTCAATGTAAATGTTGTTTACAGAGAAATAAAAGTGCTTCACGTCATGTCAAGTTAACGTCCCACGTGACAAAATATATGAATATGTTGACCAACATTGTTTGACTGGCTATGGATACTTCCGTACTCTTATAATGCAACACGGTATAACAGGATAATAAACTACTTTCCCAGGTACACGCTGGCAGTATAATTACAGACTGGGAGAATCCACACTAACTTTTTCAGTATTAAACCAAACCACAATCTTTCCCCAGCCATAACCGACTACTTAGTGTGAACATAACCATAAAAAAAAAAAAGTTTAATAATGCTGTAGTGTCTACAAGGGAATACTGTACCACATCACTCATCATCACTCTTATTCCCCTCATCACTTTAATAGAAAAAATAATCTGGTTGCAATTATGTCTCCTACAAATGTATTTACTGTTGCAAATTAGTTTTATATACAACAACATTTCCAGGAGACACGATTGTAGAATAAAGTGCTTTGGATAAAATCTCCTGCATCAAATTGCATATGCTTTGTTCCAAATCTTAAAGCTCCATACATTTGATGTGTTTTGCAATTTGGGGCCTTGTGGAAGGAAATTCAAGTTAAAATTTAAGTTTAAATCAGGACCCTATGCTATTCCTATTTGTGAGTTTCTTTCGGTCTTTGAAGATGGTTATCTTCTCAGCAGCCTTTGCAGCTGTGGTAGCTACTGTGCTTCAAATTAATCCATATATTGATAATGTCAGAGTTCTGTGTCTCTGTCTCTTTCTCTGGGCTGCAACATTAGAAGAGAGGAAAAGTTTTAATCCGTGCATAAATGATTACAGAGTTTTGTTACCAAAGGACTATCATTTCTATCCCTTCCGCACAAGTACCTTTGATCCTGTCACATGCATACACCCACGCACCATCACATGCGCTCACACACACTTTTGACCAGTGTGGAATTTGTCATGACATATGTGCAACTTAAATTTGCGAATGTCTGCACGCGCGCTTTTGTGCGCGAGTCGACATACCTGACGCGATCAAAGGTACTTGTGCAGGAGGAACAGAAACGATAATCCTTTTGTATCAAATCTCTCATGACTCATTTATGCATGGATTGATGCCTTAGCTGAAACAGAGAACACCAGGAGACAGGGAGAGAGCAAGAGAGGCACACACACTCACACACACACAGAAATGTGGCAGAGACAGATGCATACAGCAACAGATATGAAATGGGAAAATCTTGGAGGTTAGCAAATATTAATGTTTATAAATATATAAATATTCAAACGTATCATAGCATCCTAGGCACTAGCAGGACTGGGCTGGATGGAGCGCAATTGTTTTCAAAGGAACATTAGACATTTTTAAACGTGAAAGAAAACAATTTCCTTATTGCTAATTAGCTAAAGTAACTAATTATCATGTACGAAAGGAGGAAAGTGAGTGGATGATTGTGAAGATTCTCAGTCATCGAGGTCTGGGTTATCCAAGGAAATCTGAATTGAGGGCAACTGGACTTGGTTGGTTCTTCATTGACTGGTGGGAAGTCTGTAAGATCTTCATCAAGGCTATCGCTGTCGCTCGATTTGTTAGTGCTCCCGGCTGCTGTAAAGTCAGTCATTTCGAGTCGTCGGTGTCACCTGAGGCCAAGCATGAATGGTGGCTAAATCTCCTGGGAAGGGATGAAAGGACAGCATTGTAGGTTGAGGATACTGTAAGACCTCGCAGACCTCGAGGTCTTGCCAAGTGCTTCATCTTGCATATGTAGATATGAAGAACAAAATCAAAACAAGATCTTCTTGATCTATTTAATGCATCAGTGTTCAGAACTTTGACCTGCGTCACAGCATCGCACCGGAAAAGAGGCTTGTCCACCCAGGGGCCATGTTTCCATCAGTGTTGATCGGAGCTGGAGACAATAAATACCCATGACTGCTGCACAGTCATTTTGACCCAGAAATGAATGCTGATTGTAGTCATTCCTACTGAAGACAAAAGCCAGATGTGAGTGGGTGTTAGTGGATTTTGTTGTCCGGTGTGAAAGGAGCTTAAGTCCGTGCATTGGACTGCATGCAATAGACAGCTTTTCCTGTGTTTGGGTGTGCAGTCTTTCGGATGGACCAGTTTCTGATAGACCGGTTTGTTGCTTGGTTTGAAAAACACAAGGATGTGTTGTTTGTTGAAGATGCTTCTGAGTTTCTCAGACACTCAGGTTGATGATTCCAAGGAGAAAGGTTTAATAATAATTTACAAGGTTTTTTTTTTCAAAACAGTTACAACAATTATTATTCATATTTTTTGCCTAGAAACTAGTGAGACTTCAGATATTCTCCAAATAAACTGGCCTGTAAGTTCTGTTGTTGGTCCGGAGTTCAGCAGCATTTAATCCCTTGCATGTTTCTGGTTGTTACAGGTGTTACCAGGCACGCATGTTTCTCTTTTCCAATTTAGAAACAGATTCATCACTTTGAGCTTACAGCCACGATTACACGTTTTGTTTCTCCCAGAGGAACACGTTTTGAATCACTTCATCGGCAGCCAAACAGTCTCTAGAGATAGTTGACAAATGACCCCCATGCCGGACAGTTCAAAGATAACATTTCACTTGTTCCATCCATAAATCATGTGTTAAAATGAATGAGTTTTGCATTCAGCTACTTTTTTTTTTTTTTTTTTTTTTTTTTTAACCGTAAATCTCCAAGCAACAGCAGATTGAATTTTGGTCTTTCTTGGAACTAAGAATAACTTCGTGATAATTGCCTCCACAGTGAACAAGTTCTGTGTGCAGATTGTCAAGTGCTCGGCAAAGAGCGGGAAAGGATAATTATGGGTCAATTTATGCCTTTTAATAATGCTCCAAATGAGCTCCACCGTGGATTTTTATTTTTATTGGCATCCTAACAAAAGCTATTTTACAGTTTTTTCCCCTGCTGGTAGTCTGAATAATCTTCATTGCTGTCACTGCTGAAGCCACTATTCTGCTATTATTATGTGATCGTGTTCATCAGCAGCATTTTCAACGTTAATTGGCTGTTGGACAATGAAAAGCTCATAAATACATGAATGGCTACATGATTGAAATGAAAAAAATACTTTTCACTATGATTGTAGCTCAAATACAATTGTAGCACATCAGCGTGTATTATTACGCACATAATTAGGGGCCGCATTTATTAGAAAGACTTGAAGGTGAAAGACAAAACCTTTCTTTGATCAAAAATGTATTTTTATTTATTGTATCAACAGCACTAAAGAATCCTTTTAACTGTGGAAATTGCCTTTTACCTATTACATTCTAATTGAGGCAACTATGCATTTTAAAATAAGATTTAGATTTAAATATTTCCAGAGTTGAAATTCTAATCTAACACCCTCACATATGTTTTTACATGTATTTACCTGGTTTGTGTGTGTGTGTGTGTATATGTGCGTATGTGTGTGTGATTAGTAAATATTTAAGGCAACAGTTTGTTCAGTGCCGCCATGCCTCGGCTTTTGCTGGAATGAAAAACATTATTCTGCAGTCAATAACTAATTTTCCTGTTTTGCCAGGTAGAACAAACAAGAGAAAATACTCACCCAGCCGTCCTCCTGTTACAGGAAACTGCATTTCTTCCTTTCTCTGTCTTCCTTTCTGTCTCTATCTCTCTCTTACATTCTGCTTTTTCTCTTCTCTGTTTTCTTCATTCATTCATGCCAGCAGCCACATACGCTTTTATGCCATTCTTTGACTGACAGACCCTCCTTCATGACCATATTTCATGCAGCAGGGAGATTCATTTGGTTCTTCATTCATCAGCTGTCATATACTGTCTAATCTTAACCCAAAAAGCGTGTTGCTTGGTTTCCTTTTTTTTTAATCTCCTACCTTTTGAATTTTATTTTTATTTTAGATTTTACAGCATGTCCCCCGCAGTGGACCCCAGGACCATTTTTTTTTTGTGTGAAAAGACAGACAAACTTAAAAAAACTGAACAGATCAAGGTTGTAGAGCGACATCAAACCAAGAACTTGATTAAAGCGCAGGATGCTCTCTTTGCAAAACAGCAGGAATTGATAGAGTCGCTCAAAAGTTTGAAAGGAAATGCATGTGAACAAAATGTCCACTACAGAGGACAGACGGGTCTCCTGATGAGAGTGTACTTAACACACTCTGCTAAGACTTAAGCAGGGCACACTGGTGAGGGTTTTAATAGCGTGCAAATAAATAGACAGACAGTAGACAGTTGCAAACATATACTCATAGATACAAGGACATAATTTCGAAATCAAGGTGTGACAGCATGTGTCTACCTCAGGCTCTTGGCATTTACTGAAAACAAAACCTGAAAATGACAAAAACAAACAGATAAAGTAGCCACATTTTCCCACCCTGCTGCTTCTCGGTGTGTGCCTTCTGCCACGTTTGCCTCTGTGCACACTGGTGTGTACGAGTACATTCGCATTAGTGCGAGCATACCTGTGCGAGACGTGTGTGCGGATGAAGCATCCGCTTATAAATTATACAGAGCGAAAGAAAATATGTATCGAGGTGGAATGGATCGGTGAGGCGAGACATTAGTATTTTTGCCCTACTTTCCCTCCAGCTTGTTAAAAGCAATTGTCAGGACAATTTGTCACCTGGCCTGTAACGGCTTCCCTAGTGAGGCTTGAGATACACAAACAAACACACACACACACACACACACACACCGGTGACCACCAAACCTCCACCAAAACATTTCACCGAACAAATGGTAAACAAAGTGGAGCTGATCCTTAACTTTTTGCAAGGATAGAAGGAGGACACATTCAAACAAAGCCCAAAGGAAGGAGGTAAAAAAATACCATGTGTGTGTTCGGAGTAAATTTGTGTGCATGCATGTGTTTAGGTAGTTCGCATACTGTATGCAGCAGGTGTGCGCACTGTCTGTTGCCGTCGTAATCCAAACACCATAAAGTAAAATCAAACAAGAACTGATGCTTTTTTTTTTTTCCTCCCTTCTGCCAGAAAGAAAAAAAGCTCCCAAAGACTTTCTCTATCTTTCCTTTTCTGGCTTTTAAAGAAAAATCCCGCAGACAACAGATCCACATCAGAAATAAAGCCTCTTACAGAGTCCCCTTTAGCCGTCAACTGCACTGACAGGATCAGATTTAACACCGCACTTGATTTTCTCAGCCCTCCAAGAAAGGTAAGAAATGACTGTCTAGCGTTTCTTTGCCACCCCTTTGTCTCGCTGGAGATCAAAAGCGAACTAGACAGATACTGTGTAGTTAAAAGGCACATAAAGGGCTCAGTGCTGGTAGCTACTGCTGTTCTTGAGAAGTATGTGGGGAGAGAGCAGGGAGCCAGGCTTTATGTGGCTCCGTCTTGCCACTTGAGTTCAATGTTATTTATCACCTAGTGATGTAGTGAAAACCCAAGATTTGGTTTTCCAAAATTATTTTTTTAATGTGATACATTATACTGCATATGTATACATGAAATACACTGCAGCCCTATCTACTGCATCTAATGATTATTGATGGAAAGATTTGTCTGTTGTTCTACTAAGACTGTACGATACATAAGACCGAGAATATGATGTTTTGCAACACCTGCGACTTCAGGTACTCTCTTCATAACTTACATCACTTTGATACTGCTTACTGTTATTTATAGAAGTATGACAGTCATGCTGTGTTCTACACAGACTCAGTTCAGTCTAGTTTATCCACCCTTGAGAGAAAGAGAGAGAGGAATAGAGAGAAAGAGAATGCTCAGTGTGTCATCTTATCATGTCAGCTGGCTTAGCCGAGTCTGCGACGCCAGATATGGATAACAACCCATCACCCTTACGCCCCAAAAGCAAGCAAGGTCAAGCTAATGAGTGCTCTTATAGGCCTGAGGTGATGGGCAGAAAAGGGGGTGGGGGGGGGTGGTGGTTGCTGATTATTGAGCATCTTTGATGAAAACAGCCCCTGGAAAGCCGAGCTGAGTGAATCAGGGAGGGTGGGATAAAAAATGAAGATGGAAAAAGCAGGGAATGACTGTCAATTATGTTAAAGGCCTCTTCTGGTCCACTGATGAAAGACTAATAATGATAAATGCTTCTTAAGTCTCCCTCATTTTGCACCTTTAGACACACACACACACACACACACACACACACACACTAATGCTCACACAGACATACAAAACCATTTTACCAACCAATACTTTTTCTTTTGAATTCGAATAAAAACCAAGTCAGGCTTAAAATATGGAGAAGTGTGCAAGAGAGAGCTGCAAAGTGGAAACAAGTTTTGAAAGATGGCACCGCTGGGTGTTTTCATTCCACCCCCTATACACTGCAGATATACATCATTTGTAATACTGCAAATCACTGATGGGTACATGTGAATGTAATGAAATACATGCATCAAAACGGGAGGTTACACCAAACACAGGGACATTAGAGCTCTATGTTTAGTTCTGCAAGATGTTGTACATGCTGCAGTTCCTCTCCTTCAACACAACATCATGGGGGAACAGATTTGAATATGAAAAGCAAATGCAAATGATTTTTGGCATATATTGACATTTGCAGAGATTTAACCATCTCTATTTTTATTTGAAAAGCTGAATGTAGAATATCGACGTGTAAAGAGCTGTCAGCGTGTGCATTTTATGTGAATCCCACTGTACGCGTTGCGCCCGCGCTCCTGTTGTCTGTTACGGATGAACCTGAGCTGAGAATCCACACACCTCCTATCAGTCACAGCGGATCTCATCACTGACAGCATCACTGTTCCGAGTTGCATCACCGCACAAACAAAATCTAGCTTATGGCGTTTATGGTTTTGACTCACGGAATTCAAATTACTGATGCAAGCAGAAAGTCATTCTCCGCTTCTCCTCAGTGCACACACACACACACAGAGGCTACTGTATATGCATGTACGCAGAGGACACTTGCACACACTGAAACACACAGCACCCCCTCATGCACCAGTGCCTTTATATTTCGCGCATTCAGCTCAGTGAGTGAGTTGGATTCTCTCCCCATCTCTCCTTGTCTCTGCTGTAGTTAATGACTTCTGCCTAATGTCTCCATAAGCCTCTATTGAGAGGAATGAATGCCAGGTAAGACTGCAAGCCACATCACATTTCTGCCTCTCTCTGCGAAACTACACGGTCTGCCTATAGTCATTATCCCAATACGGAAATTCAGCACCAATGTGTGTGTGTGTGTGTGCATATGTGTGGAGGGTATTAGCTTAAGGGCTTGTATGTATGAACAAGCGTGATTATTCAAAATCCATCTCTGAAACTTGTGTGTGTACAGTATTTGTGTATATAATCGAGCTGCTCAAGATTCAGGACCAATATAAAGGGGAGGAAAAAAAAAAACAATTGACAGAAGGTAAGAATTAAAATCAGACACATTACTGAAGGGCATCATTAGCATTTTGCATCCTGAATACGACTTGAGAGAGAACAAATGAATTGATTTTAGAATTTGAACAGATTGTGCTGCCATTAAGCTCCCAGCGTTTACCCATTTTCCTGTTGAACATGAAAAGAACATAAGAATAAAAGGCTGAATGGAAAGGCATCATTTGTGTCATACAATTTTTTTTTTTATATTTTCTTTTTTTCCTCCTATTTTTCTCTCAATTATTTATGGCTTTTTGTGGCCTATGGGAATTGTGATAAATGGCCCGATTCTGAACAGATAAGCAAGTCAAACAATTTTAAACTCTGTGGTGTCAATTTGACTGATGGCGCAGCAGACAAGGTATTATCAGCTCAGGGCTGTTGTCGCGGTTTTGCTGTTGTTGAGCCGTTAGAACTCTCGCACAACAAGCTGACAGTCAGATTTTTAGTAATGTGGGGCCACTGTCATTGTCCAACCATTGCCAAAGTTTTTGCAGTGTGTTTGGCACGATTATTATTAGCTGGATCTTATTTTGCCCTCATCAGTCGATTGAACTTGTTGAATCAGCGACAAAGGCAGCCAATGAGAGAGCTCTCTGACTTGATGTCCGGTCAAGGAAATCACTGATATTACACATTAGGCCCAGATCCTTTACTTATTTTCTTCTTATACAAATACAATGTACAATGGCAGTTTCAGTTTCATTACACAAATTCTTGATTCCAGGCCTTCAGTGCTGTGTCTCTTTTTTGTTTGTCTGCAGTATTGTTGGATGTGGGTTTTTTTTTTTTTTTTTTTATGTATTCATGTGTCTTGTAGGTGTGTGACAGAGAGATGGGTAGATTTGTTTCGGATCACATTTAACCTCTCCATCCATCCATCCATCCATCCATCCATCCATCCATCCCCCCACCCACTGATCCAGAGAAATGGAAGCGAGAGCGTGAAAAAGTGAGCGACTGTGGGTTATTTGCACGTGATTTACCACTCATATTAAAACAGGAATATATTATGTCTCAAATTCAATTTGAGAAGAGGGCGGTGTCAGCATTTTCCCTGTCATCTCCAGTGATGGGAAGAGACTGGGATGGATGTGAGAGCCCTCTCTTATTTAACTGTGTCTGATTCTCCAGTGGCATGAGCAACCCCACATACACACACACACACACACACACACACAAATGTACTCGACTTGACACTGATGGGTGGGGTGGGGGTGCTGTTCTTAATCTAATCCTGGTTAACATTTGGGAAATAAGATGCCCTGCAGCCTTTACTGTGGAGTGAAACAATTGCATGAAGTGCTGGAGAGAAATATTTCTCATCTGACAATCCAACACTTAAGATTTCAGATTTTCAAACAGCGTTGCTGTCATGACTCCCCACTGTTTAGCCTTGGTGGTTGCATATGCAGAGATTTGACTGACATGATATCACGTTGATAAATATACATAATATGTATATTCTACATTAAACTGATGACATGTACTCTGCATAAAATAAAAGATCTTCGTATTCTATGCATATGGAAGCATTCATACAGTAAGAAAAAAAAAAATGCTCAGGCTCACGGCTCAGAGCCCCATCTATCTGACACGTCATGTGACTCCCCTGTGTGCATGTGAATAAGCCCGCCAGTCTGTCTGCCACTTACAAATTCACAAACGTCATATACAGAGAGTGAGAGAGGTGATGAAGCAGGGTGTGTATGTGTTTGTCTCTGTTGTGCGGCCGTGGGGGGGTCCGCATGAGGTCATACTGTAGTCACAATTACATTTCAATCTTATTGTTCGCCCAACTCTTCGCTGACAGCAGCTCGGCAAAACAAATACCACAGTACTGGCATGGAGTTTAGAAATACTGAAAGTAGTCTAGCAATGGAAAGGTCAAAGGGCAATCAAAACTGACAATACTGTGGTTTTCAGGAAAGAGGTTGAACATTACTAGGAGTTTATTTTAGTTTAGTTTTAGCTGTAAGTGTAAAAGAGAAAGTAAAGGGAGGCCTGGACAATGCAATGTCTGGGGTGAGGTGTAGCCTGAAGATTTCATTATACAATAGATGATAAGGAGTGATTCTGCTGTCTTGCAGCTGACAGGAGGATTGTTTCACCACTGAGGACCCAGGAGGGAGAAGAGTCCAGACCAGGCACAGTGATAGCCAGGTCGCCACAGGGAAGAGAATGCTGAGCACCTATTAACTACAGAGTGCAAAGCTGGAATATAAAGTTGAACCATTGCCTGGAGGTAGGGGGTAGAGTTCCTCTCCTATCCTTTATATTGTTGTCAGCACTAAGGTGACTTGGAGGAATCTAAAAAGATGGACTGCAGTTTAATGGGTGAATTGTAACGGCACAGACAGAAGCGCACAGCTGAGCTGACAGAGGGAGGGGGGGTCTAGTCAGGAAAGGGGCTTGGACAAGGACTTGAGCCGAATCCCTGGTGAGAAAAGGCTGGATTTGACAGATGTTGTAAATCTTCTGAATCGCGTTGTGGCAAAGCGAGATTTAAAAGGTTGCCGGTGGTCACACTGGGATCCCCGGCAGTGAAGGACTGGGGGGGGGTCACTGGAGTGTTATTACTGAGGTTATCGAGGTCTTGCTGAGGCCAGGATTTGCAGCAGAAGAAGAGAGCAAAATTTCTAAAAGGCGCTTGAGCTATGGAGCAGAAATCTACAAGGGGTTGTTAAGTCGTGGGTGATTTTGTAGGAAGGAAAACAAATACAGTTAAGATTAGTTAATAAAACACAAGCCACCCACATTTATACCCATAAGAAAGAACCTGAGAGATGGAGACCAAAAGTAAAAGGGCAGTAGAAAAACTGACTGACATACAGGGAAAATCCTCCCCTTAAGAGTGTTAACAGCTAAAAGGAAGGCAATTACAATCTGTAGATTGGCTGACTGGATGGCTGAGTAACATGTGTCATTATGATATCAAAAGGTGAAAGCACGCAGGGTGTAAAAAGCTTGCATTTACCATTGGGGATTCACTAAGACTACATTTCCGCTAGTTTAGTACCTTTGAAGGTGATGGAGTCCTTGTCCTGAAAGAGTGAATTTAAGTCTGGATTTAAGGTTCAGCAGTGTTTGTTTGTGGTTGTTCTTTCAATGTTGAGCGTCTGCTTGCCATACAAAGCTGATAATGCATCTGCCACCGCCAGATTTCTGTCTGAAAAGAAAAGTTTGAAAGGGCTGAACTTTTTCCAAACTGACAAATACGTTTTAGAGTTTTTATCACCCCCTCAGTCGACAGGATCAAGGCGCTTCTTGTGTCAAATGAATTGCAAAACAAACCAAGAGAAGTCCCAGCACTGAAACTAGTGTCCTTCCACTTCCTGTTGTCCAAAACAACCCAAAAGGAAATAAATATTTGGAATATATGAACAGAAGATGTCCAAGTTTGTGTCAAGAGAGATCGTATAGTCAATTGATGTTTCCATGGTCAAGAATGAACTTTGAATCCCAACTTTTAAGCCCACAAGGACCAGACCAGACCTCTTCAAATGGTCTGAAAATAGAAATGTGAATATTCATAATTCCATAACAAGCAGGCAAACCACAACTTACTAAGGAAAATGTATCGCACAGATACAACCAATGACAATATCTACCTGCTAAGAACTTCTTTGGCACTTCACTGCCATTTTTAGATTTGTGTCATGTCGTTTGCCGGTCATTGATACAAGTCATAACTCTGCCTAAGAGCACTCACTGATGGCTGAAGAAAGGAAAATTGGCTCATATATATGCAGGAGCTAAAGCGTGTGAATAGCATGTAAATGACCAAATGCATCAGATTTTGCCCTTGTAAATACTGCAAACACAGGTGATTGCTAATAGAGAGAGAGTCAGTGGTCAACCCTGGGAGGAGGAGGAGGAGGCGCTAATCACAGCTCGGCTCATGTTATCTGGCCCTGATGAGAAACACTTAGAATTCATTATTACTGGGAAGGCTGCAAAAAAAAAAAAAAAAAAAAAAAAACCTTTTGATGGTAAATGTGTAATCTATGTGCATATGAGTTTGTGCGAGAGCATATGGCATTTGGCTTCAGAATATGACTTTGCATCTCACACCTGTTCTGTAATGTTAAGTTTATGAAGGACCGCGGTAACTGCTGCAGCTTCTCTCTCCCTTCATCCCTGACAGGCACTTACTGTTAAGTTTAGTGGGAAAATTTCTTTTTCACTTCCATTTTCATGATGAAGCACGATTTGCCTAATTTTAGATCATCATAAATCTCTGTGCGCCGTAATAGTCAGCGTTATCTTCACAAGGATTTCGGTGCATGTTCACCATGCTTGCACTAATCCCTTTCTCCGTGAAAAGCCTCAAAGATAGCTGTGCTGTATGTAAACTTTCATTTCTTATCATTTTCAGCTCCCACTCGGACTCTTTCTTAATACTTTTTAATACCCTGCCATTTCATAGTGGAGGGCTACTTGCTGTCTCAGCAGTGGACAGACAAAAGCAGCTAGGGACATGGAGAGAGATTCAGGGGCTTAGTGTCTATGGGAGGGTGACCCTATATTGTTCCAAATGCATGAGGGACCAAAAAGAAAACTGGTGGATGAGGAGACTTGGCTTAGCCTGTAATGCATAAAATGAATTTCTTACCCACATCCACTCATTTGCCACTTAGTCACTCTAATTCCCTGCCTCCCGCCTTCTTCCCTCCTTCCACATCTTGCTCCTTTTCACTTTTCTTTTAGTTGCACCGCTCAAAAAACTGATGTCATAGAAGGATTGGAGCTTTGGACTTTGGACCGCCCGGAGATCGGAGGGTCGCCGGTTCGGTTCCTCGACCGAGCACAATGGATATGGGTGGTGGTGAAGGAGACGTGCCCCCCCACCCCCCACCCCGCCATGGTGTCCCTGAGCAAGGCACCGATTCACCCCAGCTCCCCAGGCTCCTCACTAGGAAGCCACCTGCCCCAGCGTCTCCAGTGCATGTGCAAGCTTGTGTGTGTTTCATTCACTTCGTGTGGGTAAAATGCAGAGAATAAATTTCCCCAATTTGAGGGACTAATAAAGGATAAAGGAGGATAAAGGAAAGGATCATGGCTATGTCCCTGTCTGCGTATGAAGGAAGTAGGAATAAATTAGGAGCAGTGTGAATCTGATTGTGAGGAAGAAAGGGGGGGGAGCTCTAAGAGCAAAACAAACAAAAAAAAAAAATCCAAATGTGTCCTGAGAGTGTGCGTAAGGTCTTTGTGTGTGAGAGAAAGAGATGGTGTCCCAGGTTTTAAAGGCAGGTATGGTTGCAGAACGCTGAGCACAGTTAGCTTTTCTCTCTGTAATTGCTCCTCGCCGTAAATGCTAATTTGGTGTCATGACTGCTTGACTGAGTCCCAGATGGGATTTTAAAAGTACCCAGCCTCTGTCTAATTTCATTCTGTTTAACCCGCCCATCCACGGGCTCTTTGTGCATGTTCTTGCATGCTTGTGTGTGTGTGTGTGTGTGTGTGTGGTTGTCTGTGTGCCTCAACTTAAACCATCCATTCGGTTTATGATTTAACGGTTTGTGAAACGCCTGTGGTCCCCCTCATTTCTCTCTGTGTTTAAATTAATCTATCGTTGCGCTTTGAAGCCAAAATTCCCCAGAGACTTTAATCCATAAGGCAAAAAAAAAAAAAAGAGAGAGAACCAATGCACATGAATCATGAGCCATGTAGGACATATTGTAAAGATGTAGAGGGCATTAAAAAAAAAAAAATCCTATGCATCGCTGCTATTGGTAAGCAAATTGTTAAATAGCTATTTGTTTTTCTGTTCTTGAAAAAGATGTGAAGCACGGTGTGATTGATGCCATGTTGCTGTACTGTCATTGAATGCCCCCAAGCAAAGCAATTTAAAGGAGTTATAAGCTTGAGTCGAAAAGAGAAATTGTTTTTTGCTATTACAAGGGATTTAAGGTGCTTAAAGAAGAAACTTTACACCTGCAAAATACTATTATTACCGGTTCAACCTGCAAATCACGGACTATAATGCTTTAGATTGGTTTTTGCAGGATTGTGTTTACGTGCACGTGCGGAAGTTTGTGTGTGTTAGGGACATATTTCAGCAGAGCCCTCCTCACAGTAGGGCCTCTTCTTCTTACTGTCAGTCTGATGATTACTCTGCTTTGAAAGTGCCCTCACTGTATGTGTGTGTGTGTGTGTGTGGGTGGGTGTGTGTGCGTGTTGGCGACTGAAAGGGAACTCATTGCTGTTCATGGTTAAATGTGTGGGCTCACTGTATGAGTGTGCCTATGGATTTGCGTACATGCTCTCCTAACTTGAGCCAGCTTTCAGTGGCTGGGTTGTCACCTCAGGGTGCACATCGAGAGCAGCCATATTGTTTTGCAAATATGTGCCTTTGTAGTGTCTGAGAAATTAAGGCTTTAAGCTTGGAATTCTCCATATGGATTAGGCTCTAACAAACCCAGTCTAAAACACGCCTCTGGCTCATAAACATCCGCTTCTCACATCTGTTGACTTCAGAAAAAGGGTTATTAAGGAGTACATGATAGCTCATCTTGGGTCCACATGTCTCCTTCATCGCGGAGTCTCTGTAGATGATGGTGCTGATGCGCAAAACATATTTAAGGAAGTAAAATGGGTCCTCCCGGCAAAATGCAAAGATTACTGAAATTTGACAACCATTTCATCAAATATGCATAGTTTTGGTTGAAAGTGAGAAACTGGGAGTGTGTGTGCCACTTTTAAAAATGCAAGAAATATTCGATGACATGAAAGGAAGAAGATATGTTTTCAACGAAACCCAATAAAACATTAAATAATTTTAAGAATCATTTAAACATGTATGAACGGAAAATGGGATGTAAGTAAATCCGGTTATTTCCAATTGTCTTTATCCCACAATACATACGGATTATGGGGATTTAAGAGGATCTTTGGGTAGTTCGGACCAAAACAGACTGAACGATCAAATTTTTTTTTGAAATTGGAAATTTGGCTGCCATAAAGAGTTTCACAAAACTTCAGTGGTGGGTTTTTGCAGAGTAATTATTTATTGCACTGTGTATTCATATTTAATTGCACTGCTTTAATGTACAAAATATATCAGAAAACATGCGTGCTCTCTTTCTTTCCCTAAAAAAAGACAGATCAGGTAAATCTAGGTGAAAGCTGTGATCCCCATTTAATTTCACCTTTTAAATCCACCTTAATGAGATCAGATGAATGACAGGAGATAACTTAAATAAGGATTTTAAAGGCTTCAGACCCATGTGACTCTGGATTCTGTGACTGAGAGAATGAACAAAATAAGATTTATGTGCCGTTAAACAGGGTATGATAGAGAGTGCCTGGCTGGTTCAAGTCCATAAAGAACTGCAACACTGCAGGGATTTTTTTCAAGCCCAGCTCAGCACTGTCCTGTCTGTATCTATAGATTGGTCCAGCTCCCGAAGGACATGAAGGTAACAGCAGGACTGTGGTCAAAAATGGCTCATTAATGAAAGAGGTCAGAGGAGGCTGACACACACTGAGCTGAGTAACAGACAGTCTTGCAGTTAGTTATTTGAACGTCCAGCTCAATAATTGCCCCAAAAGACCTGAAAAAGAATGTAGTAGGCGCACCAACTTGGACAGAGTTCAGCATCTTTCAGAAACACACAGAAAAAAAAAAGAAAGAAAAGAAAAGCATTGTTTTAGTTGACTATGGAATGAATATTTGAGCTCTGGGGGATTAGGGGGAAAAAATGCCTGGAATGATAAACCAAAAATCCTGGTTTTTCAGTCAGATGAATGACTAGGGTGTAGAGGAAGAAAAAATAAAAAATAAAAAATCAAGCACACATCCATACTACAGATCATCACTGCAAGGCTTCTAGTGTAGACATGTTTATGTTTTCATGGCACATGCTTGGTTTCCTCATAAAGCTGCAGGAATATTCCAGTGCCCCCGGGCTATCTGAGCATCACCGTCAGTCAGGGGTACCTTTCAGGACTAAAATTCACCATTATAAATTGTCTTGTGGTATGAGTCTATCACCCATCCATTATTTATTTATTTTATTTCTTGAATGGAGAGTAAAACATGACCATAACCAACAACAATAATGGTCCAACTTAGGTTGTAAAAAAATTCACAGAACACCCAGGAAATGCCATAATGTGCACAGATGTGCACGAGGCAAGGTACAGAATTGAGGGGAGATGGATAAAAATAATATAATATAATGCATTGTTTAAGAAAAAAAACAAAAAAGAAAAATTTAATTTGATTTAAAATGTCAAGACTGCAAACTAATGAATTTTGAGTTTGGTAATTTATTCAAATTTACTTGTCTAACTTTTAGTCAGAAACAACCATGCATACCTCCATCCATTTTCTACACCGCTTATCCTCTCCAGGGCAGGGTGGGGGGGGGCGGGCGTTTGGGGCCAATCCCAGCCGACATTGGGCGAGAGGTGGGAGCACACCCTGACATATAGAGACAAACAACCATTCACGCTCACATTCACACCACTGAACAAGAGTCGCAAATCAACCTACATTAGGAGTCACAAACAGTAATCTTGTTAATGTTAACATAATTATTATTCATCATTAGTTTTATTATACAGAATATAACTTTGTCTACTAGCTGTCTATCTCTTTTATTCTTTCTAACAATTTCCATGTGACTGTAACCTCTAAGGATTTTTTTTTTTTTTCCTGCAGAAAGTAATATTTCTTCTGCTGAGACAAAAATCCTCCTGACTTTCTTTTGCAGTGAGGGGCACTGGTTCATATATATGGCATTTTCCAGGATGGGATATCTCATTAAGATTGGCATTAGAGGTTTTCTCTGACTTGATTTGTTTCCGGGGTGACGGAACTGTGCACTCCGAGGGAGCCTTCCCACATCAGACGACACCATTATCCCAGGGATCACATACACGGGGTCTGTTGAATATCACCACATCCCGTCTTGTCGTTTCAGTTTTCTTCCATCCTGTCTTACTTTCTGTCTTCACTTTCTTTCACGTCTCCCTTTTTTTGTTTTGTTTTTTTTTTTTTTTACATCTGATAAATGCAAATATGGCACCCGTTATCTCCTGAGCGCTCTCAATATGCCACGCATGTATTATGGGCCCAATTTTTAGATATGCGAGGGAAATCTTGATAAAGTGTGATGAGAAGGGCATCAATAACTGTTGTCAATATATATTTTTATGTTTTTTTTTTCTTCTTCTCAGCACATACCCAATTGTAGCATGATATAAGAATAGCATTTCCTGACAGTGGCAATGCTTCATGCTTTGAACTCTGCAAATCATACTTGCATATTGCATATTTTTTATTCAATACTTGCATATTTCACTTTTTTTTCTGTAGAGTCAGGAGAGAGCAATCATTCTGTGTTTTCTTTCATCCCCCCAATATTCTAATGATCTTCCACTACTTTTCCTCTTGGGCAATGGTGATGATGCATATCAGGGTTAGAGCCTTGCAGAGATGCAAAAACCCCAGGTAAATTATAAGGTGGCATATAAATACTCATTTTGTTTGCAAGTCTATGGGGAGTCAACATCTCAACAGTAGGCAATGAGCAAACCATACGGCCACAGAGAAGCTCAATTGATGGAGCCACACATGAAGAGATATTACTCTCTTGAATTGAACCAATGGAATCTCACTCTAATGAACTCGCCGTGTCTTTTTCTGTATGATTTTCTCCATTCCTGCGCAGATTTGTGTGCACATGAAAACAAACAGATACACGTTCACTTACTTTTACTTAGTTGGATCAGCCTTTGCTGCTGCCTCCCTCCTTAATTGGGAAAAAATAAATAAATCAGTAACGGTGATGGCTGGCAGGCAGACTAGCTGAGAAATTCAAGATAAGGCCAAAACGTTCCACTCCAAAAGTCTTCGATAATCTTTATTGACCACCTGAGAGCGAGACAGCTATAAATTGGCATGGTCATCCTGCCAAACCTCCAACATCATTCTTCTCTTTTTCTCCTAATTTAAAAATTGCTTCTGTTTTTTTTTGTGTGTGTGTTTAGGTTGTGTAAAGTTTCTTATTCTTGGCCTCCAAGTCTGGGGGGGAAAAACAGATTTTTAAACACTTGATCAAAATATTCCCTCTACTGATGAACTATTTGTCACAGCACTTGTCCTTAACTGCCAGCTAGTCAGCCAGCAATCCAGCCCATCATCCATCCATCACCTAAAATGTCAAAAATTGCGTATTCTATTAAACTTTTTACACTAAGCTGTTGACCCAGAACAGAAGGGGGTCAGTTGTCTTTGTAGAATACTTGACTTGTGTTGATGATCCATCTCAAGGTCAGTGCAGGACAAGTGCTGACAAATACAATGAATGTCATACCCTCCACTGGTCACTGTCATAATCTTCTACTGGTGATCAGCAAGCATGACCACGACCTCCGTTTCATCCAAATGTCACAGCAGCTGTGATGGAAGATAATGTAAATACTCCTCACCTTCCTCCGTAAATACTGACACTGATATCTGACCATCTCCACCATCTCACCCAAGACGCTGGCGATTTATTTTCAATTCCACATATAAAGGTGAATAACTCGGGAACTAAATTGAATTTAAAAGCATCCATTATCACTAAATTAGTTATAGCCTGACGGTAGAGCTGACAGATCAAAACACATCAACCAGAAACCCTACATAAATCTGGCAAGAAGAAAAAAAATGTCATATTTTACTGTATATAATTTGATGCTTCTCCTGCAGTGGTTCATCAGCTTATCCATCTCGACAAACTGACAAACTTTACAAACTTTTATGTTTCAAACAAACCAACAAAGATACAATAGGCCTTTTTCTGGCTGACAGACATCCAACAGGAAGTCAAGCGAAGAAGTAATTTGTCACGAAGCCAGAAACTAAAAATAATAAAAGTCCTATGTCGCATAAAGAAATCTTTCTAGTAACTGTGCCTTTAAAGTTATTCAACTTGATTTATTTCTGAACACAATACATTTAAATATCATCTTACTGATATGTTTTTTTATGTATGATTTAAGCACCTGTAACCCTGGAAAGTGCCTGTTGGCCTTGCGGCTGAAGAATTATGTTGTTGGTACAGTGGTAGCATCTTTGCTTTGAGTGCTTGAGCTCATAGTTTCGTGTCTGATCCCTGCCAAGTGCTTTTAATACTAAACCACAATTTTCCCAATCTGCCTCTTTCTAATAGCCATTTTTCATTACCCCTATCATGTATTCTGTTTAATTAATATTGTAGGTACATGGCTTGAGAGGGAAAAAAAGCAATGCTTGTGAAAATACTCCAAGAACTGTTTTTTTATTTACACATCCTCAATAGATATTGATTTTTCTTTGGTACAGAGCACTGTAATTCTAGCTGCTGGTGCATCAGCTCAGCAGTCAGCCAGCAATGTAGGTAAAGTCTGTCAATCAAGACACCCAATCTGTCAGCCAACAACACTTCCTACCTGGCAGCCAGTCAGTCAGCTGCTACCCAGTGAATTAGACAACCAAACAGCCAACCAGTCTCCAACTCAGGCAGTCAGTCAAACATACTCTTGCATCGTTGTTTTCCTAATTAATGTCATATATCAGAGAAGTAAACAAAAGCATCTGGTGCACTACCAGAGAGAAAACACTACACTGTATGAGTTGTTGATGGGTTTTTATTTTGGGGGGTGGGGGGGTTTGCTGAGTGTGTATGATGTTGTTCTCAATACCTTCAGGGCAGAAATCATGAAACACGTGTTATTGAACATCCAGAAACAAATAGTTTTAATACAGCATACTATTGTATTTAACTACAGGCTTGTCAAGTTTTCATTCTCCTTTTTTTTTTTTTTTTAGTAAGCACTGAGGAAGAGAGCTAGAAAGCTGCCTGTAAAAAAAAAAAAAAAAATCTTTTGACACAGTTTTGACATATCCTGCTATAAACTCCAAAAAAAGATTTTTGGCCCCATGAACCAGACACAATTCAGACACCTACAGGGATTTAATGCCTTGCTCAGGGACGCATAAAGGAAAATGCTTACTGAGAAAAGGAGCACAGGTCCTGTGAAATGATGGCCCCTGTTTTTATTATGTACCACTGAGTTTGTATTGATTCTTACAAACAAAAAAAATGACCCAGATACTCCTAATGCATCACCAACATGCCCTAGCATTTTTGCATTTCCAGTTTGGAGAAGAGACTTCTAAGAAAAATAAGCATGTAGTAAACTAGGTCTTATTGTTGAGGACAGCTAAGAATATGCTTCTCGCAGCAGGAGGTGAAAGGAAAAATGGAGAGAAAGACATGTGCAAGTTGCATGCTATACCCCGAGTCCCCTAAAGTACAGCAAGACAAAACACAATTAAAGACTAGTCTGTCATTTTGAGCTATAGGCATCCAAGAGAAAAAAAAAAGCATAAGATGGTGAGCAAGGTCTGCATGTGTCATGTTGTGCTGGGGATAACAGCAAGTCCTCCAACCCAAACAACAGATTGCTTGTCCTCACCCTTTGGATAAGACCCATAAAAGTGCACCAGTGGCAGGTGTACCAGGATTTCATTGTCATGGTAACGGTAATACAGCCCGTAACAGTGGCAGGTGTATTGACCCTATTTCGTCGTGGTAACAAAAATAAAGCACAGGTAGCCAAAACACCCCCATGATGTCTACCACTGGGTTCTAGCACCAACCTGATTGGTTCCCCGTGGTTCTGTGATCAAAGAAGTAAGGGAGGCAAAGTTTTAAGTTCTGTGTATAAGAAAGAAGTATGAATATACTGTGTTGGACCTCTGTCTTGGTAAGGACATGCACGTGACCACTGTTGGCAAAGCTTTGGTCAGTTTGGTCCAGTGCCATCCACCACAGTCTGGTCCAAAGCTCAATCCAGTGGCACCCCTTGACAACTGGTTAACCTTTAGGCAACAAAGAAATCTGCACCAGCATGATTAAGAAGGCTGAATCAAATTATTATCAACCAGCTCTTTCTGTCTGTTATAGTATATATATGTTACACTAAATTTTAGAACACTACAGCATCTCTTAATATATCACGGTCATATTACCGATAGATCAGGCATGGTTGGAGTTTTTAATCGCCAGCTCCGCTCTTCTAGTCTCTAGTCTCCTCTCCTTTAGTCATATTTAATATGTCTGCAGATTCACATGTAGACAATTATCATAATTGTCCAGCAGAGGAAGCACCCTCACCCCCATCCCACCCCCAAGGCCTCAGTTTCACCTGACAGCAAATTTTCTTTTGTTTACAAAGCTCTGCTTATGTTAAAAGCACTGGTGCAGGTAAGCTTGACCCTTACCATGTTCATCTAAGTAAGTGCCCCCCTTAATTTGTCCACATTTAGCTCATATTCACCAGCTACAACAGTGGGGCTGGTGTTGTTGCCTTGTGAGTCCGTGTGTGGCAAAATGTGCCACACACGGACTTGGAGACACTTACTGGACTTACTGGACTTGGAGACACTTACTGTAGCACCTGTCTTCTTCCAGCCGTAAAACTATTGTGCAGTAACCTTCATGTCTGTCCTTGACCATGGACATATTCTGCATTGTCACACTGCCCCATCAGCACTCCAGCAGTTAAACCCTGTGGATCATAGAGCATTATGCTTTATCGCAAATGACAAATATCCTACTCATCACTGTTCTCTGAATCACCCAGTGGGTTGGACTCCCTGCAGTTCAGAAGATATAGCCACCTCATGTTATTCATTTATAAATATCTACTGGTGAAGCTTCTAAACTTCCTCCCATCGCTTCTCTCATTGAAATCTAGTGGCTAAAAAACACTGTCCAGTAACTACCTTAGATATCGTTCATGTATTCACTAATGTTGGCAGAACTGGTCTCAGTTAATATGTACTGTTTAAAATGGAATGGACTGCAACCTACCCTTAAACTGGAGTCTTACATTTTCCTTGGAGATTTTTTTTTCATGATTCTTGTAACTTTTTTTTTTTAATTTATCGTTTCATCATTCCTTTTATTGCTTTCCATTTTTCTCCCTCTAACTCTGTGTTTTAGTTTCCAGTATATCATTATTGTAGTATTTTTCCAGACAGAGCCAGAGTGTGGGTAAACAGCAATTTGAAGGGGATGAAAATTTAAGGCCGCATATAGCAGCTGAGATTCAAACCCACATAATCACAGGCTCCTCCTAAACTAAACAAAAAGGTCTCCAACTCATAATTTGCTCAGTTTAGAGGCTCAGTCTGTAGAGTACATACTGAACGAAGATTTAAACCATGGCCTGAGGACATATTTTATGAAGAGTAAGTTATTACATTGCTGTTCTCCCTGGCGCTGAGGCGTGAGGATTTCACAGGTCCCCACTCTTTACCCTGATACTCCTCCCCCCACCTCCCTTCTGCATAAAATTGGGCACCACTAACCAGAAGATTAGAGACCCAAACTTGGGACCAGTAGATTACCAGTTCAAATCCCTGGACATGCTGTGAAAATCTGGACAGGGGGAAGAGGAGAAGCATTTCTTTATCCTACCTGAAAAAGTTCATTCAAAGAGAGGCCTTGGGCAAGGCACTTGGCCCTCATCTACTCCATTCAGGTTGCAGTAGTAAAAAGTCTGTTCTGTATTTGGAGTTAGCAGCTCTTTGGTATAACTGCATAGAAAGTGTGCATCTGTGTGTGCAGCAGGGCATAGCTGCAAAGGGGTATACACTCCTAGAACCTTATATCAGGCAATAAAAGCCCTCAATAAGAAGGATTTTCTGAGTTTTGGAATAACAGACTCACTGACATCTGTCCATCCCATGTTCTGAAATATAATCCAAACCTGGAACCATTTGAAAATCTTTCAGTTACTTTGACTTAAGACTTCCCAGAGTGCAATAGTGACTGAGGATTTGGATTTAAGGGAAATCAAAATGGTTCCGTCATGCCCCAGAAAATAAACTTGCCTCAGTAAAGGAACCCAGCTATTTAAATGAGAACAATCTAACCCAAATCCAACCCAGGATAGGTGCAAATGTGAAGAAAGCGTCATCTCAGCAGGGTCATCTACATCGCACTGTAGACAAAAGCTTGATGGGTCAATCCCGTGTCATGTGTTGTGTGTCTCTCCCCTTTCTCGTCAGGTGTGAATCTCAAAAAACACACACACACAAAAAAAAAAGAGGAGGTGGAAGGGGGGGGGGGGGGGGAGGGGGGGGGGGGGGGGGGGGGGGGGGGGGGGGGGGGGGGGAGAGGGGGGGGGGGG
>JBBMJY010000013.1:10565126-10632865 GCA_037833715.1 Toxotes lorentzi
GAGGTCTACGGAGCCCCTCTGGGGACGGTGGAGAAAAAAAAAAAAAAAAAAAAAAGATCTCATTTCCATGCATTTTTTTTTTTATCCAATGTCACCAGGGGCTCCGTAGAAGTCTATAAATGCTTGTTCATTTTTACTACATTCATATTTATTTGATTATATGCTTAGCCGAAAAAGCGTGGGGTTTAAGATTTGTTTTGAAATAATTATCCCAATTATAATGCCATGCCTTTTTCCAGAACATTTACATTTTTTTTCATTGCCAAATACAATAAAACAGTGTTCCTCTAGTTTCTGTACAATTTGTACATGTTTTGTAAGTTTTTGTTGTTTGCCGATTAATTTATAGGCTTAGTAGGAACATTAGGATAAGCTGTTTCTGAATCTTCATCTGGATTTTTTAAATGCAGGTTTTTCTTCCTGCCATTGAAAAAAATCAGGATATTCAGTTATTGGTGTTCAGGCAACAATGTTTACTATAATTCATAAAAAAAAGGAAGCATTGAGTGCAAAGAATCTTCCAAAAGAAACAAAATAAAATATACTACAGGAATACTATTAAAAAAATAACTAAAATAGAATAAGGGAACAAACCAAGAGCCACTAACAGCCTCTGTTCATAAGGGAAGTGAAAGTCATGGAGCACAACATTACATTAAGTGTCCAGTACAAGGGAATAGGAAACCTACCCATTCAACTCCAGCTCTAATATGTGATTCACTGTTGATCAGATGTTTCCCAGACAGGGAGACTGCCATAATGTTTTCATGTGGTACAACAAAATTGGCGTTGCTTGTTTGTTTTGCCTTGAGCAGCTGATCAAATATATAAGAAAAGTGCTATGCTATGGAGTCTCTTATGATGAATGCCTAAATAAAGTGCCAGATGCCCCACTGACTTTAGAGTTATCAAAAGGGAAGACCTGGAGAAGATAAAGACACCTGTCCAGCTGAAACTAGACCCACAAGCCAAAGCAGTACATGTGCCACTTAAAGGGCTGGGATTTACCACAAAGCAAGATTTGGAGAAGGCATCTGAAAAGCTCCAGGAAAATCAAAGTTTTCAAAAGAGAATGTGTCTTCTTCCTTGCTGTAATCTGCAAGAAAATCATGTAAAGAAATTTCTTATCACTCTTTTGTACCCTGCAGTGCAGCATGTGAGCTTCCTTGACCCCGTGACTATGATAACAGAAGCTGAAAGTGCAATAGGGGTATTTGATAAACTCCTACAGGTTCTCCTCAATGTGGGACGGTACACTTCCGCTGAGTGTGACAGAGTTCTTGCTCAGTACAAAGCATTCTCATTGCATGTCAGTGCAAACCATAAAGCAGAGTTCCAAGATTTTGTTTACAGCTGCAGGCTTGATGAATTTCTTGGAAGATTTGTCAGTGGTAAAGCAGAGCAAGCAGCACTGTGGAGCCTAATGAAATGTCTTCTCACAAGCTGCAGTAGACAGGGGGTAGTAGCTGATTAGTTGTCTGTTAACTTTCTGATTTATTAATCAACTAACTTCAATTATTTCTGTAACATTTTGCTTCTTGATGGGGTTGGTTCTTCTTCAGCTCTCAGACAGTGTGACAATGGTCCTGATATGCCTGTGTGATTATATCATACTTATAACGAGCAGTGTATTATGTCAGTTAGAGCTGCTTTTATTAATCAAGTAATTGATCAAAATGAAATAAATGGGCAGCTGAATAGATAATCAAGTGATTCATCGCTTATTTATTAATAATTTTCTGTTTTATGTTGTTGTAAACTGAAAATCTTCTAGATTTTAACAATGTGATGTGATGTTTTTCACTATTTTCATTTGCATTCACATTGTATTTTACCGACCATATCACTAATCAAGAAAATAACTGCGAGATTAATCAATAACAAAAACATTTTTTAGTTGTGTCAATATTGTGTTTAGAGTTACCCAGTGATCCAGCCTTTGGGTCATCATGCTCGTGTGTGCATGTCAGTGTTTGCTTGTTTGACTGGAAATAATTAGCCTGGAGGAAGGCAGGTGATAAACTGGAATTAGAGGCAAGTTGGAAAAATGAAATGGCTTCCTTTGATAGGTTTGGAAAAAAAAAAAAAAAAAAAACAACAACAAAAGAAAGTGTAACAACAATGCGTGCGTGTCCTCCTGTTCACAGTTCCGGGTGAGCTGGCTGATTGAAGAGGGGCTCCTGTGTATCCTGGCCATGGATAAAGAGTTTACGCCTTTGGACTGCCTGCTGCCTTCAGGTACAGCTTTTCAGACACACATTCCCTCAGCACAGACACACGCAGGTTTGTACACAGATACACACTGCATTGAATGTTCTCACAGAATCAATATCAGAGTGTGGGATTCCCACACACAAACCAGGACCCAAACACATCTGTATGCGTCTGATCAGAACCCACACTTATTCACATCAGTGTCACACTTGTCTTCCTCTCTGCTTTCTCCTATTCAATTTGGCAAACAAAAACAGTCTTGGGGGAATTAGGATTCAAAAACAAATCACTGGCACTGTCATGAAAACAGTGCGTATGTGTGTGACATGCACTTCCTTGTGTCTCTCTTGTTAGGCTGCGTACATAATGAGTCTTTTCTGAAAGAGGGCTTGGTGTGTTTGCTTATAATCTGACATCTGACTAAAAAGATCTGCTCATAATACATTTACTATCTTTTTTTAAAGGCATGTAGGCACTTTTTTTTTCTTTTCCCAAACAATGATCAAACATATTCTTTATCTGTTGATGCTTTAAATAATAAAAAAAAAAAAAAAAAAAAAAATGTGGTCAGCACTGATTGCCCTACAGACCTGAGGAAGAAGCTGGTTACAGCTGCCTTTAGCCACTTCTCTCAGGTCAAGGTTTATGTGAGCTCCCTGGTGCTGTTTGCATGAGTGTGGAGGAAGGAAAGCTGAAATATGAGCCTAAGGGCAGGTTTTACACAGAGATGAAAAGGTCAAGGAAATCGTACAACAGTTTGGCCTGTAGAGCAGACAGGAGGCACATGTAGTTACCTCCGTCTCTTATGTCTGTCTTGTATTACAGATGCTGCTACATAAATTATTTCCATGAAAGTTTCTGAGATCTGTTTTATAAAGAGCTAGTTTTATGGCTTGCATGAAAAAAAAAATGTTCTTGCCTTACAAGATTGCACATTATGATGAAGGTGTCTGCCACTGGTTTGGAAGCGACGGATACACCGTTTGTCCAAATGAAATTCTGGTGTGGAGTTTTGACACTGGCAAGAATTATCGTCCACCCACAGAATGATATAAATAGACAAACATTGTGTCCCCAAAAAGCTCAGCGCTTTTGCCTCTTTCAACTTTTGCAGTGGTTTTATAAACACACAATAAGCAAGCAGTCACAATTTGAAGGCTTACAATGATTAAAAACAAAACAAAACACAACCTTGATGACACCTCCGTTCACTATTTATCAGTGATTTATTGCTTGACATTTCCACTGGCCATTCTGTCCCATCCATCCATCTACCCATTTTCTATACCACTTATCCTCGTAAGGGTAACAGAGGGGGGCTAGAGCCAATCCCAGCTGACTTTGGGCAAGAGGTGGAATACACCCTGGACAGGTCACCCGTCTATCAAAGGGCTGATGTATATATATTTATAGACAAACAACCATTCATGCTCACATTCACACCTATGGACAATTTAGGCTCGGCAGTTAACCAGAAGGGTGGAGTACTCGCAGGGAACCTACTCAAGCACGGGGGAAACATGCAAACTCCACACAGAAAAGCCCTGGTCCGGATTTGAACCCAGAACCTTCTTGGTGTGAGGCGTGCGCTATGTACCATATATTTATAAAGACATATGTTTCCTCATGGTGCATTTCACTCCTCTTCCTTGCTTCCTTTGATTCTCTCCCTCTCTGTTTCCATTGATTGTTGTTGAAGGTTTCAGATCACTATAATAATCTTGTTAGGCTTCAAAGACTACTGAAATTGTGCTTATGTATGTTTACATATGTTTGTATATACTTGACATTCTAGCACGTGCGTGCGCTAAGCAGGAACACATAACTGCTTTTGACTGTTTTTATTTTTTTTCATGCTTGTTCAGCTTGAAAATCAATAACACAAAGGCCAACATCAGTCAAGAGACACTCACTTCTGATAGGAAGCTATCAGCAGTTTTGAAGCATCCGCTGAAACAAATGTTTACTCAAACGTGTTAGCTAAGCATTATACACTGCTCACTGTACAAATCCTAGATTTATTCTAAAGATTTCACAGGATGTACACGTAATCCCCAAATTGTTGCAGAACACAACAAATCAAAAACATACATCCTCCTGATGATATAATTTTGCCTCCACGCCGGTTACAGCTGTGGCTGGAGGCGTTATGTTTCAGTGCGTTTGGTCCGTCCAGCCATGCGTTGTTTCCATCCATCGGCGCGTCTGTCCGTTCCATTCTCGTCAACGTAATATATCAGGAACGCTTGGAGGGAATTTCATTGCAACTGGCACAAGCGTCCACCTGGAGTCAGTGATGAACTAATTAGGGTCACCGTGACCTCACAAAACCCGTTTTTTTGGCCATAACTCAGAAAGTCATACACCAATAAGGACAAAATTTCACAAAAATGTCTAATAGGATAAAATGATGAAGTGATGACATTTTAAATCCAAAAGGTCAACTTCCCTGTGACATTATAATGTTAATTAGAGGGTCAGAGGTTCGATCCCTGGCTCCTCCAGTTCGCATGTCGAAGTGTCCTTGGGCAAGATACTGAACCCCAAATTGCCCCTAATGTATCATCGGTATGTTTTAGCAAAGCGCTGTATGAATGTGTGTATGTGAATGTAACTTGTAGTGTAAAGTGCTTTGAATGGTCAATAAGACTAGAAACGCGGTATATATAAATTCAGTCCATTTACCATATATGATCGTCTCAGTACTTGTAATCTGCACAGTGACAATAAAGTTGAATTTAATCTAATCTAAATGTTATATGAGTCTGGACAGACATTGGCATTTGGCGGAGACATTCAACTGTCTCCGTTTTGTCGATAAATTTGCCACATGTTGTCAAAGAAGATGCGTTTGAGGTTCCCTGAATCATACAGTTTTAAAATCTTTTTTTTTCCCCCCAGCCGCACGGTGCAGTGAAGCACTTTCCCCCTATTAGATAAGTTTAGAGTATATTTCTATGGCTTCTTTAGTTTAATCTCTTGCAGGAAATGCTTATCTAGACTCTCGGAGGAGAATATAAAAACAGCCCCTGGATGTCTGCATTTTAAAACCCCTAGTGTGCACAGTTAGCCTTTTAAATTTCATCATTTTAATATAGATGCCTATTCCTGGAATATCTATGCGCTAGCTTATGCGCTTGAATTTCGTGTGTGTGTGTGTGTGTGTGTTTGTTGTATTTATGCTGTCTGGGACTTTTAAAAGAAACCCAAGGTGACATTTCTTTGAACAGAGTGCACGAAAGGCCGCACACCTCCTCATGTGTGCGTGTGCGGGGAGGTGAGTGTTTGTGCAACGAAGGGTTATCCGAAAAGTCACGGCTGGTCGAGTTTGTCTTTTGTTTTCTGTACACCTCCAGCCAATTAAGAGACAAGACTGACAAATCTGCTCCTCCTCTTTCTCCCCCTCACCTACCCCTTCATGTGTTCTCCTTTTTTTTCCTCCTCCTTTGTGTCTCCTCTTTATCCTCTCTTCCTCTCGTCTTCCTTTTACCACACTAGACTGGGGTTGACTTTCGTTTGGAAATGACCTTCCAGTGATATGAACTTTTTAACAACACCAAGCCTGCTGCTTCTGCTGCAACAAAGTCACAAACCCAAAGGACATTTTCTGGCTTCCCATTGCATTCACAGCGTATCAGCAAAGGTGTATTTGGAAAGATACCGGTGTTATTAGATAGACAGCCCCCTCCAAAACTAGTGAAACAAAAAAGGCTAATTCCTTTGTATTTGTATACTGAAGATGTTTGGGTTTAAGGTCAAAATATGAAAAGGAGACAAGAGTATTTCAGCTTGTATTTCCTGGTATGTTAGGACATAACACTTTTTTGTATCAGACCACCCCATTTTTAGGCGAGCAGAAGAAAAGGAACAGATCGTCTTAAAGTCAATGATGTTGTTCTACTTTTGGCTGTTCCCTATCAGGGGGGTCACCACAGCGAATCATCCGAAACTAACGATTCATATATTTCAAATTTGGCACATTGTTTTACACCGGATGCACTTTTTGACACAGCCCTCTACAGAGGGCGAACATGCAAACTCCGTGCAGAAGTGCCCGGACCGGTGCCCGAACCCTGCCACGAGGCGACAGTGCCAACCACTGTGCCACCACACCACCTAGATTGTCTTAAAGTAAATAACATTACTTGATAAAGCCTGCGTTCCACTGACATTCCCAAACTTTTGCATTCTTCATTTGTGATGCTTTTTTAGCCTTTTACTGCAGCCTCTTGCAGCTCTTGTTTGTTTTGGGCAGTTTCACCCTTCAGTCTTCTCTTCAGGAGGAGAGCCCTGTTGGGTTAAGGTCAGTCACCTGAAAATGTATCCCAAATAAATATTTCTGTAGTCTACTGAATTTATTCTGCTGCTGCCATCATGAGTTACATCATCAAGTAGCCACGCAAGCCTAGACCACGACACCACCTCCACCGTTCTTCACAGATGAGCTTAGATGTTTCTGATCATGACCAGATCCTTTCTTTCTCCACACTGTGGCCCTTAAATCGCTTTGGTAGAGGTTGATCTTGGTCTCATCAGTCCATAAGACTTGCGGCTCATCTCTGCACCTCTTTTCAAATTCCAGTCTGGCCTTCCTGGTCTTACTTCTCATGAGTGGTTTGCATCTTGTGGTACGGCCTCTATATTTCTGCTACGGTGGGTTGTGATACCTTCACCATGCTATGTGGAGATGTCCCAACTTTCACTATGTTTCAGAAATCAGCTGCTGTTGTTGTCCTTGGCCAACCTGTTTGATTTCTGTGGCTCAGCGCACAAGCGGTTTCTTTCTTTTTCAGGACATTTCAAATTGTTGTATTGGCTATGGCCAGTGTTTGTGCAATAGCTTGGATCGATTTTTCCCTCTTTTCTCAGCTCCAAAATGCCTTGCTTTTCTTCATGTCGGATTATCCTTTTTAACAACAAATGCAGTCTTTACTGGTAAAACGCAAGGCTAAAATCACCAAACAGACATTCAGAGCTGGTTTAATGTTTAACCAATCAATATAAAAGGCAACACCTGATCAACAGCAAAAGCAAAGTCAAATGTTAACACAAATACAGTTTAGGAGACAGGGAAGTGGGCATTGTAATCACAACGTTGCTTGCATATGGCACTGGCTGATAAATCATTCATAAGGGCGTACATATAAAGGAAATATAAATGAGCAAGAAATGGAATGGTTAAGTGTGAAGGCAGTAGGAAGAGAGGTTATGCTTTGGTCCATTAAGGATTTTCTAGGGGCTCTGTGTTTTACTTTGTCAGTAAATGCAGAGTGTCCTATAAATCTCCTGCAGATAGAAAAGTGACAATTCTAAAGTATTAGTCAGGGGATCTGCATTAGCAGCAGAGTGGAAGAAAAGCTAAAAGCAAGATGGATGGAGGGTTGAGGGAGCGAAATAGATTCCACGAAATGCTAAATCTGCGAGTGGGACAGAGACTTTGACACAGAAGCGTGGAGGTACGCTGAGAGGAAAGAGAGAAGCTACAGGATGACACGTTATTTTCATTTGTGCTGTTTTGAAAGGGCTTTCCTCTGTTGTCATGTAGTTTCAGGTTGCGAAACTATGTCGCCAAGGTCAGGGTATTCAGATGAGATGACAACGAGCCTAAGTGCGTAGACAGTAAATAAGACTTTCACATTGTTGTGACCCCAGGTCGAGAGCAGTGAAGGTGCAGTAGTTAAGGAAAATCACTGCACAATTTGGATACACAATGTCTATACCTTGGTTAGATTTTGTTATCTTCTGATGTTGCAAACAAACCACTTGCAGCTTAATTGGATGGAGTGGGGAAACGTTTTGAACTCAGATGAAACTGAGACAAGTTAGAAATGGTTTCTATTTGTAATTCTATCTCTTATTTTCCTTGCTCCATGTGGAGCATGATAATGACCTCATTATCACGGCTTCGTTTTAAATTTGTTCTTTATTTAGCACGTTCAATGCCATAAACCACAGCCTCCAATCTGTACTGAAAAGGTGTTGTTTTGAACAGTGCAATTAATGATATGTCTTTACTGTTTTTCTTATTTGGCTGTTATGCTCTATCAATTGTCTCTGTGTCTCTGTCGGATTGTTCTGATTGTTGTAATTATTCATAAATTTGCCCTTTTCCTTCTGTCTCCGTCTCCAGGCACGTTAAGGATCTGTCTGATCATTCTGAACCAGCCTCTGGATAAGGACTACCTACACATCCTCTGGAGTAAAGGTAGATATCTCACACATCACCAGAACAGATCTAACAAACTCTCTTTATGTCACTTAGATCCCATCTGCATTGGTTTGCACCAAGCATGTGTTCCTTTGTTGTTTTTTTTAGTCAGACTGTGCTCCCTCGCCTGCATAGCCTCCACTGTGCAAAATCTTAATTGCTGCCATGTCACTGGCCCCCTTCCTGCCCTCTGCCCACATTTCCTGTGAGATGTGTTTTAATGAATTTAAAGATGACTTTTTTTGGCAGGAAAATAATTTTTCCTTTTTGCAAGGGTGACTTTTTATTTAATTTTTTAATGACTTCTGTGGCTGCATGACCTGAACAATTATTATATTCAAAACAGGAAACTGACACCGCTGGAAGCTGTAAAAATGACCAAATGGTGCCTAAAATAATGAAAATAAAATGAGCCTGAGTCAGGATCCAGGGTCATTAAACTTTACAGATTATCCCAATTTTAAATGATCTGATGAATCCTACATTTTACATCCGTTGTTTTTATAGGTCATCAGCTTTCACAACTCTGAGCCATATACTAAGCTGTGCAGTTTATTTTTATTATAGGCATTTGTAGCAATTGTAAGGTCTCTGCATACCAGAGGTCGGCAATCTTTGCCCATCTATTCAAATTCATTTCAATGTGTTTACATTAACTATAGATAATTGGTTGGTAAATAATGTGAACACAGGAAGTAGCCGAAAGCGTCCACTCCACTGAGTGGGCTAGTGCCAGGGTCAGGATAAATAAAACCACTGGACCCAATAGCCCTGAATACTGAACAGGAGTGTTTCATTCATAACAGCTCTACCCTCAGCCCCGAGTCTGATCAGCTGCCTACATCTGTGATGCCTCTCGCATTCTTTCATGAATGAGGGAGAATGGTGAGGATTGTCTGGGACGTGGACATGTGCTGACCAGATTTTCTCATTGATGCACAACTCTTCCTGATGTGCTCAGCAAAGAGTTTTCCATGTAAAAGGGAAGAAATTTTAAGCAGGAGAGCGGCTATACGTTACATTCATATTCAAACACACAGTACTTGTTGCACAGTGCACACTCTCTGAATGGGTCCAAGATGCTGGTCACAAGCACGCTGGCAGTTTTTGAACCAAATTTCCAACTACTTTTTTGCAGTTGGTAAACATAAGACATAAAAATGGATTTGATTTTCATCTCCTTCATCAATACTCCACGGCCCGTTATCAGAGTAAATAAGAAACAGAAATTCAGAAAACTTAAAAAAAAAAAAAAAACAAGCACAAAAGACTTATTGTTAAAGAGGAAAAATGGGTTTTTGAAGGGAAGTAGAGCTCCAGACTCCCCGAGGTGTTGTGTATGAGATGCGTTGATGCATAGCAGTTGTGTTACTTGGCTGTGATGTACTAAATATGCAAATGTGACTTTGAACCTTTAAACCAGACAGTGTCATCCCAACCTGTATACTACATTTGTCTTTTTTTTAGTAAAAAGAGTATAAAGTATAAGAAACAGACATGAACTGAACAACTTGAACCAAACCGAATGTGTCAAACATGCATTTGGGCGGAATGAAAAGAAGTGGCTAGGTTCAGTGGTTCTGAACAGTTTTGATGCTCAGACCATGTTACAACAGCAAAAACCGTAGGCACACTCATTGATGAGAAATGTAATTCACAAACATATACAATCAGGGAGGAAGGTTAGTAAATAAAGGAACTTTGAAGGCAAACTGGAGATTAAAATCACATCAGATTGAATTTTAAAGAACACAGCTTTGATATTATTATCAGCAGCAAAAGCCCAAGAGGCATCGGAGCTCTTTCCATCATAGAGCAGTCACACTTCTCTCTCGGGTTGTGCCTTTTCACTAAGGGAGCTCTGTTAAAATGCTTAATGACATTTGACAAAGCAATTTCCTCATCTGATTTCACACCAAAGATTGGTTGGTGCCCTAAGATAAAGATTCTTTGAGTGGTCTAATCAGGGGAAAGAATAAAAAAAAAAGAAAAAAATTGAAAGAAAGAAAAACATATAAAACTTACTAGTTGACCCTCGACAGAGTTTCCAGATTGATATTTCAGGTCCCTAATTCAAAATCCAAACTGTGATCAGCCCTCCACAGTTTAACTGATGTGGTTGTACCCTTTTTGTTTTTGTATTTGCCAGTAATGTAGGAACAAGAATCGTGTGGAAAGTGTTGCATCAAATAATCAAACCAGCCACTTTTAGACATATCAGATGTACTTTGACGTAGCTTGTTAGTGTCATATGGCAGATTTGAGTATTTGCCCCCATTTAGACAAGGCTACTTATAAAAAAAAAAGTTTCAGAGACATTTTGGGCAGTTTCTGAAGTGCCACAAGCAATGCGGCAGTGGTGTGGATGACAGAAATTGGGAAGCTTTCTTGATTAGTTTTGCTCTTGGCAGCAGCGCACATGGGACTTACAAAAAAAAAAAAAAATTTTTGACAGGATGATAATTGAGTGTGAATGGCAGATCTCAAATGTCTCACAGTTTGATGGTAAACATGCTTGGAGGAAGTTTACCATTCCTCACTTGATATTCCATGTAATTTTAATGTTGTTTATGGGATAAGCAGATGTCAGTGTGTGTCACTCTCCGGATGGTTGTTCACCTGCAGGCATCACAGCCAGGTCTCCACCCTTATAGACACAGACATCCGCACACACACGTACACACAGTGCTCTCAGGTCCTCTGATGTGGTGCCCCTGGGGCCCTCTCATTACCTGTGGGAGAGGTACAGCAGCAGGGAGCAGAGGAGTGATGTAGGCTCGAAGAGCGCAATGCTGATCAAAGGGAAGCTCATTTACAGGTACCTTGTGCGATGTTGTGAAGTGGGATCAAGCTGCTTATCTCACTCACGCACCCTCTCACTAATCTAGTCCATCAGTCACCCACTTGCTCACCTGGTCAGGAAGCCACTCCTTTTTCACTCAGTCACTTGTTTATTTACTAACAGATCCCTCACTTACTCACTGTGTAACAACACAAACAAGCCATTCAATAAAGCAATCAGCAAAGGCGACTCTCTCTCTCTACAACATAAAAAACAGGCCCGTGTTTACCAGCAGTGCCCTGTTTCATCATTAGTTGATATGGAGCAGCTTGCCGAAGTTTAAAGTTTGTGAACATCACCCATCAGTCAGTCGAGTATCGGCCTTGCAATCAAGGCTGGTTGGATAATGCGGCTGCAATGCGTTGCCGCGTGCGAACACACTTCCTGCGCTATATTTAAGCGCATGTGTCAGACGGAGCAAATAGGTGTGTTGAAAATTCGAAGAGAGGAGCTGTTAGAACCGACGGATAGAAATCTAAAGAGAGCTAAAAGGCAAATTCCAGCGAGACTGTTAGGAGAAGAGAAAAGAGAATGAGTGGAAGTGCTGGTGAAACTGTGCCACCTCGAATAACAAAGAGATGGACAGAGCGGAAGAGCAAAGAGTAACAGAGTGGAGCAGGAGAGAAATAAAAATGACATGTTTGTGGAGGAAATCAATCAAATTCGGGGTAAGGTGGAGAGAGCAGGGTGGATTTGGAGACAGGATGACAGATGGAGGGTGAGAGGTGGACTGATAGATGAAGGGAGGACGGCGAAGCATCATAATAAGGATAATAATCTTTTCACCGCTCTTCGTGACCGTTTGCCCTCTCCTGCACTGCGCTAAAGCCCTAACCTGACAGGTATTAATCCTCACCACTAACCTCATCAATACTGGCATGCACTGGGAATATCCCCCACAGTAGTGTGTGCGTTTGTGTATGTTTTTGCTTTAACATGTACATGCACCTTTTCTGCATCAAACACAGCAGTGGCATAGGTGATTAAAAAAAGCACGGATCTGACAGGTTTAGTAGTGTGTGCGGAATTGCATTATCTCCTGTCCACTATGTGTATCTATCATACAGCAGAGTGAGTGACATGAGCATTTAGTTCTGAAGCCTGCAGGGATTATGATAGCTAGTTTATTTACAAGGTCATCTCCTCTGACTGTTTCTGCTGTCCCCGCTCCGCTCACATCATATCACTGTCAGGGTTCGATGACTCTGAAGTTAGCTTCCGATTCCCAGCTTCTGATTCAGCACTTAAAGGAAGGTGTGGGGAAACGTAACTTACCTCTTCCTTTTGTGAATGCGTGTTGGACATTTTAGGTAGAGCCTTAACATTGTTAGAAACTTGGGAAACCTTTATTCTAATTCTGACAATGCAAAAAAATTTCAGGATTTTTCTTTTTTACATGTAGACCACAAGGGACCATTTCCTGGTCAGATCTAGACTAGATTATCCCAGAGAAGCCAGAGAATCTTAAAAACAAAGTTTCATATTTGTGAAACCTTTGTTCTGTTTGTGAAAATGCAAAAAATAAATAAATAAAAATAAGAGAGATTTCACTGCTTTTTTCACACCTAGACCACGCTGAACCAGCTTCAGATCAAAAACCACTATACCCAGACTTGTCAAATCTGGATCTGTATAAGGTTTTCTTTTGAGTGTGTTTCTTAAAGTCAAATGCTCTGAGAGGAGAAGGAGAAAATGAAGGAGCTGGTTAGGCTATTGCATTCACGATTGTAGCGTACTTCAAATAGCCAGCAATTCATTGTTTACAGTGTTTACAGTTTACAGCGGGAGAATGACAGTAATTGCATCTTCACTGCCTGTGGATGGGGTGCAGATGGAGAGATAATCTTTCTCAAGCTAAGTCTACCCACTTTTGCCATTTACTGCAATGAAGATAAATCGGGACGTTGAGAAATGTAGAAAGACAAACCCTCCCTCAAGCACTGGTGGAGCTTTCTCTTACAATGAAGATAAACTTTTGAATAAGCCTGATCCATATGTTAATGTAGGGGTCTAAAGGATGTGTGCCATGAACAGCAACCTTAAAGCACCTCACTCCTCCCTTAACCAAGAGTGGAGGAGAACCTATGGTTGCCTTCAGGTAACATAAAACATGAAAAGGCCCTCTCTAGACCCAGTGTTTGGTTTGTTCATTCCGGGGTACTGTAGAATAATGCAGAGATGAAGGGCTCATTCTAAGATTATGAAAACACAGTGAGTCTTCTGGTGATCATACACAAATGAAAGCATAAAGACAAATATTATATTCCATTTCTGCCAACAGATTTCACTGGTCCTTTAAAAGGACAGGATATATATATATATATATATCACTATAATAATCAATTTCACTGCGCATGTGTGTAGTTGTGTTTTAGTGGCATGCCATGCAAACAGAGAAAATGATTGACAGACAGAAGTAACTGTTCTAGAACCCTAAGTCTGAAAATTATTCAGTGTGTGTGTGTGTGCAGATACTTCCACACAGATAATGACTGATAACTTTACAGTCTGTCACCACTAGGCTTAAAGAAGAGTTTCTCTGTTTTGCCAGAAGTTGTCATTTGAAAAGTTTCACAGCCTTTGCACTCCGTCAGAGATAATGAGTCATTTACATTCCAATCATTTCTTGACGTGAAACACTGACAGCAGGTGGTAGGGGTTACGGATAAAAGCAACACTTTGAGTATATGTGTCTTATTTGCATCAATGCAAATGCATCTGCATTGTCTCACTTTTTAAGTGCTCAAGCCAAGGATAGTTAGATTGAGACAGATACACCCCCCGCCACCCCATCATTCCTCCCCATTTAACTCTCATAATCAAGTCTAAAAAGGTGTATGTGTGAGTCTGTGATCGGTGAGTGGAAATGTACAGTATGTAGGTGTGACTCATTATGCATTGTTAAATACAACACATATTTTTAGGTTTCATTGTGCAAATAATGTGTTAAGAGTTGTGTGATTTATAGACATAATGGCTGTGTGAGTTTAACAGCTATGCTAAGTTTATATTTGTTGTTACAGTTCACTCAGAACTGAAGTGTAAACTGTTTATTTCAAGTCTGTGATGTGTGCAAACCACATGTAGAAAAACATTTTTTGACTGTGTGAGATGTGAGGTAAGGCGTCATAGTCAAACATACAATCAGTGTTGTTTGGCAGATATTCAAACACCTTTGAATACAAGGCAATATTTATCCAGTAACAACAGTCTAGTTTTTCATTTTTAAAATATTACTTTTTTTTTTTTTTTTTATTTGCATGTTCCAAGTATAAGAAGGGTGCACTTAATAACGTGTCCGCTGATTGTGCAGAGAGGTGGCAAACAAGTGAAATTCAATCCAGTGTCGGAACTCATTTCATTAAGACTTGAAGTACAGTTCCTCACCTTACTTGCAGCGAAGAGTTCATGTGTCCACATATAGTAAACCAGTGTACACCTGTAAATTGTAAGCAGCTGTGACGGGAGCTTATTCTTTACACTACATCCTATTGCAATGCTTTTTTTTTTTGCAGCCTAACAAAGGCAGACACACACTTGAAGGATGGATTTTGGAAATGGACACAGTCAGAGAAAGAAAGCCTCTATGAGCCAGATTACAGGCTTACAAGTGTTGCCCGTCTGTTCGGTGCAGGCTTTAGTTAATTTTAAACTCGGTTCGAGTGGAAAACTATAGCTGATTGTTTGAAGATTTTCCCCTGTGTGCTCCACAACAGGCCCCCAAACAGAAAAGGGCTCTTAAAAAATAGGCTGCCTGTTCAATTTGAATAGAATAGAGGCCATGAAAGAGCATACATTTGCAAATGGTTTGCATCTAATTTCTGAGAACATTTTAAGAATGGCAAATCACTGCCTCATTTGTCTGTTCTTAAAATCAGAAAAGATAAGTGCTCTTTCACTGACTTTGCCTTTAAAGGGTCAAATTATTCTTTTTTTTTTAACTGTAATGCTTTTCTTGTCTGTTTGGCATGTTATTTGTTATGTTTTTTGTAGTAGAAATATGGTATCTTTCCAACTAATTTGGACCTCATTTAAACTGTTTACATTTGTGCAGTGATTGAAGTAAGCATAATTATTTTTATTTAAAAAAAAAAAAAATCTTGGCATCTGTAAATTTGTACTTGTACTCTGGCAGTAAGACACTTTTCTGTCATATTGTGTTAAAGAGACGATGATTGATCTGTATGGTCATTTCGGAGGCGGGTCTCATTTCTTAATCTCCTGGTTACCAAAGTATATCATATCAAATGCCAAGTATTATTAGCATGTGCCATTCCTGTATGTATTTGTATCCCACTCCTGTGGAACTAATCATTAGTGGTGTTTCATGCAAATTACACCCGCCTGCCACCGGTTAGACTAGACTATGGTGATACATAAGGTGGGCACATATACCCTAAGCTCACCTCTACATTAGTGGTAACTAGCTTAATGTGATACTAAACATCTTTCAAACCAGAGGGAACTGGATCATATAGAACATATTGTGAGTAAGGAGTAATTTTCATTTAAAACGGATTGCTTTCATTTACACCGACTGAAGTGTCTCACTATTGGTCTGTCTCTCTGTAGCTCTCTTGAGGGCATGTGCTGATGGAGCTGCCAATCACCTTTATCACATGACTGCTGGAGACTGCGACAGGTGAGTCTGTCTTGTGTTCACATTTGCATTAGCTAATTTGTTTTTTCACTTATTTCTCTTGCTATGTGCGTGTGGTTTAGTTTGGGAGACAGATGATAAAATTCAGAAAGTTCACGTAGTTTATTTAATGGCATTCTATTTGTTTTTCAACTGAAAATAGCGGCAGCATTAGTATTGTATTGTGCATTCAGCAGCTCTCCGTCTGGTTGCATGTGCGTTTGTGTGTTCGAGGAGAGAAACTGCACTCTGTTTAGGTGTTAGATTTGTGTGTGTTTCTAACAAAGTACTGTATGTGTTAGTGCTGCAAAAACATTTTTCGTGTGTGTGGCTAATGGAAGACCGCTGTCAGGACAGGAGATGGATCTGGGGTTCACCGGGTCCCTGAAGTGTTGAGGCTTTCACATTAACACCCGAGTGTGTATTTTGCCAGAGTGTGAATGCGATGTTTTGTGTGTCCGTGTTTGTCTACGTGCCAGGTAACAACCATTTGAAGCTGTAGACATCTCGGGTGAGGACATTTTTGCGAAGTGACGCCATTTAGGCCCATTCACAGGGCAAACCTTTTCTGGTCCTTGAGGTCAGGACTAAAGTTTAAAGCTGAAATCCTTAGCGTTTCACAACTAATATACTGTTACTGTATGAATCTGAATGGTTGGCTGTGCTCATACATTAAAAACAGCACATTTACTGTTGCCACAGACGGATTGGTGTACACATTCCCTCAGTAGTTAGCATTTTCACTGCAAACCAATCACACCGATGTAAAGCAACTTCACAAAAGAAGCACTGAATGCTTTAGTCTCGGAAAATTGTTGAAAGTTACTTTGACAAAAAAAAAGAGAGATAAGGATAATGCTCTCTTGCATGATGAAGAAAATTTGAAGAAAAACATAGAAATTTCTGACAAAAAGGGTTGTTTTCTGACCACAACAGTGACTATGAACTGACAACTACATAATGATAATTGTCATTTTAGTTCAGTATCATAAAAAAAATGGTTTGGAGCATAGACAATCTCAGCTAATTATAAACTAAGATCATAAATGTAATTTTACACCGCATGTAGCAGTAGCAGGCATGTGTGTGTGTGTGTGTGTGTTTGTAAGCATACATTTTTTTACTTTTTTTTTTTTTTACACCACCAGTCATTCTTCTCTGTCTCAGAGTGTGAGTTTGAGCGTGTTAGCCCTGCCCTCAGAGGCATCGCTCATTCTCCCGTCTGCGTGACACAACAGATTCATCTTCTGACCTTCCAGTTCGAGCTCTGTCAGCAGCCTGCACGGCGGATCTGACAGCCAGACCTCAACAGCATCTGTCCCGTAAAAGTTATACATTACACAGGGAGGATGGAGACTGGAGGGAAAAAAATAGCAAGGAAAGAAGGGGAGAAGTATTTAAAAAAAAAAAAAAAAGAAAAAAGTTTGAGTTTATGGGTGGGGATGTGTAAATCAATCACCAGCAAGTTAAGATGTATTTAACCTAACATTACCATAACTAATGGACTACAGAGAGGGAGAGGAAGGGGAAAAGAGAGAGGGAGATGCAAGCAATCAATCAAAGCCAAGTTTTATAAAATCTTAACATTACTGGAGCCAAGACAACAGCAGCAACATTCCCATGTGATTAAATAGCAGGAGGTCTGAGAAAGATGCACAGGAAGAGAAAAGCAAAAGACAGAGAAAAACACACATTGCTTGATAAATACTATTTTGAAACCAAGATAAAGACATAATAGAGCGGAATTGTGGCATTTGCCAGTTGCCAGTGTTTATGTGTGTGTGGATGCACATCTTAGGGCTTTCACGTTCTCCTCAAATTGCATATGAGTGAAACCATTACAGGGACAATTTTTCCACCCCAGACATCAGAGTTGAAGTAAAACTTCAAGTTCAAAATATCAAAACTGGGATATTTTGTTTTTGTCGGATACACGCAGGGCAGAGCCTGCTGAGTGGTCGCCACATTTAAACTGTAGTTTACACATCAACAGACTCATGAAAGGATCAGTACCCCTCCCTCCCGTACACACACACACACACACGCGGATTCCTGCAAGTAATTCTAGCAAATTGTGCTGCCTCACTGCGGGGGGAACATGTCGGCTTTTAAGATCCAGTTTTAAAAGGGGAAGCCAGCGAAAGTGCTCCACAGTCTCTGCGCTGTCATCACTTTGACCACATTCACTGCAGTTGCGCTGGTAAAGATGTAAGTTATGTCAGTTTTTCAAGAAAATCAAGGCGTTTCTGCTGCCTGTAGGGAAAATGTGTCTGAGACGGTGTTTTGGAGGTCAAATCAAAACTGAAATTTGTAGTATTACAGTTTTTTTTTGTTTGTTTTCTCTGAAATGGAAATTGTGTCAACGCTTTTTTTGAAGAAAAAAAAAAGTGATCGCCGTAATAAATAAGTTGACATTCGTGTGTATTTGTCCACATGTCCGCCTGCGACTGTGTGTTTCCATCAGAACATAATGGGGATAATAAAGTTTCCGGTCAGCCTCCACAGTCTCCTGCTCTGCCACAAGAACAGAGTTGGCGGACGGCCTCCCACTGTTAAAAGAAAGGTGCTGTGTAATTTTCTGTCAAAACAGTCTTAATGGTAGTCTTTAGGGATGAAGAGAGGAGAGGGCGTGTCAGGCTGAGGCTTTCTGCCTCTTGTGATGAGTCAAATGACGTTTTGACTTCGCTGTATGGGGTGTAGGAAGACAAACAGCACATATTTGTATTCTCTCACAAAATCCAGACAGATCTCACATTCATTTAAGCTGTGATTTTTTTTCCCCTCCTTTTTTTGGGGGGGATTTTAGTGATCTTTTTTCAGGTTTTTGTTAGTAGTTTTTTCCTCTTATGATGATACCTGTTGACATCAGTGCTCTGGTGATACACATGGCTGATGTTGTGTATGCTGTTAACCGCTGCGTTAAGGATGTTGTTCAGTTCCTTGAAACGTGGGTCATGTATTCGTTCGTCTCCTAGTGTTTAATCTCTACTCTCTAATCTTATCTCTCTACGTACTACTATTACATACTTTCAAGTAGTCCCAGAGTTGTACCTTTAAAAGTGCTGCTCATCCACACATGCTTTCCTCTTACCACCAGGCAGGAAACAGAATTCATCATCAACATTCATATATGTGCATACTGTACTTTTAATGAAAGGCCTTTAATTTGAAGTTGGTAAATTGGTACCGATGAGAGCTGAGTTTCATCAAGCGATAACCAGTCCACATCCAGTTAGTGCTGGGACTCCCAAGTGGGTTCTGTGAGCTCAGATGAATGTGGCACACCCAAGGACTGTGCTCTATCTGCATGCAGCTGCACACTACAGCTGCCCTACACTTTACTGTAGCTTGTGTTGTATGCATTATTATCAGGATATATATATATATATATATATATATATGTTTGTGTGTGTGTGTGTGTGTGTGTGTGTGTATATATCCTGATAATACTATCTATATATAAATGTATGTATTTTCTGAGCATGGTCGTGTCAGCATATGATTGTGAATTCATTTTGCTTTGGAGAAGATAATGCTGTCACCCTCAGCAAATGAAGTTGTCGAGAGCGAAAACTGCTTATTTGATAAGACTTAGTGGCAAAGCGATATCTCTGACAGTTTCTATTTCTATCTCTGTTTCTGTTTGTAACACGTATTAGGCTCAGTGTATAGTATTTATAGCATACTAGTATTAAAAATACATACATTCTTCCAGGAGGTCACTGTCTCAGTCAGAACCCCCTTTGTCAGCTGACTTATAATGCAGATCAGCAAAGCTCAAATATTTTAGGAGGTTTGACTTCTCATGTATCGAAAATTGCTTGATTAACAGGCCAACAATTAAGAGAATTACGTTGCAAATGAAACTAGGTAGGGAATCTGAGAGACTCACTTAAGAGCCGATGACTGGCAACTAAGTGCTGTTAGAAATGAGCTTTTTCATTCCACACTCAACACGAATCGGAGCAATTTGCTTGTTTAATTTATGATTTACCTGTGTCTTTCTTTGAGTGGTAGGTGGGTATAATTTGTTCAATAGATAATGTTACTGCAGCCGGTTTGTTCTGTTAGTTCTACTATTACTGATTTATTTTTGATCACTGTATCACCTTTTGTCAAGAAGCTCATAGCCACTCTTATTTTCACCTTGTTTTCAGACCAGATTTTCTCTTTCTCACTCTCACCTCGCTGCCGCACTCCAGTTGGAGTTTGTCTGATATAGACTGATTCGAAAATTCCCCTCCGTGTTTATTGCTCTGTGTTGGAAGTTGACATGCTGAGTTGAGTTGATGAGCCTAGGGAACTGGGCCCCTACCTGGGCTTTACACCTTTGTTTGCACATGTGCTATCATTAGTTTTTGTTAAGTAAATTGTATTAAAATTGCAACAATTAGGGCTGATTACAGTTATAATTATATCTCTTTCAGTCTCTCTGTCTTTCTCACTTTAATACACCCAGTAGCTCTAAGAGTAATCCAGAGAGTTAATAAAGTTAGTCTACCTGGTTTGGGGGTTAGAGATGTGTGGATTTATGACTATGTGTGGTTATTAGTGCCTACAGGCACCCAGCTGATTAGCTTTGGGATTAACAAATGTTGGATCACAACACATGGAGGAGACAGGATGCAAACTGTAGCTGAAGCAGTCACGAACCTACCGCTCTCTTCCCCAAGAGGTTTTGTGGCACTATGCTACGTCTGCCTTTTGCTTCTGAGAAAGGACAGTCATTATTCACATGAGCACAGGAGGTTGCATTTGGGCAGATGACTGATCGTGTTGTTTGTCTAATGAGGACAGGCTCCTAGAAACATAACACACAAAGGTTGACAAAGCCATATATATAGTGAAAAATAACTTGTCCTGTCTAGTGTTCATATGACTCAGAGCTGAAGGTGTCGAAGCGCCTTGTTGATGTGTATGGGTCGTTAATGATGTCATCCAAAATAATTTCTCCACCCCTTCACCGGCTCTCCTTTCTCTGATTGGGAGAAGGGAGGGGTGAGAGGAGTAATCAGAGCTGCATCTCCTCAAGTGATGAAAAGACGAGGAGAAGGAGAGGAGTGTTCGTCGTGCTGTGATTCAGGAGATGATGAAGGAAATGAGAGAGGGAGAGAATATAAACAAAACAACAGTTTGCCGTAATTAAGTGGTCATATGGAAGGACGTCGTTTAGTTTGAAGGAAACAAAGACCAAAATAGAGATGGAAAAAAGTATAAGAAATTTAGGGAATGAGAGTGCTGTTTTTTTTTTTTCCTCTTTATGCAGTGGCTATATGGAAGGAAGTTGCCATAATTGCATAGAAAAGTAAGTATTGCAGAGAGGATATTAGATGAGATTGGAAGAGGGTGAACAGGAGAAAGCAATATGGGAAGGAGAAGTGTGGGTTGGCAGGGAGAGGAGAAAAAAGCAGGCAAAGAAGATGCAGAGAGAAGGAGAGACACACACACACACACACACTCAGGCAGACTGATAGACAAACACATAGATGCACACAAACACAGGCAAAGGTCACACAGCCATCCCCACCACCCGGTACTCAGACAAACTGGCGGTAAAATGCTCTATTTCCCATCCAAATTAAAGTGTCAGTTAATATTAATGTGGAAAGTGAAGAGTGTCAGACACACAACACACGCAGACCCACAAACACAGACACGAACAGCATTTGCACCCATGCACACAAGACACAAATACAGAGTTTAGAATCTCGCCTGGTCAATTACGGTCAGCCGATGGAGTCATGCACACAGGTCACAAAGCGGTGTGTGTGTGTATGTGTGTGTGTGCGCACGTGTGTGTGTGTGTGTAAAGCTCTTAGACCCAGTGTCACGTCCCGTCCCGTCTGTCACATGAAGGTTATTTTTGAATGGAGATGCAGTTGCGGTGCTCTGTATTATAAGAAGGGGAAAAGTGTGCACGTGCATATTTGCAGATGTTTCTTCATATTAATGTGTATATGTATTTACCGGGATCACAGCCCCCCCCATTTTCTTTATGCATGCTTGCGGTAGGTATGTGTGTGTGCCAGCAGATTGCATACAATTGCTGTGGTGTTTGTCTTGTTGTATCTTGTTGGTGTAAATGGCAACCCTGAGGAGGGAGGGAATAATCCTTCTGTATCGCTTTCTTCAACCGACCGGAACATCGCTCTCGCCTCTTGCCACGGTGCACACAAACAAACAAACGCACACAAACACACTACCCAACCAACCATGAAATCGTAATGTCAGACCTGTTAATGCTTCTAGATAGCACCAACCGCATCCCTGCGTGGTCCTGCTCCTTACACATAAACACACACACACACACACACACATAAATGGAATAAACAGAGAGCTATCTGTCTCTCTCTGCCAGGAATGTTCTACTCAGTAGTGGCGGGTAGATTTGTGGTTGGTTTCGCTGATATCTTCAGCAGGCCTTCTTAATTCCAACATCCTGAGAACGCAGGTTGTCTCAAAACACAGCTATATTTGGATGAATTTATATTCAGAAAGCAAAGCCTGCATGAACATATATTCCCAATCCTCCTGCCCAGTTTAATTTCCAATTTTAATCTTTTGTTATAATTACAGGCATTAACATGGTATTTCTTCCAGGTTTATGTAGGTAACAATTGATATTCTGTATTACTTCATTTTGCTTTGTTTTCTGAAAGGTAGTTCTTAGTAATGTTAGTCATAAACCATGGGAAAATAGAGTGGAGTGAATTCTTTTTTTTTTTCTTAATTACATTTGGATTTTTTTTTTCTCATTTCATCCTGAAAAGAAACACTAATTAATCTGCAAATGCAATGGTCTTACCTAAGCAAATGTAGGCTTTCAAACCAACATTTGGCAGAAACAGTCCGTGTCAATTTGCATTTGCCAGCATTGAAAACATGAAAGATAACACAGACTAATTTCATGCTGTCAAACTGTCAAAAAATATGTACATGCAGTATGTTTTGGGCCCATTACTTTTCAGATTAAAAAAAAAAACAAAGGGAATTTATTTTAGACTTTTGTCATTTGACAAAGTAAGGTTTAACTGATTATTATTATCGTTATTATTATTATTTATACAGAGTTAACATTTTATTGTTTTATCTTGCTATGTGAAGCAATTTGGGCGGCATGTTTGTATGAAAGGTGCTATATCAGTAAAGTTGAGTTGAGTATAGAGAAACCATGGGACAAGAAACGCAACACGTTGGATGCATGGGACATAAAATGTGTTGGAAAACAACCTTTAACGCACCTGCTGCTTTTTCTAATTAAAAAAAAAAAGACAAAAGTTTTTTTATTGACGATCTAAACAGATTTATCTTTATTTAAATGAATTATTTGTATTACCTTATTTAACCTATTACAGTATACTGCACTGATGTAGCACATGCCTCAAAACATCAAAGTGCATTGTGACCAGTAGTAATCAACCTGATATTCAGCTGTAGTGAAGAATCTAGTCTCAGTGTAATGGAACAGATCAATATCCAATGACCACAAGGTACTTCATGCTCTGTTTGTCTTTGTGCGTTTGTTTATGTGTGTGTGTGTGTGTGAGAGAGAGGTCTATTCTTCACTGTACTTCTATGTTTGAATGACTTACAAGTAATTTGCTTCCAGTCCTGTCATTACTCTTTGTGCTTATGTTTATGTGTTTGGCTTTATTTCCATGTACAGTATGTATCAAACTATTAGATTTGCTTGTCTATGCTGCCATGTAAGGTTGTGTGTGTGTGTGGTTTACCATCAATCTATGCATCACTGCTGTCAGCTGTGTGTGTATGTGTGTGTGACTGAGAGAGAAGGGAGAGAGAGAGGGCCAGGCTCAGTGCCACAGAGAATCACCCTGTCAGTCTCCATGTCTCTTCGTCGTCCCCCGGCGGCGTCACTCCTCTCCCTCGCTGCACAGATCAAAGAGCTGACACATGCCCCGATGTCCTCTCTCTCCTTCTCCCTTCTATCTCGGCCTCACACGCTCCGTCTCTGTCTTTCTTGCAATCTTAACCCTCTCCCTCTGTCACTCACCCTCTCTTTCTATCCTTGCATCCAGCTTTCTCCCTGACTATATCAGTGGGGATTTTGATTCCATTTCTACCGAGGTCAAAGCTTTCTATGCAGACAAGGTGAGTGAAGACACAACTTGTGCACTTTCTCAGACCTACAGGTGCTCACAGAGATATACGCACACACACACACACACACACACACACACACACACACACACACACACACACACACACACACACACAAAGAGCACTGGGAATGGGAATGTAATTTAAAAGTTTGGACAAAAGAACTGATGGAAATACATGTGAAGCTGAATAGGCATGTTACCCCAGAATGACCCTTGATGCTGTCAGTGCATGCAGCACATTAAACCCTCAGCAAATCTGCAAAAAGTTGAGATTAAGCAACCTAAGTGGATAAACGACTATTCAGAGTTGGCTGGGGTTAAATGGCTCTTATTCTTCTTATTCTTGAGACTCCAGGAGTTCCTGCAGTGACGAGAACATGTAGACTGAATCATCAAAGTGGGTATGAGTGTGCAAGTCCGGCATGGCTTCAACTGTCAGTGCTCTCAAGATGCTTTTAAACCCATTCATCAAAAACCACTTCAGGAAGTGGTAATAGTCACGTTTTACGGGCGTCACTCACTTCCTCCTAACCCAGTGGCATCTAATAATAGTATAATAATCTGTACTTCTCACCTCGACATTCATTCACAAACAGCTCAAACTTTGTTGCTCTGAATTGAGCCTGTCACACTGAACATAGCCTAAACCCATTGCTCTAAACCTCACATAAACCATCTGTAGCCTAAATATAAAAGAATGGAACACAGCTTGGTAGGTAGCTTGTATGCACATGTGAAAATGTCAGATCAGTGGCTCTCAATGGGAGGATTGCGGCACCTATGACTGGATTGGTAAATCTAATGGATCACAAGATTATTGCCCTCTTAGAAATAAAGAAAAAAATATATTCTGATACACAGAACTACATTTAATTTTCCTCTAATCTTTCTTTCTGATGAAGGAAAGACAACTTCTAAACATGCAACCTATGACGAGGGGCTTTGAGGTGAAAATGCTTCATATAATGGCTCAAAAAAAAAACAAAAAACAGATTAAGAATCGCTGTTAAATGTTCAATGACTTTGCGTGATTCCAAGTAAGCAGGAAAGAAAATTGAAACCTCCAATGTAAGTTTAATTACGTAAATACATCCAAAAAGAGTAAATATTTAATACAAAATATCTTTTATGGTCTTGCAGATGGATGCAAGAGGTGCTGACTAGCGTCAGTTATGAAAGACTACACATTCCACGGGGATATTACACTGCGAAGTGATGTGAACGGCAGTCACGGCAGTCTGCATTTTGCAAGAGAAAGGATTTTTATGTGGTTCCTTTAAATGCAATTTAACTTAATATGGAAATGAATTTCTTTTAAATTATATATAAACACACTCAGGTAGAATCCAGTGCTGTCTCAGAGGCTTTGATGACATCATAGTCTTAGACATCCTGTGTCCTTAGCTGTGCGAGAGAAATTGTTTACAATTTAACTCTCCAAGGTCATAAAAATCAAAATACAAGTTCTTCTGTCATGCGCTTTCCTTTGTTTATAACAAGCAAAATGTCAAACCATAACACTTGAAGAGAGGTGAAGTTTGGGTCAATAAATTTTAAATGCAGGGTAAGGTGTCACATAAACACCTTTACAGGAAAGACAATGCAGTGCCAGTGTGATCTGTGTGTTACTCTGATCAGACCCTCGCTGCTTCACCATGCACATGCACAGCCACACACACAGAATTACACACATGCAGTTGCACACAAAGATATGTGCTGTCTTCAGCTGTGAAACTCCTTTTTTCCTCTCACCCTTTTTCCCCTTCTCTGTAGCTGTCTGTAATATTAGTCCCCCTTTCACAAACATCACACAGGTTGCCTTTAAAAAAAAAAAAAAAAAAAAAGAGCAATACCTTTTTCCTTGAGAAAGAACAGACTGTTATGGTAATGCTTTAGGAGCAGAACAATGGGGAAAGTTTGAGGCGTTCCCTCAGAGATTTGTTGGAAACGGTGAATTATTCTGCATAAATGGAAGGGAGAGAACAGAGAAGCATCCGCAAGGGAGGGAGAGAGACAAGGATAGGCAGAGATGGAGGGATGAGGAGGAGAGGGGAGGGAAGGATCAAACAGAGCACAGAGAACAAGTTTGTGTGAACTGACTGTACTCTGCGTGCATGTGGGTGTGTGTGTGTGTGAATCAGGGAAGCTGGTGTGTTTTAGGAGGAAAGTGACAGTGCATGGAGAGAGAAAGAGACAGAGGGAGAGAAAGCCAGAGCTGGGTTGTTTACCTGGATGCTGTAGTTTAGGGCCACTGACTGGAACCTCTACATTATTCAGCAACACAGCCCGCAGACAGCCAGACAACACTAAAACACTGATTTATACCACTCCCCATCTCTCTATCTCTCTCTGTTTTTCTGTACTCTGCTATCCCCCCACCCCTTATCTCTGCCTGGGTTTTTGTTTTGCTATCTCTGTGCTATGTGTGTACATCTATCATGATTGTGTTTTGTTCACTGTGTGTGCGTTTACATTTTTCCTTATGTGCTCAGGGCTGCAAGCTGATGGAAACAGCCGACCAGGATCAAACAGACTTCACCAAGTGTCTTGCGATCATGGTGGAGGAGATTCAGAGACGACAGTTACAGGTAAACACCCACCAAGCACACACTTTCATTCTCCCATGATTTTGAGTTAGCCTGGACACAACGTGAAGACTGGAAACAGTGGAAAACATCTAGCCTGGCTTTATCCAAGCACCTCTAAAGCTCACTAATTAACACGATATATGTCATTTGTTTAATTCCCGCAAAAACCGAAGTGAAAAAAAAACAACTAGTTGTGGTTTTAACAAGGGGTTATGCGTATATATACAGCAGACAGATATGAAAGTGGTATCGGTCTTCTCGCCTAACTCTTGGTAAGAAAACAAATTTTTTTATTTCTAAAAATGTTGACTGCAACTGCTCTTGATCGGCATGTCAGTGCCACACATTATTTAAAACATTATTGTTACAGTTATTATTATTAGAATAATATCAGTAGATGTATCTTTGGGCAAACTGAATAAGTAAAGCTCTCCTCTCCCTCAGCCTCTGAGAGTTTTTTGCCTTTAAGGAAGGCATTCAGTCCTTAGGTACTTAAGATGAGCTGCTCGTAGGTCAATAGTGCTGGACTGTGGGTAGATCCCAGGTGTGATTGTGTGTGGGTGTGTGCATATGAAACAATGTGCTGCAGGAAAAGAATATTCATGCTTCCTCAACATTCCCTGAAGAAAGAGGTGTTGAAAAATATCATAGGAGGAACATTATCCACATTTACACCTACACACAGAATGCAGCGTGTAATTGTGATTTGCCTGTTTTAAGACAAAATGTTGTTTTTTTTTTTGTTGCAATCTTTTCAAAGTGTAAAACATTTCTTAACGGCCTGATCTTCAAAGGGCCAAAATGAGCTGCCAGCCAGAGCAAAGACCCGTGCCCAGCCAGCTGCTGCAGAGCCAGGCAAACATAGCAATCTGATCCAGAGAGTTTGACTCAGTTTCCGTTCTGACTCTCAAAACGTTACATCTGAATGCTACAAAATGTAAATTACAAGAAGAAATATGTAATATAATAAACAGTATATTTAAAGACTTTTAACAATTATCATTTTTAAGATAAATAGTCTCATTGGAAATAATGTTTTGTCTGTCTCTTTTTCCTCTCTCTTGCTCCTTCTCTGTCATTCTATTTTCTGCATTATTACAATTTTTAAGAACGATGCTGAGTGTTGCTCCAATCACCGCCGAGTGCCCCAATCACATCACATCTCTAAGCTGATGAAAGACCATGGAGAAGATGCTTACAGACACACAAACATGCACTTCATCTCGTATGCACACGTGTTGCAACACTTGTCGCTCTGCTCTCTCTTTTTTCTTTTTTGGTGTCAGTTTCTAAGAGAAGATATACTTTTGTCCTTCCCTTCCTGGATGAGCCTTTCTTTTTTTCTTGGCCTGGCTAATATTTACTCTGCCTTTGAACTTGGGGCTGAGTGTTTGTCTGTCTGTCTGCATGCAAGAGATTGGAGCCTTGCAATCAGTTTTTGATGCCCTATGTGTTGCTGATGATGACTGTTTTTTGTTTTTTTTTGTTTTTTTTTTTGTTGGCTGGGGTTTTTCCTTCCTGCTATGACTCTTATTTGAACTTGGGTTGCCTTCAACACTTTGTGAATAGGCATAGGTTTTTTTTTTTCTTTCATAAAAGAATAACTTTTCCTAATGATTTAAGGTCATGCCATGTCATTTTCTTCTTTTTGCTCACCTTCACTAATTTCCATCCACTTAGCCCGTTTAAATGAACCAAATGCGCCGATGAAATAATAACAGGATGACTTGCAGATTACTGAGCATTTTGCTCCTGTTTGAGCTGTTTAAGATTCAGTATAATAGCCTCTGAATGTTTTCCTCCACACAGCATCGCGCTTGATTTAGAGAATTTATCTCATATTGTGTTGGGTGAAATCCCAAAGAATGGTATCAGAGGATTATGGTGGGTGGATGACTATGAGTTTGTTTGTGTGTATACATATAAATTTGTATATACGCGTTTGCGTGTTGACTTCTCTGTGTGTATACATCGGAAAGTGTGTCTGTGTGTGTCTGTGTGTGTCTATGCTGTGCATGTGTTTGTGATAGGCTAGTTTGTGTGTGTGTGCGCGCGCGCGTATGAATGCATGCTGGTCTGTTTGTCTTCTCACAGCTCTGTCCTAGTTACCAGCCACATGTATTTGATATTGTTTTCACCTTGTGAGTCGTGTGTGCGTGCGTGTGTCTGTGTGCGGCATCAGAGCAATATGTGGTCCTGAAGACACCTAGTGTAGTGCTAACTACCACAAAGGCGGTTTTGAGTACTTTGGCAGGTGTTTATATGTCTGTCAGTCTTGTCACCATGATAGCGTCACGACCATGCAAGAAGAAGTCACGAAACTTTTCAAGTGTGTAGCCAACATTTGTTGAAACAAAATAATATACAGACCATCCACAAATTAAAGGAAACATAATGAATGCAGATGCTTCCACACAGGTGCAGTGCATGGTACAATTAGGCAATTAACATCTAATCATGCTCTGTGGCATGTGTGAAATTGATGAGCACACCCAGATGATTCTGATTTTGTGTCTTAGTGACTTTGAAAGAGGGTTCATTGTTGCGGCACGGATGGCAGGAGCCATTCAGTCACAAAGGCTGCTCAACTGTCACAGCAAGAGAACGGTACAGGCTTGAATGCTTGACCCCTACAGTGAGGCGATCCGATGGCTCTGTTGTTCTGCGGGGGGCATTTTGCTGCCATGCTATGGGTCCACATGTCCCCTTAGAGGGAAGGGTCACTGCAAATGAATACAAAGTTGTTGTGAGTGGTCACCTTTGGCCTATGATGAAAGCATTTCTATCCTGATGGGAGTGGTCTCTTTCAGGATGACAGTGTCCTCTCCCACCCCCATCCATAGCACTAGGGGTCACTGAATGGTTTGATGAGTATGAAAATGATGTGATTCATATGCTTTCAACAGATGTCACAAGATCTCTGCCGAGTTCAACACCAATATATATATATATGTGTCCCTCAGTCCAGGACATGCAGTTACATATTATGCTGATGCTTTTCACTGCCATCTTGATTCTATAAAGTACCCCACTCTGATAATATTGTACGCGTCACATTTTAAGAGGAAGTGAACTCTGTCTCTGCCTCACCTGTTGTGCAGTGACCAGAGATTCTTTCTTGGTCCTTTTTCTATAGTTAGACTGTGGTCTTAGTCTGTGCCTCATTAGGATCTGTCTCTCCCTCTCGCTCGCACTCAGGGGAGTTTGTTTACCAAGTGTTGTTTACAGTTTCGGTGATGCCTCTGCATATGGGGGTGTACGCCAGATGTTGAAGTGACCTCAATCTCAGCATTCAGTTTTGCTTTAACTCCATCTTCTGAGGCAGTTAGAAGTTAGTTACAACACATTCAGTTTGGTAAATAGTCTGTTCCCATTATGTAAGGAGCTACAGCACAGGTTTGATTTGAGTTCTTTCACCTATTAGCAAATGTTGGACATGTTGCAGTAATGGTAGGTTATTGAAGTAGTAAAGGGGAAATTAAGATGTATTTCAGAGTGGCTGAGTGACACTGCGGGACATTCTTGTTCTGCACTTTAAAATGTAGGCAATGTGATCTGACTGATTAGTAGCTGTACTCCCCTGATGTATGGTCAAAATTAGCAAAGGTAATAGAAAGTAATTACCTCCTACCACTGGTTAAAGCGAGATTTGGCAGGTGGGGGAAACCTAGGATACTGTCGGGGGTGGAGTCTGCACATAGCATGCTGCCTGATGGCCAGTCCGACTATCGATGAGAACGGAAAAAGGATGTGTATTATGTATGGAGGTGGGCTGTGGGGTGTCATACAGAACGTTTCTCATTTGTTGAGGGAGTATCTTGATGGCATTCAGCTGGATTAACTTTATTAATTCCCTACAGGGATTGATAAAGTTTTTCTGATTCTGAAAGAATGCCAGGTTGCATCACATGAAATCATTATGTATGAAACTGCCAATCAGATTTATTTACTTATTGATAGAAGGTGCCGCAACGCCGTTCTGGATCGCTCAGGCCCACTTGAACCCCTGCCTCCCACGCTCTGTTTATTTATGTACAGTGTACGGCTGAAGTGAAAACACACAACAGAAAGTGTGACTGATGGTGTTTGGTTCAGTTTCCATGCTGGTGTGACTGTCAGTTGTCAGCCTGTGACAGCGCCTCTGCCCTCCAGACTCTGTTGGGTTTTAAACCTGTCAGCACTGATGCTTGACTTCTTGGGGACTTTGTATAAGGATATAACTGCTGAAAGCTGTAAATAATATACTTAAGTAAACTGCTGGCTCAAAGTTTAAAAAAAAAAATTAGCTCTGAGGTTGCAGGAAGTGGTATTAGGCCCTGTTCATACACCTTGGGTGATCCAATCACAAGTGGACAGGTCTAGTCACATCACACCTGCGTCTCCACATGTCTCGAGTGGCAGCTTGTCATCACATCTCACTCCCCTGCTCTCGATACAAATAAACATGAATGCAATTTCTGTTTGCAAAGACCTAATGCGTTGTTGTTTTTAACCAGTGGGAGGCTGCAGAGCACTTCCTGTGACTTGTCTCCTGGAAATTAAAAAGAAAAAGAAGAACAAGTCAAAACAATAGACTGGGTTTATTCCTTGGTGTGTTCCAGGTAAACCGAATTGTCCAAGATGCTCTGCGTTGTTTTAATGTTGTGACTGACGGCTGTATCTCTATGGGTAGGCGGACAGCGCAAACAGAATGTGGGCATATGAGGCCCAGACCACCTCCAAATGTGGAGGTGTGGTAATAATGCATTTGTCAATCTATCGATAATTCCCCAGGTTGTCTGTGGCACTCAAGTTCATTAGTTCCAACTGGAGATATATAAAGCCATGTAACCAATATACAGAATACTTTTGAAAAATGGAAAAGCCATTGCCTAAAACAGCTGGGCACTGTAGGTTTTCAGCTGTGGATTTGCTGCATTAACGGCGTGGTGGGACGGTATATGTGGGATTGACTTAAAACTACACTGCCTCTGTTCATGGTACAGTAATAAAAGAACAATACACCTAGTGAAATAGCGTGGCTCACTGATGTGTTCTTAATAGTTTATGGAGAACAATGGACCTCGTAGCACAGAGGCACACAAACAATACTTGTCAGCAGGATAAATTCATCATCGGTTTTGGTCTTATTGTGGAAGAAAAATGTTTTAACTTCACCAAGGAGCTTATGTTTTAGACTGGAGCAGCCATCATGAAATCAACGTAATTGTCTGTCAGAATGTGAGTTTTTTTTTAATCCAAATGCAGAAAAAAACTTTAAAACTTTTTTTTTTCTTTTTGTTTGTGTCTGTTCCTCACTTTACCATAAGCTCCAAAAAAAAAAAAGTGTTTTCTCCTGTCACTTCAGCAGCATCCTGCTAGAAAATCAAACCACTGTATCAAATCATTTTTCTGTGTTTTATTAAGCTCTGTTTATCTTTCCAGGTGGATGCAATAGTGACTCTGGGTGGTCTGGCGGGCAGATTTGACCAGACCATGGCATCTGTGGAGACACTCTACCACTCTCTGTCCATGACACAGCTGCCCGTGTTGATTATACAGGGGACCAGCCTGGCGTATCTACTCAGACCAGTGAGTGTTATTATAAACACACAGACCATAGCCTTCACATGTCTACATAAACATACCATGAAGTTCCCCGCTGTGCTATTATTCTCTTCTGCCCACAGTTTTTCGTTTAATTTTCTCTCCTTTGAGCTACAGAGCCAGCCGACTATTCTTTTTGTGAAGTATTTCACTTTTCAGTAACCTAAAAGTGGACTCATTGCGGCTATATCTGTCTCATAAGTTGCTACACACCCAGGCAGACCCACAGTGTATTTTCACCACACTAGACTCACATTCTGCTCTCCTGCGCTAGCATCTCCTACCTCTTCTAATCATCCCTCTCCCAATCCTTCTCTTCATTTTCTGTTCTCTCTCGAAAATGTTCTTTTCCTTGTTCTGTTTCCACCTTGATTGGAGTGTTCAACACTTTGTTTCTTTGTTAAGTAATCACTTCAAGAACGCACACACATACACACACACTTCTCTGCTCTTATGGTGTCCCACTTTGCTGTTGTGCATGAGAGAGAGAGAGAGTGAGTCTCTTTTGATGCTCCCAAATTGTTTTTCTTCAATGCCAACCACTTTCTCATGCTCCTCAGTTGATTGAATTTACAAGTGGGTTGAGCAGCCGCCATTTGGGACACTGCTCTTTTTTGTCCTTCTTTTTTTTTTTTCCTTTTTTTTTTTTCCTGTGTTGTTTATTTGTGAGATCTTCAGGACAAACAGCCAACTGTCACACTTCCTGATAACACCTTATAACACATTAAGTATGTAAACTTCTTTCTTATGCACTCCCTCCGCACTTCTTGTCATTATTCCAAAGGCGCGCTCTCATTTGCTGCTTCATACCTCGACACCTCCAATTAATCTTACTTCAGTGAGGGTAAATTAAGCTCGTTTGTCAATGCAGCTCCAATTCACCAGCAACTGATGAACGCAGACGCCTGTACATGAAGGTGAACGCAACCTTCGAAAGGCCCAGTGCTATTTGTTCAAGTTACATCTGTAATTGAAGTGTTTACAACGTTTGCCAAATATCCTCGCCACCCGTATTCCGTGCAATCATGACTTTGTTACATGCTTAGCTTTGGGATTTGGTGATACAATCAATACACAAAGAATTGCTCAAGTTCTACACAGTCTCACATGCACACACATGCAAATTAAGACCAGACCAGCCGCGACGCCTGTCAACATGTTGATGCTCCGACCCATGACTACTGAGTACTCATGGGTGGGACCACAGCCATCTTCAAACTTGGCCTTCATTTTGATGTCAACCACACTCTCTCTTCCACGGTAGTGACACTAATGTGGCGAAAAACTCTGTCCACAGACAGTCAGGCATATAAACACCTGCCAAAGTCATGCCTGCTACAGTAGGTGAGGCTTTTCAGACTGGTAGCAATTACCAATTATGTCCATTTTGCAAAACTGACAGGTGGAGATTATGTCACCTGAAAATAACTCTTTGCCTTAAAGCTAAATGCAATATCCTGCATCCTATAAACCTTTTTTTGAGACCTGCGTCTTCATTCTGCAGAATTCAGAGTATCAGAGCATGTGTATGTCTCAGACATGCTCTGATTTAATCAGGTTTGTGCCTGTTTGTTTTGGCTCTTGTGTCCCATATGAGGTGTCAAAGTGTTATTATGCTATCTTTGGGAAATATGTAGAAGTTTTGTGTTTTCCACAGCTGGCTGAGGGCATTGCATAATTCTCATGTCTTTGATTAAATTATGGGTAGGGACACTGCAAGGGGCTGCAGGCTTGTTTATTCAGAGTCCCTACATGACAAGAAGATGTTTTAATCTGTCTACGTCCCAAGGTGATGCTAAATTTACTCAATTTGGAGTTGAAAAGAAAAAGAATAAACTTGCGCTGAGTTCATCTGTTTTGCTTGTTTTTCTCCTGCCGCCTGCTCCATCGAGACTCGGTCGGAGGGCCAAGCAGAGCCACATTTCCTCAAATTAGTATCCCAGCCCCTTAAGATGCTTGAGAAAGCCTGTGTCGCTGTGGGACAGACAATGCACAGCGCTGTGTCAGCCCAATCTGTGCTATAAATCACCCTATAAGCGCATGCACACAGTCTAGGTCAAATCTACAAGCTTGTTTACCTGATGCCCTTTTGAGGAGTTGAAACTTTTCAGAGTAAGAGCTGATTTAAATGATTAAGTGTGATGCCTGAGATATGTTCATTCATTCCAGCTTCTGCTGTGCTGAAACATTCAAATAGAAAACATAAACATGAGGAAAAGCACTGACCCTGGACGGTTCGTTTTGTACTGAAATGAATAATGCAGTATAACAAATACAAGATGACAAAGGAAAGCTCCCATCTTTGGGATCCAAGGGGCCATTGGTCCCCACACTTTAAGCCTCCGTCCCACATTCTTTTTAAATCAGGGATTACCACTTCCCTGTTTCAATCATTCCCTTTCCCTTTAAGACATTCAGTAAAATAAAGCAGGCAAGTACAGTCAGGAACAATATTATTAATAATATATATATAATATTAATAATCAATAATATTTGATCTAATCAAAGACTGTGCGATTGTTTGTACTCACTGGTACTGTAAATGAGATATTTTAGTACTGTGTTGGACAGAAGAGGCATTGTTGTGCATGAAGGATATTTAGGATTACAACAGGTTTAGGGGCATTTACGGACCAGCAAACAGGAATGAGTCCTGTTTGCCATTACACACAAGACACACGTGTGGTTTCACTGATGTCTCCACATGCCAGTTACTCATTCTGAAATTGGAGTGTAAACCTAATTGTAGCCACACATTTAACAAGATTTTGACTGAAATCTGGGTGATGTGAAATCAACAGTGGCTTTAAAGTGGTGCAGGCAAATGAGACTTAATGCTTTAGCCTGCTGAAAACATAATTAATCTGTGTCTGCAAGCCACTGGCAGCAATGTCATAGAGTTTGCGGACATTGTAATCTACCGCTGCATGCCCAGGCTTGGACAGAACCTAAAACCATCTCTGAGTCTCTGTCTAATCTTAGCTGAGTATCTGGAGCCCTGTGCATCACTGCATTGCCTATCAAATTAATGATCTTGCAGATCTCGGAGCGCCTTCCCCCTGGTCACCTGAGAGTCACATGTCGCAGCCTCTGAAGTAGCTGGAGGTCGGTGAGCACAGCAAAAAGCCATACATAGAGCTCCATATAAATATACTCAAAAAATAAAGTGAACCCGGGACCCTTGACTGCCTCTTATACCTCTCTAGCTTTAAATAAACTCAAAACACTGCCTTAGATTTGTCCAAACAGTCACAGAGGAACTTTTAAAAATTAAACTTTCCCCCTTCAGCTACAAATTTATCTATAGTTTTCCCAAAGTTTCCGTTGCAGTAAATCTACCAGCTAGTCTCTCAGCAGCTCCTCCTGCATATGTGTTTGTTCATTTGCAGGTTCACATGTATTTGTTTTCCCTCTTCCTCATACAGCGTCTCCCTCTGACACACTTACACAAAGAGACTGTGTTTATGTATAGAAAACAACCTCAGGGATGTTTCCTAAACACCAAAAGCTCCAAAGCTTCGAATTTTTCCTTCATCCCTTCCCTCTGGCTCCGCAGCTCCAGGAAGCCAAGCAAAGGAAACTCTGCTTTAAACATGTCACACCTTCATGATCTCAACTCTTAATTGAGTGTGCCTGTCTTTGAGGTCTTTATCTATGTCTCTGTCATCCTTTTTGAGGACTGATATACATTCAAGCTTTCAGTGCTTTTTGTCTTTATATTTATGTTTGGATGTATAGCTGTTTGGGCATCTATAAAGCACTGCTAGCCTGCAGACATTCAAAGTGTTGAAAATACATAATTATCAAATTTTAGGCATTTTTGGTTTCCCAAGCATGCCTTACCAAATACTTGTGTATTTGCTGTAATGAGATTGAGGTGTTTCTTTTTGTATGCGGTGAATGACAGGAACTTTGTTTTGACCTTTTTACATTCCAGCATCGGGCTTTATTGTAACCAGTGCATTCAGAGCGAAGTCATTATTCAGCCTGAAGAGTTTGACACTACCTTGCACCTTCACTATGCGATGCTCTTCCTTTTTTTTTTTTTTTTTTCCCCTCCCAGCCCCAGTTTCTCAAAGGGATACCGTGACATTTTGAAATTTTGGTCGTGTTTATTTTCTTTGTGGAGCGCTTCAGAATAAGACTTCACTGTACCTTCAAAACATTTCTTTATCTGTTCCTCAGACGCCATTGAGAAAGACTTTTAACACTGTCAACCATCCTTCCCATCACTGACAAATAATGTTCTTTCTAAGCTAATAAAATGCACTCTAGTATACACTGCCCAATGATTTCAAGTGAGGTATTCATTTCATTATTATAATACATAATACAACCAGTATAACCAGGTTTTCAAGGATGGTTATGGGATGTTCCTACAAAAAGCTTCTGACTCCCTGTGACAAACAGTGAAATAAAAAGTAATTCAAAATGGCAAGGAATTCTTTTTAAGTGGGCAGGAACTAAAAATGGGTTGCAGCTTTGACAAGAGCAATCATTTATTTTAATGAGATTTGCTCCCTGGGCAGAGAAACTTGTATTTCTCATTTGGGGCTGAAAAAGTTTAAGAATTCTTGCTCCACATTTATTTGTTTTGTCTTTCTCTTTTAATTCTTTTCATTCTCATTGTTTCTACCTGTCACTGACTCTGTCACACACAGACAAATGCTCATTCATTTTTTTTCGCTAATGTTATGTTGTCAGCAGGGCAGCCACAGACTGGGAGTGAACACAGGCCTGGAGGGGGACTGGTGCAGTCTCATTCCAGTAGGTGGACCGTGCCAAACAATCACCACTGGACTCAAATGGAACCTGAGTGAGTAACCCCCCCCCCACACACACACACACACAATTTTTTTTTTTCCCCATTTCTGCCATTTTAATGATGCCACAGCAAATACTGAGTCTCCAACTTTTCTTGTTTTTAAACTTTATTTGTAGGATCAGTAGAATCTGAACCTTTTTTTTTTCCTTTCGCTCGTATAGTAACAACATTTTAAATGAAAGCTAATTTTGGTAAAGAATAAACTTTTTGTCAAATATATATGAAAGTTAAAGAAAAACGTGTCTCTTGTGAAATGAAGGATTCCTACATTCTGATTAATGCAAATACTCTGCAAATATCCATAAAAAAAATAGAAATGTCGTGAGGAGGAAGTAAGACAGTGTCGTCTCACTGTCATTTATCTTGCTGATGAAAGTGTCCAAAATAACCAAGATATGTGTTGAAAGACTTGCAGAGGTACTTAGCCTTGAAGATGTGTTATACATCTACAGTGAAGGAGAAGAAATCCTTGATGTACTAGCAGAGGTTATAAGACCGCTCTGCTGATGTCACATGGGAGTTTTAGCATCAAGTGCTGAGGAAAGAGCTTCTCCTTTCCCTGCACATAACCATTAGCTGCCAAAATTCTGCCAACTTAAATTTACCCTCACAGTGGAAACAACTTCCACTTAATTTTCAGTATGCATAACGGGATACTGTAAAGCACAGATGCTGAATTTCCCTCAGTCAAAGGAGGCTGCAATTTTTTGAATAAATGTCCTATATTGAAGGCAAATACATGCCACAATGAGCTTTTTATATTCTTGAACATAAAAAATCCAATCAGACATCCATCTGAGGACCCCTGTGGTCTTACCCCACTCTAAGCCTTCTAGCCAGCTGTGTTCTTAATGAGTTGGCACAGACCGAACTGCCGTCCGTACGAGGGAAACCTGGGCCTTCTGTCAGTGGGGTTGCATAATGTGTCTGCTTCTTGGTGGGTGTCCACTCGGAGCGTCTGTATGTGCATGTGTATGTTTCTGGGAGTCTATACACTTGAGCGAGCACGCTTGTGTCTTTCCGTGCTTGTTTAAACATGTCTTTATGCCTGTTTGAAGATGCCACTGTGTGTGTGTGCTTCCAGTCCTGTTTATTAACTTTTCCTTTTTTTTTTTTTTTTTTTTTTTTTGGTGCATACTTTTTTCTTTTTTGATCAGCTGCAGTGTGTTGTATATTTACTCAGCACACCTGTGAGATGGCCTTCTGAATGGTAATGAGAGGGACTTTAAACATGAGAGTCCTATGCAGATTAGCCAGTGATAACAAGATGCATAATTAATCACATGCATATTTGGAAGGCTGGAAGTAATGATTTCCCTCTGGGATGGGGAGGACCAGAATATGACCAGAATATGACCAGAATATGAAACAAAAATTAGGAATATCAGTTCTTTTCTCATATGTCTGACTGCTGCATGTCTGAGTGCTCATGCTCATATAGCAACAGTGCATCTTGTAATACCCATATTCATTGATTTGTGTATTTGTTTTTACATTTTGAAACAGGCGTCTGTGCCGGGTTTTCAACACAACTTGCTCAGGGAAGCCCAAATCAGCACTGTGCCACTCTCGGGTGACAAGAAGACTCTTTAGAAGTTCATTGAGATGATCCCCCACACTTGGGTTCAAAGCATTTCTGTGATGAAAAATGTATGATCTTTATCTAAAGAAAGAGTTTTGGGCTGTCAGCCATTACAGCTTTGCTGGCCCAAAGGAGGCTTTTAGCTTGCTTCCAGAGCTTGTTTCAACTCTTGCTCTAAAGAATAAAATTCTGCAAAGATTCATGTTGTTTTGATCCAAAGTGTAAATTTGGGATGAATAGACCATTATTGAGAACTTTTTTTTTTTTCTTCTGGTTGTTGTACTCCTGGGGAATGTGCAGGATGAGGTGAAACACCCTTGGTTCAAGTTAATTATATCATGTGTTCACTTTTTTTTTTTTTTTTTAATTAGCTGATCAATAATTTATACTGTTGTGAAATTAGGCCAGAAACAGTACACATTTGCTGACGGTAAAGAGTTTGGGCTTGCAGTGTTAGGATACAATTTTTGAGTTTTAATAATTTTTATCAAAAATTGGAAAAAGAAAAATTTAAAATTAAAACTTGCTAAACTGCCGGGTTGTTAAGCATTAATAAGGCACTCACCATTTAAAAAAATAATACTTTTTAATTTTTAATGTCAAACCAAAACATCTAAAAGTTCTCTTTGTTTATGTTTACAATTATACTATCAGTGCACACAATTAGGGTGAGCAAAATAAACATGACAAAAAGTATCTGGATATTGATTATATGGGGGTGGTAATATTTAGGGAGATGTTCAAAATGATGTGATTGAAAAGTCAAAGTACTTTTCATTGAGTCAAATGGTTAAATACAAAGTCTAAAAGGTTCAAAAACATATATTACATACATATTATCTGGTATGTATGTTCTTATCATGCAGCTAATTTCACTGTAATTGATAAGATAAATCTTTATTGTTATTGCACAATCATACTTTGTACAAAACGAAATTGAGGTACTGTCCCACATCAGTGCAAAAGAAGGCATACAAATCACAAACGTACAGCAAAAAAAAAATTGAAAAAGTAGAATAAAATAGTAAAATAAAATAAAATAAATATATCCAGGATAGAAATATACAGTGTATACAGAATATGTACAAAGACAGTGAATATTGTTTAGTGCACATGGCCTGCTGTCGGAAAGGTGGCTAGCCAGAAGTAAGGTTATGTGTTTGCATTGATTAGGGCTATTGCCCTGTTGTAAAAGCTGTCCCTGAGTCTGTTTGTTCATGCTCTCAGTGCCCTGAATCTCTTCCCAGAGGGCAGCAGCTTAAACACCCAGTGTCCTGGGTGTGTATAGTCCCTCAAGATGCTGCATGCCCTCTTGAGACAGCGGGTACTGCAGAGGTCCTTCGGGGAGGGAAGGGTATGGCCAATGATTTTCTGGGCGGTGTTAATGACCCTTTGTAGTGCCTTCTTGTGTGCCATGGTGCAGCTCGAGAACCACACAGAGATGCAATATGTCAGCACACTCTCAATGGAGCAGCAGTAGAAGACGATCTGCAGCTCCCTCTTCAGATTGGTCCTCCTGAGAATCCTCAGAAAGTGGAGACGCTGCTGGGCTTTCTTCACAACCTCTGAGTTGTTAGAGCTCCATTGCAGGTCTACGTAAGTTCCTAGGAGTGCACATAGGTGCACTTCTAGGAACTTAAAGCTGGGCACCCTCTCCACACATGCCCCGTTGATGCAGATGTGCTGCAGTTCGGACTTCCTCCTCCGGAAATCGATAATGAGTTCTTTGGTCTTGCGGGTGTTGAGGACCAAGTTGTTGTCCGCACACCACCCCACCAGCCTCTGGACCTTCTCCCTGTATGCCGTCTCATTTCCACCAGAGATGAGCCCCACCACGGTGGTATTATCTTAATGATGGCGTTGTCTGGGTGGGTAGAACCCTTGTAGACATGAAGGTCAGGCATGGACACCAGAGTACCAACTGTACTCTGAATGTGGAACCTTGGCGCCATGAGCCCATGGTACAGAGAGAAAGGGGATACTGCTGGCAGCACAGTCAACTCCTGAAGGTCATGGCAGAAGCAATCTGCTCAGAAACCTCTGCAGGCAATTTGTATAGATAAGATCAGTGTGTAAGACATGGGATTTGGAGAGCAAGATGCTCATCAGTAGAGTTGAAACTGACATCAGGAGACCTTAACTACCCTAATTTTGTTCAAGTTGGAGGGTGATTGAGTTTCCCTTGATGCCTTCCAGGGCTGCTCCTATAAACTACAACAACCCTGACCACACATCAGTTTCAGTTTCTGCCTCTTCTTGCGTTAATTTTACAACTTAAAAATAAAGGAACATACAGATTCCTTAATGATTTATCAAGTTTTTTTTTTGTTTTTTTTAGCAGATCACAGAGACAGACTTGTTCTGTGGCTGTCTGGCAGCTATAATTATACATATGCTTATAAAATAATAATTTTGAACATATGAATTTACCATTATCAAGGCAAATATATCATTTGCGATATTGATTTTCACCCATCACAGCAGTAGAGGTTGATTGTACAGGCTTTGCATAGCAAACTCTTAAGAGCTTCAGCTTGCTGGGCTGTGAGAGAGGAGGGCGAGTCATGTGCAACATCACAAAGGCAGTGGAGAAGGCCTGTGGATGGCTGTGGCTCAAGAGACTGCTGTCTAATGATGCTAAAGGAGGGGAGTGTACAACTAAATAATGAAGTGACTGCAATGTAGTAAAGGTAAAAATGTAGGAGGGGAGCATAGAGTTCTATAATGACATGACTGCTGTGTACCGTGGACACTGTGCATAATAATGTGAATGAAATGCGGTGATGAGTGTGTGGGCTCGAGAGACGCGTGGACGTCTGAGCTGGCATGAGTCTGGCGTCTTTATCACCGCTCTCACTCACACACCTAGCTGCAGCAATTTGCACTGTCTCTCATTTCTTGGTGTCATTTCCTTTTTGGCTTTGTTCCTCGCCATCCAATTTGCTCTCGTTCTCAACCTGTCTCTGTCACTCTCACACTTCTACTATCTCTTCCCTCTCATTATTAGATTCGGTGACAGCTGAGCTACTTATCGCTTTCTGTATGTTACTTTAATTTTCAATCTTCAGTGCTAAAAACCCCTTAGGTAACTGTCAGTAAATAGTAATTGTGTGTGTGTGCACATATGTTGCCGTGCTGTTGCTTGTGTCTATTGGTCCATGCGTGTTTGAGCTTGCGCCCAAAGCATATATTAAGATATAGCTCAGGGAAATACTCCTTAATGATATCATTTCCCCTGAAAGTTTTCTAAAATGTATGTTAATATGTCACATGCACACATCATTATACACACCACCTTTCCAGTTACATGTGATAAATAGACAGGGATGTCTCCAGAATATTTCTAGGTTTGTGTCATTTAGCCAGGGGAAGACACAGTATGTTAAGTGGGAAGAAAGAAACACACAGATGAAAACACTAGTTAAAAAGAAAAAAATAATTTCACAGATTATTTACTCTGAATATTTAATGGATATAAACATCTGAGCCTGAGGATGAACATGTTTTATAGTGTTAGTGTTACTTAATTGTTAATTCTCAAATAAAAGCCACTATTTAAATGATCAAACAAAGAACAATAAAGTCATCTCTTACAATTGCACAGCTCTACTCCACAAGTACAACAACACAGTCATGTTATACTTCTTGGTATAACACCTAAGGTAGGAGGAGATGAGTTATACAGCTCTTGTTACATGCACAGTTCAACTCTTTGAGCAATTATGCACAAAGTTTTTTAAGTTACTTACTTGTGGTATTTCTGTTTCGGGTAATTGAAAACTGCAAGTCAGCACTGTCTGAGAAAATGGACAACACTGGCCTTTGTGCAGTCATCCGCCACCTCGGTCTCAAGGGCTTATCATCCAATGAGGTCCACAAGGACATGTAGGCAACGCTAGGGGAGGGTTCTCCTTGTTTCAGCATGATGAGGAAGTGGTAAATTGCCACAGAGCTGAGTATCTCCCAGAAACATGTCCATGCAGTTTTCCACACAGAACTCCAAATGACCAAGGTGTCACTTCGCTGGGTCCCAAAACTCTTTCGGTCTGATTAGAAGCAGATTTGGCACAATATGTCAAGGGACAATCTTGCCATTTTTTTTTGGCTGCCATCCAGCAATGTGAAATTGATCTTGTCCACCACCGACCTTATACATCTGATTTGGCAACCTCAAACAACTACAGATTCCCCAAGATGAAGAAGGAGCTCAGTAATCGCTGCTGTGGACCATTTTCTGGAGGTCCGAAATGCCAAAGAAGGGATCTGTATGCTCCCTGACTGCAGGTTTTCTAAAATTGACTCCTTCTACCTTAGGCCACAAACTCATCAATCACCCCTCATAAAGGACTTATTCCATCTGTTGCTGGGATAAATAAATCATAGCTATTTCAGAATTTACTGTATGTATATTTATTGTATATACATACAGCAATTGACGTTACCAAGTAGTGTGAAGTAGCCTATCCCTGTAAAAAGAAATGTAACATGGTAGGTCATGTCCTTAAATTGCTAGCCAACTTCGTAGGCGCTGAGTCTAATTCTGATAATTCTGGTGAGGTGAAATGAAACAAGGCTGTGGTAGAAACAGAGACAAGCACAGAAGTGACAGGGTAGGAGTGGCTGAGTAAGAAAAAAAGAAATACAAGGAGAGAAAAGAAGGATTTGGGGAAAGAGGTGAGAGCAGGCTGAAAAAAATAAGGTTGTGATGTGATGACATATAAGAGGGAGAGAAAGAAACTCTGCGGGAGGAATCTCATTCATTTGATGTTTGAGGATGCTGACACACAGCAGGAAATGGAGGATTATGGAATCTGTTGGGAAGTGTGTAGGAGCTTTTAGCAGGAGCTCGTATGCATGCACACGCTTATAGGCACACAATCCCAACTGTAATGTAGTCAATTTGCAATAAAAGATTCTTTGCCGTTCCTTTTCGCACAAAAAGTTCTTGTTCCCTGATTCCCTTATTTATTCCTCCTCTTCTGTGCTGTTTGCTTTTATTGTGCCAATTATTTGATATCAGATTAAAGGAGAAATCACAGGTAAGGTGTTTGCAGGGGAGTGAGTTTGCACAGCAGACAAGCTGGGGGAGAATCAGTTTCTTTCTTTCTTTCTCATCACCACAGCAGATGCTTGCCAATACAGTTGGCTAAAAAACCTGCAGCATCCTGTGTATCTAGTTCTGCTAGTTTCACTTTTTCTTCCTGTTATTTACTTTGCCCAGTCTTTGCTGAGACTTTAGACAAACCTCTGACCTATCATGGTACTGTAAACATTTGTCTTAATGGGTAAAATCATGCTTCAGGGCTTCTGTTTCTGGCTCCACCCAACCGGTGCTTTGGTTTGGACCTATCTCCAAACAATATCAGCTTGTAGAAGGGAAGTGAGGCGCTTTACGATCTTCTAGTGATGATCACCTTTCCGCAGTAGACATGATTGTTCATGTCTGATAAGATTAATTGGATTGTATCAACAGGAGGTGTGCATTTAGCATTTAGGGGGAGCTAGCTTGACAAATGCGGGTCTATTGTGCAAGCTCTCTGTATACACAGTGGTGCACATGAATTAATCAAAACACAATAGAATTTGTAGAATTTTTTTTTCTCTGTTGCCACTCAAGACTCCATTCAGTCTGGACAGCACTGAGTGCACGGTCTTAATTAGCCGTACAGTAGCCTGCTTGTTAGCCCGATAACGGATTGCCTTGGGAAAAGTGTATCTTTGCACCGTCTTGTGAATTCAACTGTCAAGCCTTCATTCAATAATTTAACATTTTCTCAAATTCCACATCTGTCTTCTTGTACTCCTTGCTCCTTTAAACTTATTCTTCCTTCTTTGTTCATTTTCCCTCTCCTGATCTGCTGCTGTGCTGCAATCTTGTACATTTTCATCAGAGGTCTCTACTTTTGTTTGTTCAAATTGTCCGTATTCTAAATGTCAAGCAGTCCATCTGTTCCTTCTTTGGACCAAATAATACAGCGGCCATCTGTGAGAGCCTTTGTGGTGTTTGTTTTTAGCTCCACGTCCTGCACCTGCATAGAATTCAGCCTTAAGATTTATAACTGTAAATGCAAAACCTGAAGTGCACTGGGACCCTTAAAGTTCACATTGCACATTTAAATTAGATCTCAAAATGAACAGTGTGAATTTGGTTTCCTTCAGAGAGATCTGACTTTGGTTTGATCATATATGCACAATTGTGGACTGGGCGGCAGTAGCCCCCCGTGACCTGGGCCCAGATAAGCGGCAGATCATGACATGACATGATATATAGACACATAAAGTTCTCATGACAGGTTGAAACAGACAGGAAGCTTGAAGCTTTTGCAACTCACCCCTGGGCTTCTACTATAGGTATAAAAATGGAAAATCAGTATCATCAGTTGGTAAAAGTGACCATAATTTTAAATCTCATGTTAAATACGGTCCTTACTTAGTTCTAAAATATATTTCAAAGCCTTTTAATAAGTTGCACGTTAAATATTGAATGATAAGGCCATTTTTTCTTATATCGTTTACTGTAGAAGCTCAAACTGGGTTGCTGACACCAACGATTATGCAAAATAAGGCTGAGCTCTTTGCACTTTTGATTGGTCATGCTCGGGTACATAAACCCAGACCGTGCACTTTTTTGGCCAGGCTCCGACTGTTGATTGGTGTTGCCCGCAGTAACACTTTAAGACCCCCCGCCAATTTATTTGCATTAAGTAGCCCTTACCACTACTTTTCCCTGCTCATTTTTCTTTGCCGTTGTGCATTCCATTGCCCTCAATCCACCCTCTACCTACATCTAGCCTGCAGAAAATAAGTGGCACCGGACCGCCCACAGCAAATAACCACTGTAATATTAATCTGACATAAAGGGATGTCATTGAGTCTTCACAGCCTTGAAAGCAGGAGAGGAGTCATCCGCTGGAAACCACTGACATGTTCAGCTCTAGCAGAGCAACCTTCAGATCACACTGTGCTTGTGTGTGTGTGAGCCACATTAATGCCTGCATTTATTGGGAGGTTGCACTCTCGCCAGCATTTTGGATTTATTTACACTGATTATAATGTTTAGCAGGGTCTGGCGCTAAATGTTGCAGAGCTGGAGATGTGTTTAGCTCGGCAAAGATCGTGCACTCATATTGAAGTCACTATGCTGGGATGTTTATGACCTGTATCATTTCCTGCCTTTTTTGCCCTTGTTTACTTGCACGAGAAACAACCCATGAAGCCAAGGTCATTGTGTTCCTTAATACACAGCTACACATTGTTACTTTCTTTATTTTTCCCTTGAAGCCTGTGCATCAGGAGGTCCAGACACAAGCATCAATAGGTGCAGTAGGCGCCCCTCCATTACCTTCTACAGACAATTAATGACATCTTATCCTTATTCCAGAAATTGACCCTGTTTTATAAACATACCAACAACCAACTGGAACTGTAGGAGGTTAAACTGATTGCTGTAAGTTTATGCACAGTGTATGTCTGTGAAACTGCCCTACATAAAGGTATTATAACATTCACTCTTTGAAAGTTTGCAGCTAACATTATCCCTCGACGTGATTAGAAACTGAGCCGTCATGCTGGGGTTGGATTGCATGGAAAGGGCCGCAGTTGTGGGTGTATGTATGGGTGAAGTAGGGGGGCTCCACGTAGTTCCTATAGGCTTTGATCATGGTGCAGCTCAAAAACACAGATCTATGGCCATACTATTTAGCCTAAATCTGTGCAAGTCCAGTAACTTTTTTTACTGATGAGTTGGACTTTTAAATTCTCAAATAATTTAAAAGCTAGAAAGTTCAGTTAGAAGGTTCAGTTTTGGCTTTGTTTTTTTTTTTTTTATTCCCTCCCTTTTCCTTTGCTTTTATGGATATTGCTTTTGTGTTGAGTCATTCAGTGCATTTACATTAGCGATATGAAGTCTTCTTTTGGGAGATAAAACTTTCCTTGGCAGTCATTAAAAGGATTTGTACAAACCTTATACCTTCATTTACAAAAGAACTCTGAAACAGCTAAACAGACACATGTACCGTTAATGAAAGCTAAAAAGAAAACGAAGGCGACTGAATATTTATCGAGCACATTGCACTCAGTTTAAATGGCAGACATATTAAATCTGTTGCTTCTGGCTTTTGAGGACAGCTGTCTTCCATAACTTTTATGGCCTGTATATGTTTAAAGTGAAAAATACACATTTGAAGTCATAACATTGTTATGATCTTTGACAACCCTATCAGTATAACAGCAGTCTCCCAGGGCTTGACACTAGAAGACAAAGATTCTTGTTTCATGATGTTATGATTATATATCGAAAAATGTTTTACTACAGTGCTACTGGAAGATTTGGCAATATCCATTCTAAGTCACCCTTCTAGAGTTCAGCCTTTGTCCTGAGTATAGGTCAGAGGCCTCCGCTGACACATTACATCGTCCGTGATGACAATTTTTAGCGACTTTGAAATAAGACTTAATCTTACTCTTGCACACACAAACATCTCTCCAAGTGGCTTTGAAATAAATTGCGGAGCTCACTCAAAACTATGGCAGCCACAGTTTAAATGGCCACTACATGCCTCTGGCTTTATGCTGTGTCTTTAAACACCCATTTCCCATTATGCTTCTCGCTGGCAGCCATCTATTATGTTCCTTAAGAAGTAAATTGGGGTCAAGAGCTATTGCCAGCAGATGAAATTCCTCCAAGTGTGCATTAGGAGGACTTTTAAATCACCACAAAACTTTATTCCAACAAGTAAAAAGCCAAAGCTCTTATGGATGATCATGGTTATGAAGGTCAGTTAAACAATAGGTCTCCATCTGCCACTGACAGAACTACAATCCTATATGTGTATCTCTGAGTGGGTGTGTGCGGGTGTGTGTTATGTTTGTCGTGCAGAAAACCTCCTTAGTCATTTCTTTGTGACTCAGCCCTCTCCCATCTTACAGCTTAATATTAAAAAAGCCTTCATCCTGCAGCAACACAGGCTGAGTTATGGCTTCAGGCACAGTGTGTGTGTGTGTATGTGTGTGATTGTGTGCATTAAAACCTGCTTCATCATGATGTTTTCGGCTTAGCGTGGATCATAATGAACAACAAATTTGAATAGCTGTCATCCACAAACCAACTCTTCCCTGCATTGTGTGAGCATGCGTGTGTGGGGGGAAGGTGAGTATGAATGTATCTTTTAAATGATTGTGTCTTGTATTAGCGGGCGTGCATGTGCGCTTGTTTCATTGTGCTCTTGTTTGTGTTTCACAGTGTGCCGCTTTCCTTTTATGTACAGGAATGCATATATATATATATATATATATATGTGTGTGTGTGTGTGAGTGTGTGCTATGCAAGTGACAAAGAGCGAGAGAGACTTCGGTGAACCATGAACAATGGCTGTCAGCCCACTGATGACAGAAAGGCTGAGGAGGCTTTCCTCTGTAAGGTTTCCATTCAGCTTGATATGCAAATAAGCTGCAAGTACTCCAACACTGGTTGTCTTCCTTATAACTTCAGCATCATCAGGCTCATAAATCCACGCACTAACAAGCAGACCCTCATACACACATACAGTACAAGCACAAACTCAAACAAGCACACATGCACATCAATAAAGCAATAGAATACTGATATTACAATATAAGTATAAAGTTTGAGTTTTGGTTATTGCAATATCAAGATATATCTCGAATGTTGCCTTTTCCAGGTCTTTGGAGTTAGAAACATTAAGACTTTAGTCTTGGTTGGTTTGTTTTTGTAACACAGGTCCCTCTTCCAAATGATGGAGTTAAAGAATATGGGGGGGCAAACAAGCCTAGAGTGGCTACTGTGTGATATAGAGGCAAATAATGAGTGTGTCAGAGCATTAGCAGGATTGACAATGGCAGTGCTCAAGAAAATGCCAAATCACATTAATGCAATAGAAGAAGACTGGGTATTTGGTTCTGTGGGCTTAGAGGATTCATCCCGTCATTTTGTTTTAATAAAGAGGACTAAGGAAGACAGTGAATGCTGTCCTACACGGTAATACTGAACTCATGACCAAATGTTGGCATCTGAATAACGTCTCCCACGTTAAATTGGTGCTCAGAACCCATAGCATAATTGCGGTAGATGCACATATAAAAAGCAGGAAAATAGACTCAGGTTCTGTTTGTGTGAGTGGAAATTGCTTTATAGAGAAGCAATCACAACATCTACACAACATATTGAATGGATCTTGCTGTAAATGTAGTATAACAAAATAGATTTGATATGAAATAGGATTATAACTTTGAGGGTGTGTTAAAGTTAAGTGATAAAATGTTCTTTGCACAATGTAAATGAGCATTGACCCACAGAACAACAAAGGCTATTTAGTAGCTGCTCATGAGCTTTTGAATCATGTCACATGATCATCATCAGCAAAGAGTGGTTCATTAGTTTTGCCAAAAGCACCAGTAATGATCCCACATTGCATAACTATATGTCCATATTAAGGTATTTGTTTTAAATGCTATTATGTATTAGGTGTCTGTGATATGTACTGTATCTAAATATCTATATCTCTATCATGCTATAAAATTACATACATACATTTTATACATATTGCTCACAGCTAATACATACAATCTGACATTTGCATAAAGAAGCACACAGACATGCCTGTATGTTTGATTCTGAGACAAAGACATTTGCATCTATGCATTCATGTATAGATGGAAATGCAGTTTACCTCTATACATTCTTTCCCTTTCACTCTCTGTCCTTCTCCAGTCCTTCTAAATACCACACTTAACACACAGATGAAGCCACACTCACACACACGCTGTTCCACATGCAGTATTTAAAGTGTCATCAGAATGGTAAAGGACCTTCAAATGACCCACCAGATGGAGTTTCTTAACTCATTCTCCCAGTGCTGCACAAAGAGACACACATGCAGCATTTCAGGGCACCAGCGCCTATGAACACATAGGCTAGTGCAACATGAGACGCATAGGGACACACGCACATATCCAACATGGACAGGTGCAGAGTTTGATAATAAAAAAAAAAAAAAAAAAAAAACAAAACAAAACAAACGTGGACACAGATGGATTTTGGCGGCAAAGTCTCTCAGAGAGCCAAAGCAATTGAGAAATCTTAATTAAAAGTAAACTTTGGGTAAGATTAGAAAGCTTGCCCTCACTGTTAATGAGAGCATGCTGTTTATGAAATGTAAGCCTGCACAAACACATCGGCATGCAAATGAGACAATGTTTTAATAAGGACTTCACTACATGTGCCATATTTTTAGCTGCGATCCAAACACGAAGAATGACTGAGCACAGAAATGCAGTGTTTAGACAACTTAGACATGCAGGCTGAATCGCATGTAGCCTGATTCGCCATTGTTGGAATGGAGTAAGTCACATAAATGTTCATTTGATAACATCTTAAAGCCCCTGTAGCACTTGATAGGCACTTTTCTGTATCCACACCTGACCTATGGCCTTCCTGTGAAAGCAGTGATGGAAATAGTTCATGACAGCCTTCCCTACTAGCCTCTTTGCTTTCAGAGGTAAACATGTTTTGCGAAGACTCTACTAATGCATGCTCTATTGACTAAAGCAGCAGGGATTTTCCTCACGTTGGAAGTTTGAAGAGAGGTTTTGTGCTGTGATGTCTGGTGCAGACTCTCCAAGAACACACAGTAGCCTTATTAGGCGAGTCATCTGGATCCCATTTTGGAGCTGTGAAACACGAGTGGAAAAACATTTTTGATACGAATTCAGGGGGAAAAAAAATCTAAGAATATGTTGACAGGACCTCCTTTAAAGTTTTGTTCTGCAGCTGAGATGAAGCGTTGCATCTTAAGCCTTTAGCGGTGTGTGCACCCTGAGATTTCAGTATTCAGGAAGCATTCTAAGTACAGGAAAGGATTGTTTTCAAAGGAGGGCGAAGCAGTGTACTTAATCTTGTAGTCAAACAGATAGATGTGTCTGACAAACTTGGTTCAGTGAGGTCTTACCCGGTGTCCCTGCCAGAGGCAGACATCTCTACTGTAAGATCTCTCCTTTTCCTCCTGTATCTCGAGATGCAAACGCGCACCCTGACCTTCTATTCTTTTCATATCTCTTTTTTTCTTTTTTTTCCCCTGCCTGTGTTTTTCTGCTTGCATGCTCGCCTCATGTTTTTGTCTCATTCTTTCAGGGATTCAGTCTACTAAAGGAATTAATCTACCCCCCCCCCCCTTATCTCTCTGTCTTGCTTTTACTTTCATATCCCCTTTCTACACATGTTCTCTCTCACTCTTTTCCTGTGCTACACCTTTCCACATAATGCTGCCTCTCTCTGCCCTTCTACACCCCTCCATTCCCCTCTCCTGGCTCTCTCTTTCTCTCTCTCTCTCTCTCTCTCTCTCTCTCCCCTCTCATATCCTCCCTCTCTCCTTCGCTACTGCTCGCCAAGGTCTTCGGAAATGAAAAGTGTATGTATTCTGTAGTGGTGCAGTGTGGCAGCAGGAGGGAAAACTGCTGTTTTATGGTTTTATTTATGGATCTGTAGATTTCTGACGCTGTGCACATCACGCGCGGGGCGGGGGGACGCAGAGGGGGAATGAAGGAGCAGCCTGATGTGAACTGCTGCTGGTACCCCCAGTGGAGCTGCAGACTAGCAAGGAGCCATACACACACACACACTTTCAAAAATTTTGGACCAAATATACATTAGCTGCGACCTCCTGCATGTACTCTCTCACACACATGCACACCTATACACAGTATGTAAACACACACACTCGAGTATTTATGACAGGATATTAATATCCACAAACACATCAACTCCCATCTACTCAAACCCTCCATCATGCAAAACACATGAACCATGACTATATCAAAATACATGACTTGCTCTCCTGCCTTTCTGCACTTTTGTCTCTCGACTGACTGATACCACTTTCCCAGCAGAGGGAAGTTTTCTTATCTGAAGGTCAACTTAAGCCAGAACAGTATTTGTCACCACACACTCTTAGACAAACCCAGCAGTGCCATCATAAACATTTAATGGAAGCGGCTATCATTGCGCTGCAGATGGTGCTAACACTGCTAGTGCATGCCTTGGCTCATGTCATGGCCAATAAATCGCCTTAAATATAATATAAGGAGAATGTCAGATAGAGAAAATGGACATTGCCGTATTGAAATCATAGGCGGGTACAATATGCACGGTGACATGTTTTCTTAAATAGAATACAGCCATATTTTTTAGATCAGTGGTGTTTGAAATCCCATTTTATTGTTAGAGTTAACTTATTACTATAACTAATGTTTAAAGTAATTGCGTGACACACAATTACAAATCAAATCAGCTGCTTAAACAGAACTCTTGGACGCTGTCATGTGGTTTTGCATCTGCAACGGTTCAACCAGTAAACTTAATAAGTTTTCCCAAAAAAGTACAAATCAGGGTTTCCTTATTGTTCCTTACTGTTTCACCTCTAACAAGTAACCTTGTACAGTCTATTTAATGCAGTGACATTCTCAATGTGATGAGAATGGCATTATATAAACACATTCGTAGCTTCATTGGGGTGATTTGGACAGCTCAGTGTTGAGCAAACACAATTTATAGAAAATGATTTTCCCTCTCACACTTTGACGCAAGATGAAATTTTGATAGCACACTGGTCTAAGGTAGTGGAGGATCTACCCCCTGACTGAAACAGTTCAATTTGCCTTTCAATGACAAGTCGTGTTAAAAGGGGAAATGTGCCTCTTGCTATAAACCCACTGGGCCAATAATGGGCAAAGAAAATGATCTGGGGTTTTTTTTTTGTTTGTTTGTGCTGGAGTACCTGTGATCACAGAGACAAGCTCAGTGTTATTTTAAAGGTGTAAACGCCTCGCATTTTCCTGTCAATTAAGAATTTCATCCTTCATTACAAATGATTTGTCAAATTGCCATGAATAATCCGAATCATTCATGATAAGAAGGGCTTCTTTTTCTTGCCTTGATGCTCATCAGTATCTTCATATCACAGAACAGTAACTGTGCTTCCCTTCCAGCTGAGAACGACGGCAGCGGGGGAGTGAGTGGAAATCGGATAGACAAATCGTTTCTAACAGGTGCTACACGCACAGAAAAGCCAAAGTGAAATAAACATTCACAGATCTGTATCAAATTTGAAAATCAAATAAACTGAGTTTATGGGAAATGTGGTCTAATTTAAAAAAAAAAACATGATGCAGCACCTTTAATGTGTCTTCTGAGAGTCTGTTTACAAAAAAAAAACAAACTATGATGAGGCAGAAATAGAGCGGCAACAGTCCTCTCTCCCTTTCAAAAATGGCCCCTAACACCCATAATTCCCCTCTCTAACTGTCCACTGCAGCGTGAGTGTCTGCAAGTCTTTCCTCTCCTCACCCACCCCTCTCTCCTGGGTAATTTGTTGTGTAAATATGGTCTACTTAAAGCTGACGGGCCCTTTCAGCTGCGGCTCTGGAAATGCAATTACAGGCAGCAAACATCTCCATTGTCGCACTGGAGGGCGCGACGCTCATTTCGGTCCTCCCTGCAACGGGGGCCGTTATTGATCGGTATCTGCTTTGAGGAGGGGATTACTAATGAAGCCATCTGAAAGCCTTTTGTGCCCAGTAAATAGTTTGCACGTGCCTGTGCGTGTGTGTGTGCATGTTTGAATGTGTGTGTGTATGAGAGACAGACAGGGATAATGTGTGTTAGTAAATGTAAGTGCCACCCGGGCCGTTCCTGTTGAGTATGGCTCCTAATGCTTTTACTGTGATGCTCTGCTGCCTCTGGTGGCAGCTCTTATTACACCATGCATCAATTTTCCCCTCTGAGTATCTGTTTTCCTCTCTGGCTGTAATATAATCACATTGTATTTTTTATAGCAAAAGCAATTAGCTTTTCATGCAGCCTGCTGAGGGACCTAATATGTGTGGAACAGTGGTGAACTTTTGTCTTCTAAGAAAATAGTTGTAGCTATAGAACTGGTTTTCAAGGCCTTTAAAATTAGCATCGCATTTTTCAGAGAATCCACACAGGACTTTTTGGTCCTCCCAAAGAGACCAACAAAAAGTGTGCATGCTCACTCAGTGGTCTCGCAAACTACTACAATACCTGCCTTGACTTCTCTCTAGCTCCTAGTCGACCCTCATGCCTCTGCTGGTGTGAACCTGGTGGAAACGCATTACCCTGCCGAGAAAAATCCTCAGGCCTGCACTTTAACACAGTCAGACATTATTCTCATACGCCCGTAGCATAGTGACTGTGACTCTATGCTCTCTCAATTATTAAGTACCTTAACTTCACACAGCACTTGTTTTCCTCCCCATTTTTAGTCAAGCCCGACTAATACCATGCTTATTTGGCAGTCTTTGAAGCAGCATAGGCTTTTTTTTTTTTTTTTTGTCCCTGTTTGATGTGCGTGCAGGCGCCTGTGGACAAATGATTTGCTTCATTCTCTCCTGCTTTGTTCCTTTGTGTTAATTTCCGCCTTTGCGTGAAGTGATTTCACCAATAATATTTTTTTTTGCATATTCATAAAATTCATATTTTTTTAATGCTCTCCGTGTTTGTCTCCTCTAGAGGCTGTTGGAACGGTGCAATTATCAGGTGTTGGTTTGGGTTAATAGTCTGCAATATACTCTGTGATGTTTGAGGCGTTGCATTTCCTGAAACAGGTTGTATGATTAATTGGACTCTTTATTCTTCACAAGAGAATAGCATTTGTCCTACTTTGAAACTCTATCAAGAAAATAGCTGTACTCTATCCTCTGATCTCCACGCTGAAAACTACAGATGAATACTGTCTCAAATTGTCAGACTTGGAATTCGTGGGTCTTCGTGCAGTTTATTACATTTTTATCTTATCAAAATTTACAAAGCCAACAAAAAGTGTTATTGATGTGAGATATTTTGCTCTAATGATGCACCAAAGTTGAAGAGGGAAGGAAAATTGTCCCTTCAAATGTCCTCCAGGGTTTGCAGCTAAATGATTAATTAGACTTCCGCTAAATTAAGGCTTTTGAGATCTGACAGTGTATGAAAACTGACTTTGTGTCTATAAGGAAAAAAAATCGATAACTTACAATGTTTTAATTCTTTTTTTAGTCCTTCTCTTACAGCTCAAATCAGTTTTTTTTTGTTATTAAAGTATTGCATTATATCCATCTGCCTCCTAAAATGTGGTGGAAAATTAAAAGTGATCAACTTATGTTGAAATGGTTTGTCCTGTCTCAGTGCGGTCTAACTTTGTCACTTTAATAAATAATCTTTGCGTTCACGTTCCCCGCCCAGGTAATAAGATTTTAACTGCATAGCAACAACGGTCAAATGAAACTGTTTCACAAATGTGACACTGAACGCATGCCCTTGCTATTTCTTCTAATGTAAAATCTGTGAAACGTTACACATCGGTGCCTTTTTTTTAAGGTCATTCGTGCGGGCGCAATACATTCCGAACAGATGGCAACGCTGTTCGCACAAATGATAATCAAACAGAGATTTTAATAAGGCAGACCTGATTGACAGGTAGAAACAAAACCTCACCTGCAAAACCCCTTGCCACCCCCCTCCCCCCCTCCTCCCCCCCCCCCAGCTCCAGCTGTGATTTGTGCCACTCAGAGCACTAATCCTTCAACTCACGTTCAAACACTGCTCATGGCTTACCATCACCAAGCAGGCAAAACCAGATAATTAGATCAAGATGGGAAAAAAAAAAACAAAAAACATCAAGCCAATGCCGGGAGACAGAGAGCTTTAGAAACTACAAAGTAAAGAGCTACAGTTTCTTGGTTCATGAAAGTGCTGAGACGCAAACAGCCTGTTTAAATCAAGGTCTGAAGTCACAGCAGAACTTTATGGGCTTCTCCATGAAGTATTACGCATAAAATGTAAACACACACTGAAAGGAGAATTTGACAGATTTGCTGACCTGTAGGGATAGAAATTCAGGAAGGAGAAATATTTAGCTTTTTGATTGGCTGGAAATGGTGATAACGGTGAGGGATAATAGTAAATGAATAACAGAAAGACCCGGGTGTAGATTTCCTAAGCCGAGTTTGCCCCGTTTCACATTAGACACGATCCAACAGTTCCACTTTCAGGGTGCTTGTTCAGAGCAAATGTTGCATGAATAAATGTAACTGTTAATGGGAAAAGCGACACACACACACAAAAAAAATTGTTATTTTACTGAAAGAGTCATTATTTTGCATGACTCGCTCACGCTATACACTCACTGAGCATTTTATTAGTACATCTGCTTATTTGTGCAATTATCCAATTGGCCCAATCATGCAGCACCAGTGCAATGAATAAAATCATGCAGGTAAAGGTCAGGAGCTAAAGTTGATGTTCATACATTAGAAATGTGATCTCAGTGACTTTGATGATGGGTGTTGGTGCTAGACAGGCTGGTTGACACTTACAGAAACGCTACAATAACCCAGATAAACACTATTTAAAACTCTGGTGTGTCACCAGATCTGAGTCCGGTAGAAAATCTCTTAGATGTAGTAGAACAAGATATTTGCAACATGAATGTGCAGCTAACAAATGTGCAGAAATGATGGATCAGAATCTCAAAGGGATCTTGTGGAGCACAAGAATTGAGGGTGCTTTGAGAGCAAAGAGAGGCCGTACCCAGTTTTAGTATGGTGTTCCTAACATAGCGCTCACTAACAATAGGTTTATTTTCATCAGTTTCTATATCATAAAACTGAATAACACTCCCAGCAACAAGGTTATTAAACTAAGTGTTCCTGGATTCATGGCCCTTGGCTTGTTTGAGAGACTCACACTGACAGAATGCGATTCCCCTCAGATAATACTGAGCTTCCTGGTTTGACCACTTGAGGTCAGTGTTGGCTAAGCGTCCTTTCAGGTCTGAACTGTTCAGTTCAGTCACTTCACTCTCAGCTCAAATTTGTTTGGAATCCCCCAAATAAGAAGTAAAGGACACTGGATGATCTATTACCACCTCTTCTTTTTGCATTTTGAATGTGTTAAACTGAGAGTGACCTGATTATCCCCACCACCCCCCACCCCCGGAGACAGCCTGAAAAGAGCACAAAGAGACAGTTACACATGAAAAAAGCGTTAGGACTCTTTTAAATGTGAAAATATCCAGGGCTGGATATGTCAGCTTGGGTAACTGACATATCTGTGCTCATCATTTGGTTGAAAAATGTATGTAAAAATTATATTGTTCATTTAAAATGTTCCTTTTCCAAAGGCACTCTCCTTGAGGAGTTCTTTCTCCTTCAATCCTCTACTTGTCATTATAAAGGATACAAAACAAAAAGCCTTATGTGACTTGTAAGTGGTCACCTTTCCTGTGAGTGCCAGCTGAATGATTCTCTCCTGGAGGGTTTCTCAGCACTTCATTTACCCCAAAGAGGGAGTACGCTCAATGGCCTTAGCATAATAGGCTTTGTGAATGTGTGTGGTTTTGGCTGTGAACCCTGTGTGGCCCTCAGCCTGCCTTGCAAGGTCCAGATTTCTGCGTTAAGACACAAAGCAAAGTCACGTGGACCACCTCACCCTTCGGTTACACGGGGACACAAAACTGCTCCACACCACATGCTCTCTACTGAGGCTTTCACACAGCTACATTTGTGAATAGCCAAACAACTGAAAGTACACACTGGAAATTAACTATCCACTTTTGTGCGCTGAATAATTTAACTTGACTATTTAAAGTAGCCATTCATGTAACTCTGAAGAACAGTAGAGCCTCATTACTGCTGCATTTAAACTGCATTATAACAATTTTCTGTGTCCAGATGACCAGGTCCTGCAGTTTGGGAAGCTGGTGAGCACCTCCAACACCTATGAGCCTGTTGCCCCTGGAAGTCCCAGGAAGCCTGTAACCGTGACCACAGACCAGCCACTACTTTGGAGCATGGGCATTCGTAAGAATGGGGAATAAGACAGTAGAGATTCTTCTTCTCAGTTAATATTATACTTGTCAGAACATCGCACACGAAATGGAAATTCTTGTTATCCCTACAGCTGAGCTATGGCAAAATCACTAGACTCAAGGAAAAAAGCTGAAAGCACTCTTATGTATGACCAAAAATCTAACCTACAAGTGTTTTTTTTTTTAAGTTAGTGTCAAATAATGATCAAGACGTGGTCAACCCAGAACAGAGAATTCAAAAATTCAAAACTGACCAAAAGAGGTAATTACTATTTTTAGTTTTTATACCACAGTGGTCATCCTTTTCAAGGATGTTTGTATGTTTTGTTTTTACTGTTTTCTTATAACATGCCTTGTGTTTTGTCACTGTATAGGGTTGAATATGCACTTTATAAGACCAGAATCCAAGCCTTAATCTATACAGACGACCATTTCCTTTCATTTAGAAAAACAGTTTAATATCACACAACAGAATTACAGATCAACATTGCATCTTCCTTTGAAAGTCTGCAGCTATCTGCTTTGTATTATAACCAACAGTATGCCTTTAACATGCTCCTGGGCCACGGTCATCTTGTAGCTATTAGCTACATCTGATAAGTATTATGGAACATAAAGTATTTGTGCCTTTTGATGAGTTTATTATTGTACTTATTAAAAGTCAGAAAAAAAAGGGTTAAAACCACACTCAATCTGTGGGTTTCCATTTGTTTTATTTACACAGCAAAATACAAATGTTGTGCACAGAATGTAAAAATGCCATCCCTTCAGTCCCAATCACACCAGCCCAATAACACTTTACAGCACCATCTCCAGTCCATACGTTATTGAAGTTTGCGTTTTTTGTTCTTGGCCAGGATTTAACCACCACTAGAAGAAAAACAAGAAAGGTTGTGTTAGTGACTCAAAAAATATATCCATATTCTTTTGTTTTCTACTGTAATACCCAGTTTTGAAAGACCACAATTTTCATTCAATGACAGACAATCAAATATCTCCACTTTGGGATAATGTATATTTGATATTAAAACTTAACTATGCTAGTAATAAGCAATGATAGATTACTTTATCATTGTATTCATGCCTATTCAGTAATGTGCTGAATAACTTGTGATGTTAATGCTATTTAATCACTGATAAACCAAATAGTCTGTCTCATGCAAAAGAGAATCCTAACATGGGCCCAAATTATTTACTTCAAATTTTATTACATATTAATAGAAACTCACTAGAATTTCATTTCATTTCATTCATTGTTGTCATTTCTGCTGGTAATTGGTCAATAAGGGAGTTGTTGACACCATCTAATATTCTGGGTGACAACTATAGACATGTTAGTAGACTTTTATACTGAAAGTAAGACACTGAATAAACTTGACCCACTGAACCATAGATGAACTGACACAATACCTCTCAGTACATTCCTGCATCCCCAATTTAGCTGTTACTTACAAATTGTTTCAGTGATTTAAAAACAGCTGATCAAAAAGGGAGAGGGGGTAGGATCATCAATAAACTCCCTGTCTCTGTCTCTCTCTCTGATGAGTCATCACTCATATCAGTAAGACATCAGGATGAGATTCAGGAACAATATCAAATCAAGACAAATCCCTTTCTCTTAGACCACCTCTTCACTGTTCTTCTTAGATTATTTAACACTTACAATAAGAATTCACTGTAAAATAGTTTTAAAATGAGAAAATTTTACAATGTAAATAATGAAGTTTTACTGCCACTTACACAATGATGTTGTTGATGGGGATGTGAATGAGTTTGACAAAGAAACCAATGAAACCCATGATGGCAAATCCAATAGCTGTGGCCATGGCAATCTTCTGGAATTCTGAAGGGGGGGGGACAGAAATAATCGAGGTTAGAAATACGACAAAACATTTAATTAATTACTTTATTATAATAAGTTACTCATCATGCTCATTCCCAAATGTGTTAGCCGAGCACCTCAGACTTGAAACTGGGTACTTGACTAGAAGGCTAGAACAAATATAGTATAAATGGTACCTTTTCTGTCGGGTTTTGTGCATCTTTTCACGAGCCTTATGGAATCCTTGACGAATTGCCGGCTGGGCTCGACGAACTGCATCACCTGATCCATGGTGTTTAGGCTGCAGACAGGATTTCAAAACGACAAAAATCAGTGTTAAAGCTTGGACTCCTTCTGTGCTGACGTTGACTTCAGCAGCCGGAACCTTTCCTGACTCCCACAAGGTAATACATTTTAATATACCATATATCTTCTGCTTTTCTATCATATTTTAACCAGTATTTCAAAAGAAATGTGGTTTTATAATTAAGAAACCTGATTTGAAGTTGTTTATGTTGACTAGTCAAATGCTCTTTGCTAGCTGACCGTAACAAAAGCTATTAGCTCGACGTAACGTTAGCTGGAAATCCAATAAATACAAGTCAAGGGTCACACACCAGTTAATGGGCTAGACTATTGTTAAAATACAATAATATTTAATAGAATAGCACTCTGCTTACCTGTTTCCGAGGTCGTGTTTGATGAGAAGGCAGTCAGAGGAGTGAGGGCCACGTAGCTTTCAGGCAGCTTGTTAGTAGAGAAGAGCTGACGTAGACTTTAAACGCGCATGCGTATCCGTCGCTCTTTTTTATTTTTATTTGAGCGTGAATTATTGTTACAGTGACACCTACAGGCTAGGAGGTTTCATTACAGCAACATGGTTCTCAAACTGGGTGGGCGGGCATAGAGCCACTACGGGTGGGGGCGGTGTGGATGACCACGGGGTAAAATATATTCCTTCAGCCTTCAGCTGGCTAACAAAATTGTTCCGTGTTGGTGTCATGGAATTTTCAAGTCTTTCAGACACTGTCGAAATGATTTTAATTTTTTTTAGGGAAAATAAACATGTTTTTCACTAAAATTCAGCTTGAAAAAAATATGGGGTATGCGTTAACCCAATTTATTCTTTTTCTTAATTATATCTGGCTTTATTCCAGCTCTTTTTAGTGAGCCTTCAACATAGGAAAGCTATTTTGCACTATTTTTAAGACTTCATCTCAAAATACTGACTGAAAGTACCCGAATAGCCTTTTTTTTTCTTCTTTTCCTGCACATTACTGTGTTTTTACTAAATGTAAACAGCTTTGTTATTAGGGGAAGCATTGGTCCTAGACTTGTGTAGCCACTCCTGCTGCATTCCTTTAGTTTTAAATTCTCCCTCATGTGATTTAGATTAAGATATGGTTTAATAATATAATTCCGACATTTTCTCTTGACCTATGGTGCGACTATAGCACCACAGTTAGAATTGGTAATGCTAAACTGCACTATTCTGTGGGCAGCGGCATTTCAATATTACTTTTTACATCAGTCATTTTAATGAAGTGACCTTGGAGTAAGTCACATCAAAATTTAGACATCTACTTGGTTGGCATTGGCTAAGACTTTAAGACCCTCCTTTCTCTCAATATTAATATACTAAGCTTAACTAATCTCTCAAAGGCGAAGTTCATACCACTGTAATATGTTACTGCATCTAAGGTCAACAGGTCAACCCAAGCATTTGGAAAATATCAAAATTACCCAGGGGCGCCATGTGGGGGGTTAAAAAAGGGCCTGTGAATGAAACGAGAACCACACCTTTATCCTCAACTGCCTGCATGCCTTAAGGTAAGGAACTCTCAGAGTATGATAACAGGTTTAAATCAGGATATGTCAAGCTTGGGACTGTAAATTAGCCTGACAAGGTTGAGTTGTTTTGATTTTGCCTAATTTCTGACTTAAGACAACTGTGCAGACATTTAACTAACTAAAACCAGTCTAACAGGTTTGCTTTTTTACAAGAAAACACATTCCTAGCATAAAAGGCTCTGCTGAACCCTCAGCATGCTGACACATTATAACCACATTATGATTACAACCATATTGTTGTTGGTTAAAATTTATTACCTCAGTAAAGTCACAAAGAATTTAGTTTTTTCTTTTGTCAGCTAACAGGAAAGGCATCTGAAACTGCAAAATGTATCATACAAGGCATTTCAATGAGTTCAATGAGGAAAAATAAATGTAAAGTTTTACTGATCAATAAAAGTATATTCTGATGTTTTGAGGGGGGTAATTGATAAGTTCAGATCCGTCATAGAAGTTGTTGTCTTGGACCTCAAGAAAGTCATCATCACTGTCAAAATGGGAACCACAGAGCTCCTTCTTCACTTTGGGGAAGAGGTAGTAGGTGCCAAATCAGGTCAAATGAGGCCAATGACCTCCTTGTTGTAATAAGAACTTGAGACAGAGGTAGCTGATGACTGCATGAAAGCCGCCGTTGTTCATTGTCTCAGACAGTGCTGAATGGCAATTTTCAGTTACTTGAAACAGAAACGCCACAAAACTTAGAAACTTTCTGCACATGCACCTGCATGTAATGAGAGCTGTCTTAAGTCATTTCCTTCTACCTTAGGCCATGACCATATCAATCACCCCTCATAAGTGCTACAAAAGCAGAACAGAAACCACTTAATATGGTCATCTAAGTGCTTTAACTGTCAACCACGAATGTACAGTATTTAATTCAAATTGTTAATTTGAATGGGGACATTTGGAGGCCTTTTGGAGCCAAATTGTTCTTCAACGGTGCCAAAGACTATCCCCCTACTACAGTGGACATTACAAACGGGTTTGTAAGCGACATGTAAGAGAGGTTTTCACAATGGGTCAAGACCACGCTGGCTAACATCTTTATAAGCTAACGTCTTTACAAGGTAGAACAGCATCTGCACTACAGATACCAAATCAACTAAACAAAGAATAAACACATAAGTTAGTAGAAGCATAGTAAAAAGACAGTTTTTCAAATTCTACAAAAAGTACTGGAAACAATTTGACTGCCAGTGAATGCTATCAGACAGTTTATATGAAATATGGGTAAAACATCATGCAATCTTCTTGGATAAATGCAATTTGACTAAAACATCAGATTCTTTAGAACGTTTCTAAAATCAAGGAGCTCCACCGATTTAGCGATTTTTGAACTGCATTGTACTTTGAATCATTTTCACAACAATAACAGAAACACAGGTGCCTCTATAAAAGTGCTTGGCAGTGCTGTTTACAGGCTGATATTTACAGTATACATAGCATACAATGTCTTCCACTGCACAGTTCATTTATCCCACCGTTCACTGCCACGTGATGCCAAGCATGTTGCAGCTGATTTCCCACAGTTTCTGGGCCAAGTCATCATTTGAGGCTGTCCTCGTGCACCTCGTGGGGGCACAGTCACTGAACACAGAGGGACAGAAAATGACTGTTACATAATGAATAAAGAATTGTTCACACTCAACTGCATATAGTTTACCATTTTGTTAGTCAGCAGGTAGAAATAGTGAGCAGCGTGAAGCAGGCACTCTGAAAGCCCTTGTGTATCTAATTGTAAATTGGCTCAAAAATACTGTGTGTACCTGAAGTACCCTCCACTCTGGCTCTCCAGGCCGGGCTCCACAGCACAGTAGATGGTGGTCTGCGCTCCCTCCACTGTTGTCTTGGTGAAAATCCTGAAAATCTTCACTGCTACCTGGATACACTGGTGCTGGTGCCTCCACAGGTCAGACTGCACCACCCCTGGGTGCAGAGAGAACACGCTCACCCCTGTACCTGCAACACATATACAGGCACCTACACGGTCACCCACGCACATACTGCATATTCATGTTAACACGTTCATGACCCTTTTATATACATGTGCATATTCTGTTATGATTTTGCATATGATTTACACATATTTCTGTGAGGAAAAAAAAACGCTTCAGAGATACAGAGACTGCACCAGTGACTGAGCTTGAGATTAAATTGTATCTATACAAAATAACCAAACTAGCCATGGTGTTTAAACATCTTGTTATCATCTGCCTCTTATCTGGGTCCAGGCCCAGGTTGCAGGGGTGACTGCCAACAAGTCCACAACACACCAAAGTCCTATGGGAGGCGGTGCCGTCCCCTGAGAGACTCAGTCTCATGCTCTACCAACTGAGCAAACCAGCCAACTGGTGTTTATATTTTATTTTCATTGTGTTCTTCTCATTTAATGTCCAATCATCTGTTAAAATCATAATAGACTGAGTTTTGATAGCTACACTCCAGAACTAGGGAGTCAACCATTAGATTAGAGTTGTTTTGTTGTTTTTTTTTTGTTTGTTTTTTAATTAAAGTAATTTCTTTCAGTTCTTGTCCATTAAGCAAGAGAAAAAAAACAATGGATTGAGAGGACAAAATGGTTCATTTCCAGTGAAAATCTTCTTCATATGTAATGTCCAGCTTTCTTAGAATGAGAAAAAGACGATTAAATGAAGACAAACATTTATGCAAGCTATCCAGTGTGCAAGTAGCAGTAAGCCTGGACCTGCTTATGCAAATCTGTTCTTATGTAAAATGTGAATACAGTGCACTTCTTCTGAATCACCACTCTTAACAAGAACTGTTCAGATTCTTACCATCTCCGCCTGTATCGTCCCTGCAACACAGATTTGTAAGTCAAATTTAAATCTAAATCTGCCAGTGAGTTTTTTTTCCTTTCTTTCTTTCTTTCTTTCTTTCTTTCTTTCTTTCTTTCTTTCTTTCTTCCAGCCTTTGTGACATTGTCTCACTAAACCCATTGATTCCTTTGAGAACGTGAGCGTCTCTCCTCACCTTGTAACCGTTTGGCTAGAGAGCGTGCAAACATGACATTAGCCAGCTTGCTCTGCCCGTAGGCCTTCATGGTATCGTAACTCCTCTCGCTGTTGATGTCATCGAGTCGAAGCCCCGTCCAGGTGTGAGCCACAGACGCCACGACAACAATACGGGCCGGAGCCGAACGTTTGATGAGGTCCAGCAGAAGGTAAGTCAGCAGGAAGTGACCTAAGGAAAGGAATGTGATCGGTTGATTCAGCTCCTCATAATGAATATTTTAGTACATTTGCTGTGTGAGAAGTTGTGCAAAGTGGAAAAGAAGGACACAGATTTGAGGGAACACAAATGGTGTTATTGGCTGGCAGTGTGTCATACTGCCAGCCAATAACACCATTTGGACACACAACTCAATACATAACCTAATCGTTCTTCAAAATGAGTTTAAAGAGTGTAACAAGTGTGTGTACAATTAAAGGAAGTTTGCGAATGTACAGGTATGCACTGTGTGTGTATGTGCGTAGATATCTGTGTGGGTGACCATGTTTTGAGCACGGCATGTTCTTCCATCTGTCAGCCTGTGACAAAAATACCGCAAAGGAAACCAGTCACTTGGAAGGAAGCCATGGTCCAATCCTGGGAAAACACTGACAGCTTGAAGAAAACAGTAACTCTGGTTCATATTCCTGGATGATATATTGGTCTGCCTGGTTGCACAAGACTTGTACAGCTTGTTAATAGGATCTAGCATGGGTAAAAATATATATTTTAATTTTTCTTTAGTGGTAAAATCCCACCCACCACTATGTAATCTTATTATTAGAACACTCAAATATATTAGTACTTGTGTGACAATATGACTTACCCAAATGATTGACCCCTAACTGCAGTTCAAACCCATCTGCAGTCTTGGAGTAGGGACACATCATGATGCCTGCATTGTTTATCAGGATGTTCACTTGTTTCTCCTCTGAAAAGAACATTAATGAGTTGGTAACAGTTTCCCAGAAGCATCATGTGTTCAATAAAGGGCACAAATGCAGTTAATATTTGGTAAATAGACTACTGTGAAGCTATGAATGCCTTGTTACTTACCTTTCATGATGAGTTCAGCGAACGCCCTGATGGACTTGGTGTCGGACAGATCCAGTTTCTTGATGACAACGTTCTCATTTCCCGTGTCTTCCAAGATGTCCGCCCGTGCTTCCTCTGCCCTCTCCAGGTCTCTGCACGCCATGACGATGCGTGCGCCTGAAAAACGATTGCATTTAGTTGACAATTGCTTTGAACTGTCATTCAACTAAAACTTTCTAACACAATCCAAAACTATGGACAGGTGAAGCAGAAACGCTACATTTCTACTATCCAAATGTGTGTAGGTTGGGTACTTGTTCCTTTTCCTTTCCTCTGATGCATGCTGGTTTCAGCCCCCTCATGACCCTCACTTAAAATGAACAAGTAAATAATGCAAATATGGGCTGGTAGACATTTAGATAACTCTACAGCCATTGTCTTCTTCTTCTTCTTCTTCTTCTTTTGATTGAGACTACGAATTTGTGCTACAAGTCAGTTTTACTTCGGGACAAATCACAGAACAAAGAGCGTATATTTAAATCCTTCGCACATTTGCAGGCATACACAGCTACCTACATCAATTTAACAGGAAGTACCTAAATCTGTCAGCGTACTTTTGATCATCCTCTAATGTTTTCTAAACTCTCAGTCAGCATCTCATTTAGCCACACAACCCCCACTCACATGAACACAAGACCCCCTCAACTGTATCATTCTCATTTGCCTCTGACGCAAATTAGGATGCATTCTCCTTAATGAACCCAGAATGGGGCTTTGAGGACACGCACACATACTCTCCGTCATTCACAGACACACAAACATGAATGCATCCTCCTACACCCACCAGCAACACACACACACAAACAAAATAGCTGTTGTGCCCCGCAGTTATGGATGAGGAGAGCCATTAATCAGTCGAAGCACTGTGTCTCAATCCCATCACAGTGTCTTTGTTTCTCCCCTGCTGCTCCCATTTGGGAAAACCCAATTGTTCCCGCATCTCCTTGGTCAATTAGATAAAACAGTGCACAAACTGTGAGAATGGAGGGTTATACCGAGTCAAGCTCACCCAGCGGATGATTACACACTGTAATGCATGCGCAAATGTCAGTATGCAAATAAGGGCGAAATACAAATAACGGCTCAAGTCAAGCCTGATCACTTTCTGTATATTCAGACTCAGTAATCTGTAATTATGACAACTCTCCCTCATTTCTCTTTCCAAACATTAACTTTGCTCATTTAATGAGTAATATGCACATTTCACATTGCCAAGATGATAAATGCACCTCTTTTATAGCCAAACAAATGCATTATGAAAATGGCTACTGTGATTCAGTGCCCCAAGCAACTACTTTCTCTTATGAATCCTTGCAAAGCTAATCATGTTGTCATCATACTATTACATAATCCCATTTACTGAAAGGTGATACCGTAATTTGTCAGAGCATTCCCCAGAGCACAAGAAGCATCGTGTTACATCTCCTCTCCTCCATCCCTGCCTGTGTGTTTTTCTTTCACTTTTAAAGAATCATCTTTTCAAATGTGTTGAAAAATAATAGTAATAAACAAATAACACTTCCTGTTTCACATTATGGGTTAAACACAAAGTTTTTTTTTTTTTTTTTTTTTTTAAATTACACGTCTTTCCATTTACAAAATAAAAGAAGATCTTTGAACATGCGCACCGGCGGCTGTTTTCAGAAAGAGGAGGTTGATACCATGCTGAGCCTCTCAAGTGCACACGAATGAACAAACTGAATCGCATATGCAGAACCAGTTTTCGTATTACCCACTGTGTGTGTGTGTCTTTGTCAGTCTGTGTGTGTACATGTTTGTGTGTGTGCACTGCTGGGTGCACCCTCCCACCTCTCTTTGTTGCCTGTCTGGCTCAGGAGGGGGGAAATGCTCCCTCTGTCCCTTTGATGCCTTGTCTGTCTTCCATCACTGCCATTTGTCTCTCTCGTGGATTTGTGAATTGTTAAGCGAGATGCTCTTTTTTTTTTTTAGTTGACACAGCCTCAAATTTCTTTGCTGTCTTACTTTGATCTTGGAATATGTATGTAAGTATGCATATAGTCACACTGACTAAGCAAACAAGTGAGTAGGATTAAACCTAAGTCTATGGAGGAGGTCTTTGGACAGGGAGCACAGTTAAAGACCACGCTTTATAGCTTTAAACAACCCAAGCATTAGGAAGCTCTTAATTCCACTGAAAAGTGTGGAATGTGTAAGTCACAGTTTGAAAGTTTGATGAAAGGAAAAAAAAAAAGTGGGAAGAAAGAACAAGAAAAGAAACAAAGAGGCAGGTACATATCGGTGCGACTGTGCCAGAAACACTGAGTCAGATGGTGACAGACACACAGCTGCGCAGACAAGCCTGTGCGGTACCTCTTCTTGCCAGGTCCCTCGCTGTTTCTTTGCCAATACCAGTGTTGGCTCCGGTGATGATGGCTGTTTTTCCATTGAGCCTCTCCTCAGACGACCAGCGGTTCCAGCACACGTTACTGAACAACAAATAAAGGATAAAAACC
>JBBMJY010000013.1:10656516-10708259 GCA_037833715.1 Toxotes lorentzi
TCTTCCGATCTGTGTCATTTTTTGGTTTAATCTTGCTGCAATAGGTTTACTCACGAGAGCAAGTGAACTCAACTTTCGTACAACCCCCCCCCCCCCCCCCCCCAAAAACAGCATTTAAAATTCTAAATGAAATCCGACAGGCCATGCTCAGAGTTCTGTTTCCTGCAGAAAAACAAAAAAAAAAAAACAAAAAACATACCCTTCTGAAACAAGAAGCACTGACTGCATTGAAAACTGTATTTTTATTGGGGTGAAACTTTCAAGTCCAGAAAGGTCCAAGAAACTAGTCCCTCATTATGATTTTTGGGCGAATTTAAATACTGTTTAGCTTCTTCCTCTCAATCCCCCCCCCCCCCCCTCCTTTTTTTTTCTGAAAGGTCAATGTTAACAACACTGATTCATAAAAACAAATCTCTAGTCTCTGACACAAAGCCTTGGTCATGATTGAGAATTAAGGAGGAAAAATGAGCGGGGGGGGGGCGGGGGGGGACCTCAGCTGTGACTGAAAAAAAAAAAACATTGCTTTTCACCCTTAAATAGCAGGTTGTCCTAATTCACCGACGATTTTAGAACAACGCAGCTTCATTTCTTGAAATGGAATCAACAATACGCTTGACCCTCTTGCACTTTAAGCTGAACCATTGCTTTTTTTTTTCCAGTAAAATGAAATGCTCCCAAAGACAGCAGGGGTTCGTTAGTTAAGTGCGGTGGTCGATCTGTCAGGGTTGGGGTCGGAGGAATCACTTCTTTCTCTGGAAGACATTGGCCAGCATGGCGCCAGAGGTGGTTAGCTGACCCATCTTGCTCAGGAACTTGGTCTTGGCATCCTCACCCACCAAACTGGAGGCGATGGACATGGAACTATGGGATAAAAACAAACAAAAAACACACACAAAAAAAAAAAAAAACTGCGTAAAAGTTTAATTTGATCACGATGAAGCGACAAGGTTTATCCTTGCTTTATTAACATATATGAGCTGAGAGAAATGATCCATTATCTGCTGAAAAGATTAGGTCCCTCTGTTTTGTAGGAAGGGAAATGCTGTTTGCCAGTACAGCCTCTCTTGATTTTTTACAGTCTAACGGTTCTGCAAGTTCCTCTTTTGAATTAGCTGAGACTGACATAGCAGAACAGTTACAGCTTTCTGCCAAGCTGCCCTCTTTGATTAGACAGAAGGACAAACATCACGTCCTAACCCTAACATCAACCTTCAAATTTAAGAAGAAATAACATTAACATTAAGAAATGTACATCAGCATTTGTGAAATTTAATACAGCGGAGCATTGTAGCGTACAGTAAAATACAAATATATCAATTTTATGCGATGCCGCTTCAAAAAGTTTTTTTTTTTTTCTGACAGGAGGTTTGCAAAGCTGTGTAAGCCACAAAAATATTAGGGTTTCCATAATATTTCATAATATTAGCAGGAGGTAAACCAACATGGCTTAAGCGTTATGCAAACCTACATTCTTCAAAACGTCTTAAAAGACACATGCTGTGAAAATAAAGACCCAATTTATCAATTATGGTATGAGAAGCCAGAGCGAGGCTTGACAGGCCAAAATGAAAGAGGAACGAAAATCTCCTGGCACGAGCTCGGAGTTTAACTGAGGGTTTGAGAGAACACACCCAAAACTGAGCATACACACACACACACGCATGCAGACATGTACACGCTTATAAGACCCATATACAGGCACGTCTCTTTTTTTAATGAGCCCCGAACACATGTTAACAAGATGGGTGAAAGATCTTTTCAAAAGGCACCCACAGTATGGCCGGTGTCCCAGCTTCTCTTTTTTTTCCCTCTCCTCTCCTCTCTCTTTCTGTGAAGATACCCACATAATGAGTGTGGTTCCAACACTCTCACATGTTCTCCTCTCCCCTGGGGAGTAAAACCCACAATACGGGCCCACCCCTAACACTGTTTAGTGACCCCTCTTCTTTACAGTAGGACTACTTCCTCCCCCTCCAAATTCTTTTCAACTACCACTCAAAGGCCATCACGTTCCTGTCACAGCATCCTCACGCAATAAAAAAAAAAAAACAGTATTTTGCAAATCATTTCAGAAGAGGCGATTGTGTGAACGGAACTGTTTGTTTGTTCTCACCCTTGTGCGTCCGCCATTCCTCTGTTTTCCACCTTGATTTCACACTCTTTGATCATAGAACTCAGAATCACCTGTGGAGAACATGACAAAGACAGACTTAGCGAGAATGCTGTCTTCACATAAAGGTCTTTGTTGCAGAAATGTCATGATTTACTAAAACATCTCTTCTTGGAATACAACGCCATGTACACAACTCTTGTAAACAGCATGCTTTTAACTACAGGAGTGGTACGCAACAGGCGAATGTGGGTCGAACTTCTGTCATGACAAAACAAAGCAGGAGAACGTGCATTTGTATGTTCGCCTGTTTGAGAAAATGATTCCTGCCTTAGAATCTAGTATGTAGCCCTCACAGATAGCGTGGATGTGCAGAGAGGATAAGAGTCAGCTGATTGTTAGTCACCTTGGGAAAAGGCTCACATGAAATGGATCCCGTGAGATTCTCAGACACAAATAAATATGGTAGAGGTGTGCGTATGAGTGTGTCTGAGAAAGAGGTGAAGAGTCAGACTGTCTGTCTTTACCATTATTGCGTGAGATCCCCCGGGAGTACGAGATAGCAAAGGAGGAGACAGTCGGTCGGCCGGTCAGTGCGTGAGCACGCAGACGGGGATACTGTATTTTGCATATGCATTTGTGCATTTTAAGCTTTTGCATTATGCGAAATCCCCCCATTGTGTGTGTGTGTGTGTGTGTGTGTGTGTTTGAGTGCATGCATGGCTGTAGGTCTCCCGACCTCGTGCTCGGGGGAGAGTTGCTCCATGTCAGCGCGGAGACACCTGAGGCCAGGGAGGAAGTGGTTGACCATCACCTCCTCAGAAATGACTGCATGGGAAGTTAAGGAGTGGACTAAATAAAACGACTAAATTCAAAGTTGAAAAGTGTATCCTCTCATATTGTTTCCCCACTAAAGTGGGGAAGGAAAATAATGATAAAAGACAGCAAACCCAACCTATTTTAACTGAACATGGCTGAATATATACATTCATTTTGATTGCATTAATATTCTTGAAGTGAGAAGTGACACAAACTTAAATTTCCAGGAAAACACTGCTTTGTCTGTAACACTACTGCCACTTATCATAGCCAATGGAGCTATAAGGGACACAGAGTGGACAAATCTATATTTTTAGACATGGGAATGTACAATTTCAGAGCTTGTCACACTGATTACAAGAAAAAAAAAAAAAAAAAAGACATGCAGTGGGAGGTAAAGCCTCTGAGGTCAGGGCTATACCTCCTGGCCACTACAGCACTGTGAAATCACAGCCTGACAAAGATCCACAGGAATGAACCCCAGACCAGCTGTCCTCTTTCTGTGTGTCTAAATATGTGTGTGTGTGTGTGTGTTAGAAGTGGGTGGGGTTGACAGAGGAAAGACAGACTCAAGAGAGGAAAAAAGAGTGTGAGAAAAGAGAAATAGTAAGAGAAGAAAGAATCGTAGAAAGAAAGAAAAGAGGGCTGACACAGGCAGAGCAGAGGTAATGTAAACGTGAGGCCTATCCTGGGAACTGTTACCAAGGATCGAAGTTGATGTTCAGTCCTTTCCCTCCCTCTCACGCTCTTTCTCCCGCTCTCATCCTTTCCTTTGCTTAAGCAACCCTGTAATTACCTCTAGCCCCAAAATGGAGGGAGCTTATTTTCCCCCTTTCTCCTCCTGCCAAATGACAGACAACCTCTGCCAACACACACATACACACAGAACCACACACTCAGACACCGGCGGCCACGCTGTGATACGTACCACCACACAGTTATACGGGCACGTTCCGGAGAACGTCTGACCAGTTACAGCTAGCATCTGACCGGTTATTCTAGCAGATTTCCAACTGACTCACTGTTACGACAGCTAACCCTGAACCTAAGCCAAAACTGACACAGACTTCTAGTAAATCCTCTGGAAATACATACAGCACAGTAGTTTTTAAAGTCTAAGTGGGCTGACCTCTCAGGAAAAGAGAACTACACATTTTCCCCTTAGGCTTCACACAGCTGTGTAACAGCTACAAGTACCAGTTTATGGACAAGTATTAATGCTATAGATAAAAATCCAGTCATAAAAAGTAAATCCAGGTTGACCAGTATATAATCCCAATTCACAGAAACCATTAAGCATGATTTAGAGAAGGATACAGCAGCAGGAGAGGGCGCTGTAGGCCTCAAACAGCTGGGTGGCGATGTCAATCCTCTTGCTCTCCGCCGCCTGGCTGTTGTTAGCCAGAGCAAGCTTGTGAAGGTGTGGCAGCACGACTAGAGGGGGAGGGGAAAAAAAGAAAGTAAGTGAAAAAATGTAGACCTGGTTCAACACCTGTGACGATTCTTATCTTTTACGTACACTCATCTCTAAAGCGGGGCTCTGCGTTGGGTCCAACTCTTCCGAATGTCCTGATGATTTCCATGTGCAAAGAGTGCTGATCTTGGTACTGAGGGTCCTCTAGGAAGGACGCTAACTGCATTTTTACACGCTCCAGCAGCTACGCATATGAACAGGAAGCAACAGGGGTTTATACATTGTAAGACTACCAACTACTATTGATTAAAATTGTGTGCATAGTAGAGTTTGACATTTACTGTTTCCTACCTCTTTCTGCGTGACAGTTTCCATGATGGTACCAAAGGCAGGAATAGTGGATATCCTCACTGAGCTAAAAATCAGCAGGAGAGCAAGATAATATTACCACTCATCATCACTGTACCAGTATTTTTCCATGTTCTCCATTAGAATTACAAGAATCAGAATGAGTCAATTATTATCTGTAAATAAGTAGAATATTTCATTTAAAATGTCTGAATCACCAGATCGTTGGGTTTTAACCACATTAAGAGAACCAAATGGTTATGCCATTACTACAAAAGCATTGATGATGCATTCATACTAAAATCACAAAGAAGCTGTGACCAACTGTGTGACATATCAATAACATCAATCTTTTACTCACAGCTGCAAATTGGGGTTCACCATTTAACACATTAGATACATATATAAAATCTATGTCTACTTTATATCTTAAGATATATCGTCCATATCATTCTTTATCTAACAGCTTATATAATTAAAGGCTAAAAGCTAACAATCCAGAAGATTTTTTCTTATTTCTCAAATCTGTCTTAAAAGATAAAAAAACATAACTTCTGACAATAATCAATGGTTAAATGAACTGCAATAAGCAAGGTTAATGGGAGGGCTAGTAGGGTGATATTAGATAATCATTGTCAGCAGGAGCAGGAAACATTAAAAGATACACATGGAACTCGTGGAGTAAAAACTCATTTCTCATTCCGTTTCTAAGCATTAATTTTTATTTCGCAAGTCTGCTGATCATGGACATGGCAAGATATGTCAAAAATCTTAAAAGTTACAAAAAAAAATAAAGAAGATTTGTCAAGATCTTAACAATATAGAAGTAAGGAATAACATGTGTACCCATCAACATATGTATTTCAATCCAGAAAATGATGACGATGAAAAGGGCTGCATTCCAACAGGGTCACCACATTTTCACCCCCAATTTCATTATTGTGTCTGGACATAAACATGAAGGATGATCCCTTTAATTCCTTTAATTACCATCAAAACATGATCAGTGTGTATTGATGACAGGAAACAGGATAGGACAAAAAATGTCTTAAGGCTCTTACTTCCTCTTCCAGTGAAAGAGTTTAAAGAAGCTGCCACAACGGCTAAATTTTCCGACCATGGTGCCACATGGTCACAAGGTTTTTCTTTCCTTCTTTTTTTTTTTTGTGCCCATTCAAGCTGAGCGAGACAGGAAGACATTTCGTCACACTGTGAGGATGCAGCCCAGAAAATGACAGTGTTTACAGAGAGGTTTTCTTGTGTCGATTGACTCACAATTCAGGCCCACTGCACAGAGTTATAAGGGCCGGAGCCGCCCGGCGATCTACTAATGCTTCACTCATGCCTCGGAGAACCAACTGCAAACCCACCACACAGCAGGATGAGAGAGAGGGAGAGGCAGGGTCGGAGGAGACAGAAACAGGAGGAGGAGGAGGAAGGGAAATATATAAGGGATGCAGGAGAGAGGTGAAAGAAGGAGGCAAAGGTAGAAGGGACGATAGAGGAGAGACAGAGTGATAGAGAGAAAAATAGAGTGACGAGATAACCGACCACTAGCTGATGGGTCAGTCCGGAGGAGGGGCTCTGATTCAACGGATTGTGGTGGGAAGGAAGAGCAGGAGGAGGAGGAGGAGGAGGGGGACAGGTTCCAGATGAGCATGCTGGGATTGTGCTATTGCCACATGCCAGCAACGTGCACGTACATCAGTCTGGCTGAGGGCTGGTTAGTGTTGCAGGCTGATGAGGCAACGAGAGCTGGTGTGGATTAGTGTTGCAGATTGACGACGCCGACATGCAGTGTTAGTGTTAACAGTGGCTATGCTGAGTGAACCACCACATGGCACAGCCTAAACCTAAACAGGAGCAAACCCTACTAAAAATTGGCCATGGCTGTAATAATGGCCGAAAAAAGGAGAAAAAAAAATCTCAAGGAATGATAAACGATTGTGCAATGACGATTTAGAATTTTGTTCGCTTCGTGCTGAATTTGCTCCTGGCAGGTATGGACTTCTTGTGATGCAATGTGATAGCTCTCAGGCGGCAAAGAGAAGGGGGGAGAGAGACGCGGCGCGGTTTATTGTTGTTGTTGTTGTTGATGTTCCACTTACATTTCAGGGTCGGAGGACAGTGTGATGAGAGCCGGCACCACTCTCTGAGCTACCAGCGTCTCATTCACCCCCTTCACCAGCAGCTGATCGGATTGGACAGAGCCAGCCGTGATGTCACAGAGGTGGGCGGGGCATTGGGACAAGAGCGAGCAACACCGCCAATAGATAGAGAGAAAAGAAAAAAAACAAAAAACAAAAAGCAAAACAGAAAGGGGAGGGAAAAGAAAAACAAACACAAACAGATAGGAAGAAAGTGATATACAATGACAAGAACCATAGCTGCAAGGCACGGAACGGCACTGCATGTTTCAAGCAAGTGTGTGTACACACGCATTCACACACGCACACACATGCACACGCAGAAGAAATGGCAAAGCCAACATAGCTAAACTGCACAAATACTTTTACAGTATGGTGAGCAAAAAGCTGTGGACGCTTTCCACAGACTCCAGGTCAGATTATTATTCCATTCACTTTAACTTATCTGATCTGGGATCTGTGGTAGAGGTCCACCTTCCAACCCACAGTTTTCACAATGGTGGACAGCTATACACTATGGAATGGTGACAGTGAGGGGTGTTGGGAAAGGGCAAGTACTTCACAAAACAGGGGGCGGGGACATGAATACAGCCTACCACTCCTCCTTCCCCAAGTTTAGATCAATGTAGGCCCAGTTCTACTGCTATGCCAAGATCCCCATCCCAACATTTGACCTTAAAATGTGCACAGATTTCAAAGGACGGGGAGATGTGATTTGCTGTGGCTGTTTCCAATGGCTTAGGCCAGGACTTTTGCCTTGGGAAACCTGGCTTAAAAATGGATACAATCAGTGGAATTAAATTACAAGGAAGAAAACATGGAAATAGTCGTCTCCCTTTAAAAATAATAGTAGGATTATATTTCCACAAAACTTGAAATACTCATAACAGTCAAAAAAAAAAAGAAAGAAAACATTTCTGATTAAATTATACTTTCCAACAACACTGAAAAAGAACAGGCCTTGAACTCTTTTGACTATATTTTCAAGTTGCTGACTTTACCCTTTCTGTGACATGCAGCAGATATTTATGGAGTCACTTCTGAGACCAGTGCACAGTGAAAAGTCTAATGTAAAGGGTCTAGCCATACAGTTGAATCCAGGGTGCTGAGAAAGCTACAGGAGTCTTTACTCACACTCATAAGACAGAGTAGCTAAATATTAAATGCATGTTAAACAACAGCAATAGCAAGCAGAGCTAGCACATATACAGCAGCACATAGGTAAACATGAGAATAGTATCTATAGTGTAGGAATTCACAAGACAATTTTAGCTCACATGCGATTCTGTTTAGAAAGTATTACAATCATTCTGTTACAAAATAAAAGAAGCTTAACATAAACAGCAAATTCATGTAAATTACCTTTTTTTTTTTTTTTTTTACTTCTTCTTTATTATACTCCTACTAGAATACACTCTGTAGCAGAGTTAGTCATTTCTTTTCATGTCTTGCTAGAAACGTGAAACCAAATCTGTCAAAACTGTTTTAGGTAGTATTTATAAAAAAAAAAAAAAAAAAAAAAAATTCAAACTGGTTCAATATACTATGTGTGTTTGTGTGTGTTCTGTACCTCAAACATCCGTGCTGCAGTACACCGGACCAGTGCAGAAGTATGGACCACCCCATACCACAGAACAGTAAGCAGCAATTCATGGTACACTGGGTTGGCACTGAAACAAAGCAAAACAAAAACACACGGACAATATTGTGGCAACTGACAACCATCAACTGACTTTCAAACTGTGAGTAAAATCTTTGACACGTGTATCAACAGCACTGCAGATCTATTACATTGCACAGATGAAAATGTGTATTGATGCAAGTCTTGTTTTTTTAAAAAGGTGGGGCTATTTTGTGTCTCAACACATAAAAGATTAAATCTACAGTGTGTGTGTGTATGTCTTACCCAAGCTCTACAAAGGAGGCCTTAAGGCTGTCAAGAGGTGCATGGGACAGTGATAGGGTTGTCATAACATCCTCTAGGAAACCCACCAACAACTTACGATCCTCCTCCTTAAGTGAAATGATAGCATGTTTATGTGAGTAACGTCATGTGGGCAAGAAAAACATTCACACCAGTACATGTACAAGTGTTTGTACTTTTCTACAGATCAGTTTTTGGGACATCTATTATCACTTTCAATATCAGACGAACAGGCTGCTCTAAGCGTGTTTTGTTTATGTGCTGAAAGTTAACACAGAAAATAGCACTCCAAGTGCTGCATCATTTTGTCAAAATCAAAACAAACAACATGTGGTGGCTGGTTGTTTGTTGGAGTGGATTTTCCCTTTTGACACAGAACAATAACCCAAAGTGCAATGTGGTCCGCACTCTACGTTCATAGATGAAAAAATACAAACAAAAGTCAACTAAGCATAATATATAGAAGAAATCGTTTAAATAAGTTATTGACATAGATACTATAAAAACCACTAGGTATGATTCTTCTGTTTTTTGCACAAAAAACAAGGAAAAAAAAAACAGTAAGGTGTAGAGAATGAGTGAATGTATGAGGAAAACTAAAAAATTCTGGAAAGTCCTTGGCTAGTCATGAGGTAGATGTACACATTTATACATGGATAAACAAGTCTGGTTGTTATGTTCTCATCAAAATGTTGTACTTCTGAAGAGAGGCGCAGATGGGTCACATTTTTTAGCAAATCGTATCATTCTCAAAAATTTATTTGAATTAGGAAAATCTTGTTACGATAAGTGGGGCGTGTGGAAGCCAGTAACCAGCACTACAATAGATAATGTTGGGAAAAATTAAGTTGGAATAAAAAGTTAAAATACAAGAAGGATTAATTAGTGAACAAACTTGACTTAATATGATAGTCAAGTTCAATACGGTATCTCAATGTTAATTTTTCATTTTTCTGTGACTGCAAGGACTTTACCATAAGGTAATTTTTTTTTTACACTAAGAGAACTTCTGAAACCATTTACAAATAGATGATAGCTCTTCATTTGCTTCTTTAATCAATGTGTTAAAAGTTTCATGTGAAACAATGAGACATATCATCAGCAAAAAGTCATGTAAGTCAAAAACAAGAGGTTCAAAGATGGAACCCTGAGGTATTCCACAAAGTAGCTTAGCTCTAATACTATTCTATTGTCTATGAATTATGCTTATTAATATTGTTTACAGTTTATACTGTTTTCAGTCCTTTATATCATCAAGCAGCCATTTTAGCGCAACACCATGAATACCATATTTTTGCAATTTTGATGGCTGGACAGTACGTTTACCCATATTTTTTTTAAATTTTTGACTTTGAGATCTCCTCCATCAAGGAGAGCGATCTCCTCAACTGTTTTCAACTCAGCTGCAGCTGGGCTGAGGACTGCTATTAAGTTACCTGGTTATAGCACGTCAGCACTCCGGTCCCATAGATGGGGACTGTGGCTTTGGTGAGAATACCGTTCCCCGCTGAAGCATCTGACAGAGGAATAAAATGAGAAGAAGTTAGGTCACAAGAGAATGTGACCATCTCCATCACCTTTTCTGAGATGGACATTTTTCATGGACATGTATGAACAATTGTGGGTCCAGATTTGACATTTTATGCTCTTCTCACGCTGCTATTAAGCAACATCCTAACTGTGCTGGACATATCATGTGAATCACAATCACCAGTTAATTAGGGAAATTAAAAATACCTCAACATACAACAGAACATGACAGGACATGATGAGATGAGGTACAGGCTACTATACTGTGCTACGCATTTGGTGCCATGACTGTGAGTGTAACATTGTGTCAACCACTTATAATATATCGTTGTGGTTTCTCAAAAATTTAGTGAAAAGGGCAAATGCTATGTATAGGTCACGATGACCTAAACACAGGCCGGGCGTCAATACAAAACACATTTCATAAATGGCCACAATAACCAAAGATAAATCACTTGGCAGCCAGATGAAACCAAGCACTAAACTACAGAAACATGCCTGGAATTTAAACAAAAAAAAAAAGAGGGGAACGCCCATAACTGACTTCAAATTGCTTGTTTACATCAACAGTGTCTGAACTCCACCTACCAACATTCTCTTTACAGAGCTGAGAAAATCTTAGAACGCTTGCACATCTCTGTGTGTGTGTGTGTGTGTGTGAAGGTTGAAGCTCTCCCTTACCAACATTCTCTTCAGACAGTCGGAGAATCTCCTGGAACTGTGGTTTAACCTGAAAAGGTCATGAGGGTTAATAAATTATTTATTTATCCACTTGCCATCACTTGATTTATAACTATCATTAACACTTATGGTAAAGTACGATCTTCAAAAAGTCAGCGCCAAGCTGTGGCAGAATATTTCAGTTTTGACAAGTCACATGGCTTTAACCTTAGTGTTAGTGAAGATCTTGCCAAAGGTGCGACAGAACCTCCAGAAGAAGCGAGAGAACTCGTGGACGCAAGTCGATGATGTCACATTGATCTGACCCACAATCTCTATGAGCTGAGGAAGGCTGGAACCGGAGCAGACAGATGGAAATCAGTACGTGTTCACATTTGTGTATCAACACATGCCTTTACATATTCATGTGAGTAAGCGTGTACGTGTATGTGCACATATCTCACAGTTGATTGACCACCCATAACAGGCTGTCCCAGCCAGTGGTTCCTTCGTGCTCTAGCTGGTGGTCATAGAGCAGCAGGAGGGCACTCAGCATCTCCCTGCTGCCTATGATGGTAGCCACATCCTGGAGGGGAGAAGCTGGCCTGGGGAACCGTGTCACTGCAAGACACAGGATAAGAATGGAAACTCAGAAAGTGTATTGCTTTATTAATCAAAACATTAAAAACCAATACTCCAGTAGAAAATGTATGACTGTTAAACAGGCTTAGGATTTTTGGCATCTAAATTAAATCTCTTCTTTTTTACATCTACATGACTTTTGTGTGTGTGTCCGTGTTTGAGTGCAGTTCTTATACCCTCTATTGCAGGTATGTCTCCATGGAGTTTGGCTCTGTTGGTGAAAGGCGCATTCTGCAGCACCACAGCAAACAGAGGAGGGATGAGAGACTGCAGGGCAGACAGGAACACGTGTAACTTGTGTTCATCCAGACCATGTTCTCCTTGCTAGAGAAAGAGGGAGGTACAGAAGGTAGACATGACGAGAGAAAAGTGAGGTTGTGCAGTTCTTTGCATGTGTGGGGCCAAGATCTGTAGCCTGGAAATGGGCTATGCTCACATACGCAAATGTGCTGTAAACAACAGTATGAAATGTCAACACACAGGCAGGCCCTTACCACAAGTAATTTCTCTATACGTGCCAACAGAGAAGGGATGAGTGCAGTGTGCAGGGTGCCCAACTCCGTTGTCCAGGCAGCAAAGGCAGGGATAAAAACCTGGTGGACTGCGCTGACCACTCGCTCTGACGGGTCCCCAAGGGATAGCAGCATCAGCTCAAAGCCCTGGAAGGAACACACGTGCTTCTGGAACATTGTTTCAACAGCAAGAGGAACTGTTCCAAAATCCTGGAGCAATCATGACTGTTAAATGCCAGGTGGTGGCAAAAAGAGTCTTTACACAGACTCCCCTCCAAACACACATACCTGGGAGTACTTATCAGGGTCATCTATGTAACCCATGATAATACCCAGACTTTTGACCACAGCTTCTCTGACCATGTCAGCCTTATCTTCAGTGAGCATCTGCTGCAACATGGACAACACCAGGGAGCTACGGATCTCCTTCTGCAGAGACAGATAAGCAACTTATACTTTATTCATCTATATTCATGTACAGCCCCTTTCATTTCTGTGTGTGCAAGATATTCTTACAGGCAGATATGGTGCTAAGGCTCCACAGGACTCCGCCACCAACAATCTCCTCTCTGGATATTTGTGGTTAATCTGCAGCAGAAGACAACAAAATGTAGAGGAAAAAGTGTTGAAAGCAATAATGGAACAGAAGTTGAAAAGAGGAGAGAAGCAGACAGGAGTACAGCCACCGTGGAATGGAAACAACTCAAGTATCATCAACACGCTGACCCTCTAGAAACCACTATTTATCTTTCTGGGCTGATTCTCAGCCTCCAAACTGCTGGCAGCTGTTGTTGCCATGGCAGCAGATTTTGTTTGTCATAAATATGTTGCACGAGGTGACACAGGTGGCAATGAAAACAAAACTGCTATCATATTTGAGTCAGGGACACTATGGAGTGAATTTTCCAATCACAGAATGCAGTTGCAACAGAAAAATGTTTTTTTCTGTTTTTTTTTTCTAATTCATTGTACAAACACATCAGAACTTTATGCATTTCCTGCTTGAAGAATCCTTTGTATTGTCAAATCTATATATGTGAGTAAAAACAACAAGTAGCCAGGGCTGATTTTATTACTGAGATTTCACAGAGATTACTGAGACATGCCCCATAAGGAAGCATCACAAGAGACATCAGAAAAAAAAATACAACAGCAATGAAATCATACCAAGTTTTAACTATGGCAAGAAACTTGAAAAACTGAATATACAGTGCTGTCTTATGTTCTCTAGTAATACATTATCAATAAGGCATAACGTAACATGTCTTGACTGAAAATGAATCATTAACTTCTGTCTATGAGAATGGAGTAGTTGATTTAGAAAACTTATATCAGCTCAAAAGTTTGAACAAGTTCTGGCTTTTTTTGTGTGTGTTTTGGAGCAGGTGTGAAAGTCAGTGGGGGGTATGCAATAACAAAAGGGGCAACCTGCTACCGTCTACCGTACCTGTTCCCAGCACTGAGGAAGTAACTCAGCCTCGACGCGGGTTGGGCCCACGTGCCTCGCGAATGCAACACACCCCGTCAAGATCATTTGTCTTTGGAAAGACACACGCACACACAGAAACATATGAGAACACACGCTTGCAGTTTGTCTCCCTATCTTGAGGCTAAACACTGACATCTCAGTGAGAAGTCGGTCAGCATTATAATCTACTGGCATATTATCCTGTTTAAACACACCTCTGCTCATCGTCTGGTCTCTTGATTAGGTTAAAGAGGATGTGGAGGAGCTGGTCTCTCTCTTTAGGCTCTGGGTGAAGGCAGGCGGTACACAAGATGAGTGGAATCAACTCCTGAAGGAGAAGAAGAAGAAGACGAGAGAGACAGGAAGAAGTGGCATCAGTTTAGGTTACTTTGCAAAAGCAGAGTGGGGTTGAAACACATAGGGAAAGGATGATTGGCAGCAGTCAAGCAGGCCTGGAAGTCTATGGAGTAAGGGGGACAACTGGGGGGGAGAGGGGGTTATTAAAAACAGGAGAGAAAAAGGGAGAGTCACAGTTAAAAAGGAACACAGGGGTCACCTTTGAAACCGACAGGAGTCTGCCAACACCGGTGAAAACATGCTTACCTTCAATACCTTGTTGGTGTTATACCTTGACTCATTTGGCTTTGGAGTCACACACACGCACAATTAGAGACACATCCTGTAGAAACTTAAATAGCGCATGCACACACCCAGAACGCAGCTGCACACAGACAGACACACACATATCTAATGCGCTGAGTTACCCTGCTAAAACACAGCTCTTTCCCAGAGTTCGGACAGAGTTCATGGACCTTCCAGACAGAGGGGAGAGAGCTCAGCTGCCCTTGATATAGGGCCTCCATGGCCAAATTGTGGTCAGCCCTACATTCCTGCCACACACACCCAAATTAGAGACTGCATACAGAGTTAAAAATATGTTTTGTTTAGTTTTTTTTTTTCAAACAAACTGTTTTTCAGGGAAGATATCATATTTTCTTGCCAAGTGCTGGAAAAAAGTGCAAAACCCCAACGCTGGATGGACAGATGGACCTGACAGAGAGAGCTGGGCTGTGATGAGTCACTCACTCAATCCTGGACCAACACTCTGAAGTCAGTGCCATGTTGGCTATCTTTAAAAAAAAAAAAAAAAAAAGAAAAAAAAAAAAGAAAAGTAAAAATTATAGCATTTAAGTATCAGAAAGTCATTTTAAGTGGTTTCATGACAAGTTCAATGAGGGTGAAATCAGTTCAAGTGAGCAAAAGCGGCAAAAACCTTCAAATTAACTGAATTCAGCCAAATTTAACTGTCACATTCAATAAACGTCTGTCCTGGGACTCTGAAAATACCGTATGTCTTCACAAGAGACATTTCTGGAGACTCAACAGCACGGGCCCGATAAAACAAATAAAGAAATTCATAAAGAGCACACATCTGAAAAGCCAGAACCCACGCTGACCCTGTTCTATTTCTGTGTGAGCTCCTGTGTTTCTGATGTGAAGACTCCTTCAGGAGGTTAAACATCTGACCAGTTCTGGGTAAACATTGTGGGCAAGGTAGGGTGGACAGCACGACGCCAGGCCCCAGAGGCCAGGGGGCCTGATGCTGTGCTTCAAAGCGCAGTGCTACTGCTCATTTCAGCCAAAGGACCACTATGTGCAAGAGCCTGCATCCATGGACATCCACAGGCTTCTGTCTTCTATGTGTCTATTATTTTAATCTTTTTTTTAGCCATGCTAAGCTCTAGAAATATCAGTTGGTCCACCAATTTGGTCCAGACTTAACAACTAATAACGATTGGTTGCCATGAATTTCTGTGCAGGCATTCATGGTCCCCAGAGAATGAACCCTAATCACTTGGTTTATAACCTGCCTTTTCTTTTAATACCACCAACAGGTCAAAGTTTTAAATTATTCTATGAAATATCTTAACATAATCCCCTGAGTTTTCCTTTAGCGCTGCCATGAAGGTTGACATTTGTGTTTTTAAGTGAAATTTCTCAACAACTATTGAAGGGATTGCCAAGAAAATTTGTACACACTTCCACGCTCCCCTCAGAATGAATTGTAATAACTTTGGTAATCCTCATTTCCCCATTTCCACCAGTCTCAACTGTAACTTCAACTAGTAATGTTTAGCTTAAAGCGCCACTGTAATACAGACTCAGAGCTGCTGGCATGGCTGCAGACTCTTAGTCATGTTCTTTTATCTTTAATCCACACATACTTTAAAAAGCATTGCAATGAAAAACTTTGTGACCCACCCTTTTAAGTGGGGGAAACCAATTTGTTACATTCCAAGATTTGGGCTTCTGTAATGTTTTAATCATAAAGTCTCTCCTGTCTATTCTTGTTTTAATGGTTTATGTTCAAATCACAGACAAACTGTCTGTGATTTGAGTTACACCTCACCTTTTGTCAAAAGATCTTTTGTTTAACAGTCTGTTCTTTATCATGCCAGTAGTTCGTTAAAGATCATGGCTAATCTGGCTGAGAGAAAAAAGGAAGTCAATCATTGAGGATTATATTTACTCTCTTTATAGTGATACCACTTCTTTGAAAGCCTATACTCCCTTTACTGTATATTAAATGGAATTAAGGAAACAGTTCTAGAGCAAATGACCACAAGTCTTTTTCGCATAAAAAGGAAAATACAAAGATTGCAGAGCTAGACAAAAAAAAAATGCCCATGTCATTAAGGTACTTTAAAGTGCAGTATATTGAAAAAAAACAAAAAAAAAAACATAATGTTTAATGATTTACAGTGTCTGATAATACAGCCAGGTGGCAGGCACAGTTGCAATGCCTCATTCTACCGTTTCAAGTCAAACACCTTTTGTTCTTAAGTGGGTGTCACATTCTAACAACTAAAGGTGTGTCTCTTGTGGGGGTTAGAAAGCTTCAAGTTGCAAGATGGAAGTGTGAGCAGCTGTGCGTGTAAGTGTGTGCGCATGCGATGTCATGAATTTAACGGACGTAGTACAAAGTCCACACTGCTCAAGAAGCCTAAGTGTTCTGCTGTGTTCTGAATTTTTTCTTTGTTTGTTTATCTTGATTTCACAGAGATTAAGTTCTCCATAACTGTTGGTAGCTGATTACATTGCCATAACCATGATATGCAAAGCACCCTGACTGAGAACTACTCCAACCAGACGTACCTCTTTCAAACACCCCGTTCTATATATTGTGTCATGTTTCAACACTGTGTGCAAAATCTAAGCACATAATGTGTATACACACGGACACACACACACAGAGAGACACAAATAGCATGCGAGCAGTTATGTGTGGAGAGAACACCTGTGCAGGTGTCTGCATTATAACTTGCAAAGAGTAAGAGCTTGGTAATTTGTAATCTATTTCAAAATGTACTTCCACTTCTGTACTCAGAAGACATGAACATTCAGCTTGTGAAAACAAAAGAAAACCTCATCCTCAACGCTTCTCACACTCCAGGTGTGCAGTGACCTGGAGTCACTGCACACCTCATCTCATTTTCTTTAGTTTAATTTAGCCACAAGAATATAGTATAAAGCTACTTTTAAATAGGAAGTGTTATCAGATTCATTAAGATAACTCTAAAATCTCAAGAGCCATTTAGGCACTTGATTAGAGTTGCAGCAAATAAAACAGACAAGGAACCAATCAGAAAAGGATAAAGATACACTGGGTTTAAGAGACGTACAGTACAAGACCCACCTAAGGCTAAAACTGTATACTTTAGGCCATCATTGCATGTCAGTTAATATTTTGGCTACAAATTAATTTTCATATTTGCTTTTAAGACAGTCATTAGCACTTGAGCTATTAATAATAAAAAAACAAAAAAAATGAAACATTCAGGCAAGTCAGAGCCTAAGCGACAGCAGTTGTAGCCAACAGGAGCTGGGCATTAGTTACGTATTTTTGGTCAATAGGCCATGTGAGAACCATGCAGATGAGTGCGTGAAAGACTCACCTGGCAAAGATGTGCAACCATTCTCTAGAAGAGAGGCATGCATGAGAGTGAGAGAATGAGTGAGACGAAAAGAGAAGAATAAAAAACAAAACCAGTGAGGGCAAAAAGGACAGCAAACATGAGTGTCGACAGGGGGGTGGGGGGGACAAAGACAGCAGAGGAGAAACGATGTTGACGCTGGTAAAAAAAAAAAAAAACACCGTCATAAAAGAAGGTGAAATTTCAAGTCAATAGATAAACACAAGTCAGCTGGATATTTGCAGGTTATGTTAGTCTCTGTTTAAATCTCTTCATGAGCTCTGTATTCACAGAGCTTGCTGGCAGAAGACACAGTCAAAACTGCCAATGGCAAAAAGGATAAAAGTGCTGGCTGCAGAATTAGATGATTAGGTTTGGGACATTAGTGTGATTATCATAAACAAACCAGCAATCACCCCAATTTGAGCACTGCTTAGAAGACTGGCAGCCTCTACACCGTGCTTAACACTTCATCGCATGTTAGTTGAAGTCTGGGAATGCCTTGTGGCACAAACCAAGAAGAGGGTGGTGTTCCTTCAGTGCAAACAGAACTAAATCTTTCTCACAATAGCAGATGGTGAAATGGGTGAATCACCAACAGAAAAATTACTTTCAACATGTTCATCCCCTTGAGCAAAGCTACAGAGACAAAAATTCTGACTATAGATGCAACATTGTTTTTTATGCGGTTTATGGAGAATGTTGTATCTGGCACTGAACTGACAATACCGAATGGCAATACTAATGATACTAATGATGGCAGGCTATCTGATCTTGCCATTATATTGACATTAACTTCACAATTAAGCATACTGACAATTTATGCAACACATAGCACCTTTAACCATGACACTTATTATTAAGAAATTAAAATAGGTTCAATGCTCATCAACAAAGGTGTAGTTTGGATGGGAATTTATAAGATGAAGATGACTGTGCTCTCTGCAGCTCTCTCTAAATTTCCACCTTGCTTAGCCTTGCTGTTGTGTGTGTATCCATTGGACACTAAGACAAGAAGCCTGTGATGATGGCATTAATGAAGGGGATACAAGGAGGAGAAGAGGAGCAAAAGGAGCAGCAGAAGTGGTGTTACCTCTCGTTTAGCAAGAAGGACATTGGGGACGATGTGAGGGAGACAGCGGCCCAGCATTAACATCACACTCTCCTCGCTGTCTGCTATACGAGACACCTGGAAACAAGAGGGAGAATTATATACTGAGCTGTCATGAATGAACTGTTTTGATATCCATGGTGAAAGAGCGTGTGTGTGCTGACCTCTGCTCCCAGGCGGCTGTCTGAGCACATTCTGCAGAAAGACAGCAGGGCTTGCTGGAAGGCCGGGGATAACTTCCTGAGACACGGCAACCAACAGGAGACGAATAACAGTCACTACAGTCCACGTTGCTTAATCTGTACGGCACAAGAACTCTGGACGTTCCCCTGAGAACTTATTTCTGCCACTCTCTAATGTTACTGCTGTGTACTTCAGTGAAGTTAAAAAAGAAATATAGCTAGATTGATTTTGGCCACAAAACATTATAGCAGCACTGGTGCCTGTTCAATAGCATGAGTTGGATATTTTCAAAGGTCAAATATATGAGTGTATAGAGGAAGCATATAGTATTATAGCATATAGTACAGCATAGTATTCCTTTGACCACTAGTCATCAACTCTAAACATACTACAGCATGGGTGGGATTGTGGCAAGAAATGTTTATACATGACTAAAAGTCAAAAGTTCAATTCCCACTTGAGCTACCATGGGATTTGAGGAAATGAAGCAAGTGCCAAAAACTACATTTTTCCTCAAGAAGGCAGCAACTCGCCTAATAAAAGCTGGCGACACAGTCTGTTAACTACCTCCATCTAGTGGTGAAGTTTGGTAACTACTTATATTCTTTTATTTTCTGTAACCCTGAGTCAAGTGCCTGATAGCAAAATCTGAAAGGATTCATAAAGAGAATCTACTTTACAACCCATAAGTGTCAAGCAATGCACAGGCAAATATAAGATCACTGAGAAAAGGACTATATTTAGTTCATTCTTTTACATTCTCTATTTCCCAAGTTCCTTGACTTTCCACTCACCTGTTTGGCTTATCAAACTGGACAGGAGGCCTACTCTTAAGCTTGTTGTGGGACTGTGATGTGTTCTGAGTAGAGGGGGGATCCGGGTCAGTTTCTGGTTCTGAAACCCCCCGGATGTCGAGATACTGGCCATTGTCTGAAGGAGGCTGAGGGTAAAACCAGATTAAGGGTTAGGGTTAAAAGGGTCCCTCAACAAATGTGCAAACACACTGGAATCTTGTGAATGTTTTGCAGATTTACGATCACTTTTTGCATATTCAAACTGACCACATACCACAGAAAGAGGGTCAGTGGAGGAATTAGTGGTGGTGGCTGCGGAAGAGGAGGGGGGATTAGCTGTATTCTGGGAGCCCAGGTCCAGAGTGGCCAGAGGTGGGGAGGACACGGTCCTTTTCAGTGTTTGAATCTCACTGTGAGATAGAGGAAATGAAAGAGCCTGTCAAAAAAACACTACATACTTCTTATTTTTAATGTAGTGTACTGAGTCGATGAAACAAAGGCCGACCATCCAGAAGTAGTGGTAGAACAGTTCTGTAAAATGTCTTGACTATTATGTACTGTGGTAAAGTAAATTTGTCTGAAGCGTAATGTTGGAAATTAAAGATTCCACATGGAAGGAAAACAAGCTCCACTTATGTATCAGAGCAGGGTTTCCTCTGTAATTACATGCAGCAGTGGTGCCTTTCCATACTGATTCCAAATTTCCATACTGATTCCACCTTGTGGCCAGTTTTGGTCACAGTTATGGTGATAATGTGGACTGAAGTGATGAAAACATGTTTAGGTTTAGCGCATAAATGCTGCATAAATAGAGGAAACCATGTCAGTAATCATATGACTATGAAGATGTACAGCACAATTGCAGGCAGCGTCTCAGCCACTCTTACATACAGACTCATTTACTGGTATATGAACACAAATCTGCACTCATGCACACACCTCTGCAGTTTCTTGATTTGCTCAGCTAGGCTCTGCTTCTCATTGTTGAGGAGGCTGATCTGGTACTCCAACTCTTGCACAACTTCTGTCTGTTGCTATAGAGGGAAAAAAATTATACAGACACTTTATGACCTCAGCTTAACAGCTGCTACTTTAGTAAGTCAAAACTTTTCACGAGTTAGTGATATCTCAGCAATTACTGGAAGAAGCAGCCACTTTTCGGAGCAGCCTTTTTTTTTTTTTTTTAAAACAATGTGACTGTGATGACTCAAAGCAATTAACCTTCAGGGGAAACTCTCTTCTCAAAAATGTGTGTAAATGCACAGATATTTCATCCACTTTCTGTCTAGAATACAACTTTAACTTATACAAAGAAAAGAGCTGTGTGTCTGTGATAATGAATTGCCTAACTTTACTTTGGAAGTGCAACTATTTTCATTATCATAAAGCATTTCATGAAGCAAAATATGTCACAGAATCCCAGAAGTAGCACCAAAAGCGCAACGTGGATGAAAGGTTCAGCACGTCAAAGAATTCCACCCATACATGTGTGTACGTGCATACCTGTTGTAAGAGGTCAGGCTTCTTTGGGGGATCTTGGGTGATGCAGTTTCCTGGAAGATCGCTAAAATCCACCCCTACTGACATATCAACCATGTTCCGAGGCGAAGGGAGGAGGGTGCCACAGTTCCTGTAGAGCTGTAATAGGTCAGGGGGTTTGGGGATATTGAGGCCAACATCGTCCCACAACTCAAAGTCCTGGAAACAAACAGAAATCAAGATTTAAGTAAATAGTACTAAGATGTGGCAGAAGTGGGTGTTGTCCTCTGCATAGATAATGCTGCAGAACAGCTGATCCAAGTTGCTGAATTTATTTATGGTCACATGACCCTACCACAGCTCTTTGACTAGTGTCCTCATGTAAGCTCTTATTTAGGTGTAAAGACTCTACTGTAAAGTAGGGAGAAATAAATTATATAAAAAAGGTTAACTCCATTTAGACATTTGTTATTCTTTAGTCTTTAAAACATGAGGCAGCCAGGAAAAACCTTTACCTGATCGTCGTTTTCATCGGAGAAGGTGATGGATGAAAGTTTGTACTCGTTTTTTAATAAATATTCATTCACAAGGAAATTTAAGGCTCTTTTCTCCAGTGGGCGTATGGGCTCCTGAGGTAGAGAGGAAAGAGAAGCTGTAAAATGACTTACTCAAGGCCTAGCAGCGATACCCTCACAGGGGTTTCAAGGAACGCATCTAATCTTTGGATTCATTTGAGAAGAGGAAGGAAAATTCACAAATCTTTGCATTTTCAGCACTTAAAAAATAAAATTCCCCACCTGAATTTCAGGGCTCGACTTGAAGTTCTTTCTCTCCTGAGAGGGCACTTCGCTCTCTGAGAAAATTGAGAAAGTGTCGGATGAGTTTGAAAGTATGCTAGGCGCCATTCAGCTAAAAGGAATTCTCTTTGAAACAGAAAGGAAGAAAGCTGTAACAAAAGAGGGTTCAGGTGGAGAAGAAGTTAAAAGTACGCCACACCTGCTGCCTGAGTCAAGTTGGCGCGCAGAGCCTGAATGGTCTCCTTTGCTTTCCGTAGCTCAAACTCCAGCACTGGACAGGAAGTGACAACACACACACACACACACACACAGGAAGTGCATCCAACCAAAGACAGGGAACAAAGAAATAAAACAAAGATGGGCATGAAAAACAAAACAACCACACAAAAGTTCTTAAGAGTCATAAAACAAAACAACCAAAAAAAAAAAGGATGCATGCAAATCATGGGTCTAAGGAACGCATGCAGCAGAGGATCATGGTATAGCCGGCTGGATGGCAAGTTTGTTTGACAAGTGTGTGTAATGCACTGAGATATATCTCAATAGTAGGATTTCCTGCCCTTGTTTTTCTCCCATTTATTGCACTTGTTTGACTTAAAAAAAATGGGAGTCAAGTTACTTCAGTTGTAGCTGAGGTGAATAAATCTATTCATGCTACTGAAATGTAGCCTTGACAATCTAGGAGCTGTCTGACACAGGATTTCTTCCAGGCCAATGCCTTACTTACCAGCAATTAAATAATCTGGTTTCAAGCCACTCAAAGGACATTGCTCAGGTTTTTACTTCTCAGTAACCTAGGCCATCATACTATGAACAACACAGTCTGAGCTATAAAAACGTATGAGTCAAAATGTCATTGAGAACATGTTACTGTTTTAAACAGAATTCATAATAACACAACCAAGCTGTTTCTGACATCTTGTACAATCAGAAGCAGCGAACATTAGGATGAAATTTGAAATACTAAACTAACGCTGGATAAAGAAAAAGAACACACAAGATCTTGGACACGTTAAGATAAAAAACACACGCAAAAAGTAAGAAGCGATGGAGCTGGAAAACTATGTTGCATAGCTGTGCACTGAAAATCTGCCATATGATCTGATCTGCTCACGTTGTTGTCCCCCCAAATCCGTCGTTTAATTTCTAGGATGGTGGTTCAACAGGTGCCTGTAGTAGGTTTCATATTTCTTCATTTAAGGACTTAACCCACCACCTTATCGGTCCTTCTTAACGATAGGCTAGGTTGTGTAATTTCCTCCAAAGGTCATTTTCAATTTTCAGTTACTAAATGAAATGCCACAAATACAGCAGAGGGATTTTTCCAACACAGTCATGACTCCTTCATCCCTAACATTTGCAGCAGATCAAGAGTGCACAGCATGCAAGCGCAACAAAAATGGAAAACCAAGAACTGAATAACGGGGAGAGGAAAAAAGAAAATAAAGCAAAAAAAGCTAGTCTGGATGGAGTGACTTGTCCAGTATTGTTCACTGGGGTTTGATCAACGTCAGGAGAAAGCCAGAAAACCCAGAGTCAGACAGCTGGGGGCAGGCATCTTGACAAGAAGAATGGATGGGGGGGTGGGGGGGTGGGGAATGGGGGAGGAGAGGAGGGGAGGAAGGTGCCAATTGGGAAAGTGGGCAGTGTGTTAATAGTAGTCATTTTTGAAAAGGTGCATAATTTGTAGCTGGGAGCGTGGAACCAAAATCTCTGCTGCATGGTTTTTAAATTGTGCCCTTGCACTATTATATGTTTGCTATCCATTAACTGACACAAGCCCCAAACCATGAGCAAGCTATTTCACTGTTTACATTTTAGGCGTATTTGACTTGAGAGTCTGACCTGTACAAAATCCTTTATTTACTATGCAATATACAAATTACATTTACAAATCATAAATGTATTTCTTTTACAGTAGTCATGTTGACACTCTGTAAAAACCACAGTAAAAAAAAGAAAGAAAGAAAGAAAGAAAGAAAGAAAGAAAGAAAGAAAGAAAGAAAGAAAGAAAGAGAAAACATAATGCAAGTATGCCAATGTTTAAACAGTTTGTGCACAATTCAATAAATCCATACCACAGTTATGGATCAGGGCTTCAGGATTCACTGACTAACACTGACCAGATGGGTGGATGACTACAGATAGCTGGCAATGGATAATGTTAACCATTGTACTATGGCTAAGAAGTGAATGTTTTCATGTTACTGATTATAAAATATGACAAAGACGAAAAACAAGAGGGAGAATAAGTTCAAATGAAATCAATGGTCCCTGCATGGTAGCACTGTCCCTTCTGCAGTAACGTTAAAGTGAAAGAATTAACTTAAAGATGCTGCTTGTATTTTTGCAGCAGCTGTTAAACCCAGTGCTCTGCAATTAGGTGCCATCAGTGTCAGACTCAACTGTTAATGTATTTGACTTTAACTATCTAATGTTGTGTCACGACAGAACCACAGGTGGGAAGGGAGTGTGAACTCAAACAATGGTGAGACACGTCCTGTACCTAAACAGACTGACTCAATAGTTGGTCAGCTGAGGATGCGAGGACACCTCTACTGAGTCAAAGAAGCATTTTCATGTTGGAAGTGGATCAAATGTGTTTAAAATTGTGCTCTTTATTTTGTAATTATTTCTAAAGCAGATGCAGTGCTACTATGACAGAATATAAAGACATTAAAATTTTATAATAGCTTGCATTAAACTGACATCACCATTACAGTCTATGATCCAGCTGCCGGGTGTTAATCATATTATTTCTATGCCACCCTCGCATTCTGTTATCTTCTCTGTGCATCTCTTATTTCCCCAAGGTAAGTCGGGTCTCTCGCTCTTCAGCCCCTTGACAGCACGGTTCATCTTACCTGCCACTCGCTCGTCTGTCTCTCGGTTGCCATCATCTGAGTAGCGGGCGAAGTCCAAGGAGTCTAAGGTGCTGATGCTGCCTGCTCGATCTAAACATGAAATACAGAGACAGCAGTGAGACAAGTCCACCGCACAGATAATTCCACTATCAAGCGGCTCATTTAGCATAAAAATGTGACAATACATTGACCCTCAAGAAATACTGCTATACACAGAGAGGAGCTCCGAAGGGATAGGGTCAGTTACAGTAGCCCCACTGCAGTAGGGATTCAGTATTTTGCTTAAGGACTCTTAACCAGGCTGGAAGCATGCTGACACTTAAGTTAAAGGATGGTGACTAACCCTTTTTAAAAAAAAAAAAAAAAAAAAAAAAAAAAACAGATGGAAACTTTATTAGATTCAGCTAAAAGCAGAGACCTTTAAAAACAGTGTGGGAAAGTTATACTTCAGCCAAGAACACTTTGATTCACTGCACATGTGGGGAAAACAAATCAATCATAAAATCTCAACTTTGCTGAGACCTTCACTTGGTGGAAACATCCATTTCCAAACTAACAGCACAAAACAACAACCTTACACCTGGGTGTAGGAACGCCAAAAGTATTGCTCACTCAAAGAACAGATAAAGCTGACACATAAGCATACTTGTGATCCTATTTCACTGAGCTAGGCTGACCGGGTGGCTTAGCCAATGGTGTTAGCTTTCTGTCCACTGCAATACAAGAGCGAGATTGGCCTGTTTGTTCTCTGATATCAAGGCACAGTAAAAGGTCAAGCCACATGTAGTATGTGGTCTTGTTAGCCCTAAAGCAATTGCTTTAGGGCTGTGTCTGGGTGTGTTAGAATAAGCTATTATATTAATGCCTGCTTGCCTTACAAACTTATATTATCAATGTTCCCTTCTTTTCTCAAACTGTCCTTGGAGTAGATGATCACTTGGTATCATTCAAATCACTGAGGTCTTTGAAAAAAGGGTTGGTGTTTACTAAATACTAAATTTTAACAACCTTAAATTTGGGGTAGTTTTGCATGGTGAACTTTGACTTTGCACTCACGATTGTGTGTGTGTGTGTGTATACATGTCTTTCTATGGTTGTGTGGACAAGTTTTAATTCAAAACTGTCCTCACAGCTTCAAAGGGATATTTGAGGGTGAAGACTTGGTTTTAGCGTTAAGGTCAGAATTAAGTTTAGGTTAGGGTTAGGTTAAGGGTTGGGTTTAGGCATTTAGCTGTGATGGTTAAGGTCAAGGGAAGGGGCAAGGGAATGCATTATGTCAGTGAGTGTCCTCACAACTACATAGAGACCAGCGTATTGTGTGTGCCATGTTCAAATGTCTGACCATGCAGTTTCACAAAACACACACACTCTCAGTCTTGTGACTGTGAAGTGACAGTGTTTAATTTGCTGAGAGTATCTGTGTGTGTGTCATTGTTCTGTCATGCTCCTGTCAGGTTAATCCCTTTCCCTGTAGAGAATTCTTCTAGCTGTCATTACATAATGTGTGAAAATGCTTGCTGTAAGTAGTTCTAATCTATTTGGTGTATCAGTGGAGTGGAGTGTGTTTGTGTGCAAGTGTGAGAGGGAAAAAAAAAACAACATGCAGGAGCATGCACAGATGTCTTTTGAGTGTGTGCCTAATTTGCAAAAGTATTTCTACATGGCTGACCTTTCAGTCCTGTGCCTGCGGTGTGCATTGTCTAGACTGTGACTTTTCACAGTCACCTCTTCACTGCACTCCTGCTAGGCAGGTTGTGCTATACACACACACAAATACAGACACACGAATCCATGCACAGCCTCTCTCTCGGTCCCTATCTCTCTCTGTGTGCTCTTGAGTATGAGCGTCTCTGTCTCACATTCAATCACTCGTTACAAATGAGCCTTTGTCAGTGTGCTGAGTGAAGGAAGCCTCTTTATCTCTCAGCTAGTTTGCGATTTTAAGAAAATATATCACAAAAACGATTGAGAGGAAAACAAGAGTTTTTGTTTTTTATTTTAGGGACAAGGAAAAGGAAAGATGGACCCAGAGGATAGTTCTTGTGCATTGGCAAGTAGAATAAACAAAGCACGTAAACTGGAGATGGAAAGAGGTGCAATACGAAGATACATGCAGACAAGGAGAGAAGTGTGGACGGATGGTTACCAGGTATCCAATAACCTTTTATTTTAAATGGAGGGGATGTTTCCACAAGACTGTCAGCTATTTAGAATGCCGCTACATAAATAGGGTGAAACAATGGGAGCACAAGTTATAAAGAATGCACAGCAGGATTGCACACTTCTTTTTTTCATGATCCTTAATAAAGGGATACGAGGACACACTGACAGGCAAAATGACTTTCTGCCTCAGAGTGTATTTAATAATTATGTAATTATTCATACATCAAACTGTTTTAAACTGTATAAAAGGTATGAACACAAAGCTATGAAGTGGTGTCTAGAGTGCTCTTTGCACTGATGAGTGGATCACATGATTCGTTGTGTTATCGACGAAAAAAAAAATGAAACTGCTTGGGTTGAATTTTGTAACACCTTTGACTCACACGTGCCTCTAAATACATCTTACAGTTCACACACATCTATTTTTAGTCGTAAAACATGAGTGAAACGCTTGCACTGTCAAGCCCCACTTTTCTCTCACAGTATCAAAGTTCTGAAAATATATTCCACAACAAATAAGCCTAGGGTATAAACTGAGCATATTATCACCTGGGACATGGTTCTACAGATAAACAAATATATATACTTATACAAATGGGAAAAGGTACCACAGTTGCTGTGCTTAGTAGCACCAGTGACAATCAAATACTAACACACAATAATAACCCATGTTGTGATCATCACCATCGCGCATGAACACTAACATACACATGCGCAGAAAAACCTGCGTTCGCGCACACACACACACACACACACACACACACACACACACACACACACACACACACACACACACACACACACACACTGCTTAATTAAAGCCACTGTTATGAACAGGCAGCCAGTCGGAGCTGGTCCAGAACTACATGGAGCCTGGCCAACACTCCAACAATATCATTAATCACCTTCTCACACAATACCAGCTCACTACTCCAGACAGAGGAAATGATGGAGAGAGATTATAAAGTGAGAAAAAGAGAGAAAGCATATGAGGTTGGGCCAGCTAATAGGAATGCTACTAAGGGAGAGGCACAAAGGGTAGTTTTGTTTCAAAAGGTGGACAATGACTATCTCTAAATCTTGATCAAGCCTTAACTGTGCTGACCAGTTTGCTGTGTGGTTGCCATTGTGCCACATTTGCAGACATGCAACAGGAGAGCACATAAATAATGGTTACCAACAGCCTAACCTAGAACTTATCATGTGATATTTGACCCATCTGAAGTAACAGATGGTAGATGGCTGCAACTACAAATTAACATTCCGATTCTTGCCCTGAGATTATATGGCGACTTTCTGCTATCCCATATTACGTCTCACATGGCAAACCACACATACTTCTTAGATATGGCAGCTTAGTGTTGACCTTGTATATGGTAATTTAAGTGACTTGCATGATACCCTGTAAGTATGTTGAATCACATAAGCAAATAATTACCTAACTAGCCAATGAGGGGCAGAGATCAAAACCTTCAGGCCTCCTTGCCGCATTTTAGCAAAGTGGTGAGAGATGCCTTGATGTGTCATGTGGCTTAGAGAAACAGCTGCAGATATAACGCAGCTTGTAACACAGTCATTATCCATACCCATGTTCAGTGCAATCAGGTGCTTATGGCAGTAAGAGACAGTGGTCATGTATTCATAATGATCACATCTGTGACACTTCTCATTGGTCAGCTGAAGGCTGCATGCTTGTATTCTTGCTTTTTGATGATCAGAACCCCTACCAAATATCTGAAGTGTTTATAGCACTGTACAGGCTGAGCACACAGAGCAGCCAAGCGAACTATCACTACATTCACCAGATCATGTATAATTTCTTTTATCATGATTTTGACGAGCTGGACTCCTAACTGCGAGGTTATCATGCTGTGCCATGTCACAATGTGTTACACAGTCCATTTAATCATATGATACGCCAAGCATCCTTTCAATGCCCTCTGAGGGCATAACACTCTGCAGACTGGATTGATTTCAATACAAAGTAAATTAAAGGTACTGTAGAGGTTGTTTCTTTTGTAGGGCTATAATGGTGTAAAATCCTTTAGCATCACACAGTCAAAGGCAAGGTATTGAAGGTGCTGACCAGTTAGCTACTCTGTCAACAAGAGAAGACATCAGACATTCTATGAATATCCCTCCCCATTCAACAATTACTTAACTGTATTTTAATGTTGCAGTGCAAGGGAGGGGGATCCTGCCCTTCCACATGAGTAAAAAGATCATTCCAGTGATCACATGAGGTCTTGGCTATCAGATTATGCTGGAAAGAAAATTGACGTGGCTTTGGGCTGACTCCATCGCTTTCTTTCTTAACAACTCCCATCAGCTGCTTCATTTATTTCTGTCTGCATATGGTAGATTTGACTTTGCAGCGCCGTCTAGGATTTAATATTTTTATGAACCGCTGATGTCATCAACAGCTAATAAGACTGTGATTATGTTTTCTCCGTGACCTTCCTGTCTGCCTCACAACAGGACAGCTGTCAAGTCCTGTCATGCCTTTCGAAGACCCTCTCATTAAACATTTATTCTGGTCCCTTGTTCCAACCTTTTTGGTCTTCACAACTAACCCATACAGCTCACAGGTGTTTGCATTTGGTGCTGTATGTCATCATATGTCATATGTAATCATAGTGCTGGGCGGTATACCGTTTCGCACCGAAAACTGGTTTATATTTTTGTTATGATATGAATTTGTCATATACCTGCAACACCGGTTTAAATGGCCTAAACATGTCTGGAATGCTGCGCGGTGGTAAATTGTTTCAGGGGGGACGTTTTTCATTGCTGCGCCGTTAAACACACAGAGGAGGTGGTAACACAAGCAATTTGCTGCACCACCTTAGCCGTAAACATGCTTACCAAGAATGCCTTAAACTAAAATCATTGGGGTTTTATACTGACAGACAACAGATGCAGTGAATCTGACTGGCTGCTATCTGCTGAAGCTAGCCTGAGGCCAGTTGCCTTGACCCACACTTAGGACTATACAACAATCTCCTGAGATATCAGGTCATTGTCCATGGCTATTGCACCTGAAGGAAGAGAAATCCTCTGGTTACAAAACCACATCCTCTCATTCTTCAGAATTTATTTAAATGCTTCTCTCAGCTGATAAACTGCCAAATGTTTATACAGTGAAAATCCATCATCTAGACTTGTTGCTCAGCTTGGACCAAAAAAACACAAAACAGAAATTTACAACCGCAGTGCCACTGTCACGACATACCGTAAATACCCTGAGCCAGTCATTCATAAACTAAAACACTGATTTGATTTGAACTGATGAGGACGAAGTCCTCAAATGTATGACCTGCACATCTACTAAAAACTGTGCCAAGAAACATTTCCAATTCACTCTGCCCTGATTCTGACAGTACATACCACTGTCAGATTTGACACAAACAGAAAGTAATATAATATTTCCTTAATTTGGATTACCTTTTTTCAGTTTTTCAGTGGAAGGTTAACCCTGTAATGATCGGTTTAAGTAAATTCAATTCATAGCCTAAAGCGACTTCTGCTCATGTGTCTCAGACTATTTAAAAGATAGGGTGGATGTGTCACCATTCACCAAAATAGGGTTACTGACTAGCTTCCCATCCTTTCTCTCCTGGATCTATAGATATACATCTTTGACAAGCCAGATGCAATCGCTTCAGCGGAGAATGTCAAGCTGAGTCATTTCTATTAAAATTGAAGAGTCATTAAGAGGATGCAGTTTTTAAAAATGTGGAGTCAACGCAAATGTTGTCACTTTCAGTTTGCATACCATCCTCATACAAGGCTTTTGGAAGCTCCATCCTCCATGGTAAAATATCCTCAAGGTGTATTTTATTTCTATTTTAGCTCTATTTCAGTGTAGCCAATTTTCTGCTTTCAGACCAGAGGGAGCTTTATAGTGCTTTATCCTGCAGGTCTGTGTTAAGTGTGAATAGATTTGCTCCACTCACCTTAAATGGGTGAAATGGGGCCACAAGTCACTCACATTCCCTTCAAAGCCAAGTTCCCGTGCTTTGCCACAGTTGATTTGTAGATATTGGTGCTACTACTCCTGCTCCTCTATGGCAGGCTTTATTTATTTGAGGCTTGGGATATCACCATAGTTACCATTTGCATGGCATGTTTGTTTATGGGTCCAGCCACCATTTAATGTTGCAGGCTATTACATAAAGGCAGCACTGTAAGTGGATGACGAGCAATCTAAAACAAAGTCTTGTTTCCCTGGCGTGGTCGAAACACTTGGTACAAAGCAACAAAACCGTGAACGAGGCACTGTCCTCCTAAGCCAGATGATGTTGGTTCAAACCCAGTTCAAGATGTGTAATACCTTGCTGTATTATCTTTAGCAAAACATTAAATTCCTACCAACTATAGCCTTCTCTTCAAATTCAAAACTGCTTTATTGGCTTGACAGCTAAATCGAATATTGAAAATGCAATGCACGTTGTAAAAGCCCTTTTTTTCTTGCCTCTTTGTCATCTTCTGTAGCTGATCCTGACCTCTGACCTCTATGTGACCTACAGATAAGGGAAAAATGCAGTTTTCAACGGGGCTTAATTGCTCTAGAATGGCCTGTCATAGTACCCATCTCCACAGCACATCTCTTGTCATCTCTTGTCAGCAGCTAAATACTGTGTATAGCCTAATCACATTTCTGTGATGCTTTAGTCTGTGTGTCAGCCAACACAGCTGACCCACAAAACCCGCGTGTTGGCTGTCGGCCCTATACTGGGAGGGCAGGTGCAGCAAGCGGATATTTCCTGATCGATTGGTTTCCAAATCCAAGCTAATGTTAGCTAGCTGGTGTGCTAACTTGGTATAATGCAGCATTAAAGACAGTGCTAGCTAAAAGCTAACGATACATGGCTAGCCATGGGAGCAGCTACTTACTCAGTGGTCCTCCAGGTCCGAGGACCTGGTCTTTGGCAGGCGGAGTACCGCTCTGTCGCTCGAAGTTGCCAGGGTTGGAGAAATAATCCCTCAGCCTCGGCAGCTCTCTGCCTGCTTCCAACAGTTCGGTGTGAAACTCCAGGGCCGTGAGGATGTATTGGTCCCGTAATAGCTGAGCAGCAATGACATCCACTGATACCCGTGTCTCGGCGCTGCCTGCCATAGCGGAGGTGGCCGCAGCCGAGAAGGAGATGCCCTCACCGCTGGGGCTCGTCCGGTTGCTAGACAGCAGGAGCGTCGGAGGTTCCGCGTCCGCAGGCGGGGAGAAAGGATTGCCTGGCGGTGGCCCTGGCGCTCCGTCACTCGGGCTTCTCTCTGTGTCAACTGTTTCATTAGGACGCCGTTCAGCCTCTTCCTCGGAATCGCTGAGATTAAATGGGTTGACCGACGCCATTTTTGCACTATAAAGATTTCTAGCACTCTAAGCCAGCTAGGCTAATCAAAACCGCCTCTTCCTGAATGGATAGTAAGCTAGCGAAGGTTTGGTAGGTAGCTTTGACAAGAGGAAAGGATGGAAAGCTACGATTGGTCAAGTTTTAGGGACGTTTTCCAAAAGCCCGCCTCTTTTATGGGATACTAGAAAATGATTGGATACTGGATACAGAAAGGAAAACTGGGCAGGGTACATTTGAGAACACATAGCTCATGCCTCTGCTAGCTAATGTGTTGCCAGTGAACTACAAGCTGTGAAAAGAACAATTTCCTGTGAAACTGCAGTGTAACGCAAATAATTACATAGTAAAACCCAAAGCAAAAACGATTTAAGAGAGGTCAATTTTAAAATGAAGCTGGGAAGTAAATGTTGTACTACAGTACCCATAATTCAGCGGCAAAGCATACACGTCAAACGTCAGTGTCACAACAAGGAAGTGGATGCTCATGGTACCTTAATTTCTTGAACTAATCTTCTTAAAAGCGGGACAGTTGGTTTCGTAAAAGCACGCACGTAAAGATTACCTTGATCTTGTTGTACAACAAAGCCTTCTGTCGGGTTCTTTGTATACATAATTTGTCCGTGACGAAGATGAATGGAAGCTAAATCAATGCGCTTAACAGGTGGACTTGTGAAATGGTAGTAGACAGTTCTGCTCTCCCATTCATTCATCAATGAGGCAGTCTCCCCCGGTTTTCTGGTCAGATTCCGATGACATTATATACAGGTAAGACTTCTTTTTTTATATATATGGCCTAAAGATGTAACTCATTTTCTCAGTCACTCTGAAGAGATTTAATGACTTAGTATGCTGGCGCAATCAGTACCATTGAAGTGTACCGATATAACTATTAGAGTCATTATTTTTGCACATTGGCTAATGGCATATGGTGACAGAAGGATTATTTCGGCCCTTAAGCAGTCTTTACATGGCATACACTTTGGCTTAACCAGTCTATATTATGCTAAACCTTTCGAATACCTCCTTCTCTCTTTGAACTAACCTCTTTATCCTAAATATAAAGTTATACTGTAGCTATAACTTTATGTTTGTTCAATTTTGCATCAGTCATTTCTATTCTGTTTTTATGTCTCTCTTCTTGTTCTCACGTAGTTTCACCACCAGACACATGAAATCTCCTTTCTCCGTCTCACCTAAGCTGAACCCGGTTGTTGTGCAGGCCCAGTGTGGTTTTGACACTCAAAATGAGGATGATCACCTTCTTTCTGGTTGGACTGACAGTCCACGTGGTCTTCTTCCTTTCTATTTTTGACATCTACTTCACCTCTCCCCTGGTCCATGGCATGACACCCCAGGCTACATCTCTGGCAGCCCCTGCCTCTAGACTGGTTTTAGTGGTGGCCGATGGCCTAAGGGCTGACAGTCTCTTCACCCTACTCCCCGATGGCTCGTCCAGGGCGCCATACCTGAGGTTGGGAAACTGAGTCAGATTGAGTGTGGTGTGTTTGGGTGTGTATTAATTAGTCCATTGCTGGAACAAGTATGTCGGGGTTTGTTTGCATGTTACTGTCATACTGGGTCTTTTCTCTTCATTTCTTCATAACTCCTGGGTAACTGGTGTTTGTGTCTGTGTGTGTTTCCCAATATCAGGAGTGTGATAGAGGAGAGTGGCACCTGGGGTGTGTCACACACACGCGTGCCTACTGAGTCTCGGCCCGGTCACGTTGCTCTCATTGCTGGTTTCTATGAGGATGTTAGCGCTGTTGCTAAAGGTAGGTGTGCATTTGCATCTTGATGAGTTCAATACAGAAAAGTCTTTGTAAAAGATTAAAGGGAGTGTTTTGCTCACATATTGTATGTGAATGCAAGTGCATTGACCTTTTTGTTTGTGTGTTTTCAGGCTGGAAGGAGAATCCCGTAGAGTTTGATTCAGTGTTTAATGAGAGCAGACACACCTGGTGCTGGGGAAGCCCTGATATTCTGCCTATGTTTGCCAAAGGTACACAAGCACACACATGGACACACACTCACACAGACACACACACACCAAAGCCTAATCAATATACATGAAAGGCCACAGGTTGAATCAGTTTTATCATGACTTTAAAAAAAAAAATCACATTAGTGCATAGGCTTTTTTTTTTTTATATTGTTGAACATCTCTTTTAATAATGCTAATAAATTTGCACTTACATCTTATGCCTTCCAGGTGCCAGTGGAGACCATGTGTACACCTACACATACCCAGCAGTGGAGGAGGACTTTGCCTCCACCGATGCTTCCAGGCTGGACAGCTGGGTGTTCACTCAAGTCAAAGTATGGTAGTAGAAGTACTAATGATAATGATCATTAAAACTGATTTATTAAGTTGTTGTTTAAAAAAACGTTTTCTATATGCTTGCATTGGTTCTGGATTAAACACTTCTTTGAAAGAAGAAAAGCAATCTGAGACACAAAAGCTGTAGGCTGTGAATTGAATTGACTTCAGCCCACATTCCTTGTTCAGTGTCCTTATTTAACACAAACAGACAGAGTCTTCTTCCTTTCACCTCCTACTGAAAATACTGCAAACACTTCAGAAGATGTAAAGCTACTTGGAGTAGATTATAGTCCAGCTGCTATAAGATTTATTAGAAAAAAATGGGTTAATGTACAATGGTGCCAGACTTATTTGGTACAATCAGTGAGGGTTTAATTATTGCTTTCTTTGATATTATTATCCAATCATTTTTATTTTTGTGACAGTCATTCTTTCAGTCGGCGAAGTCTAACTCAAGTTTGAGGGCTAGTCTGCTCGAAGACAAGAATGTCTTCTTCCTGCACCTGCTGGGCATTGATACAAATGGACATGCTCACAGACCGCTGTCACAGTAAGAGACGTGTTTTTAAGATTTCTTTTTGCCATTTCTATTAAATGTGATTGCACTCTGCATAACATAAAATTCAATTAACATATTTGTGTATTTGTTTAATTAGGGAGTACCTTGACAACATTGGTCTAGTAGACACTGGTGTAGCTGAGCTGGTGTCTCTAGTAGAAGACTTCTTTGGTTATGATGGCAGAACGGCCTATGTGTTCACCTCTGATCATGGCATGACAAACTGGGGTAAGACTCTAGTTTGTGCATGGATGTGTTTTTACTATCTGCAAGTAGAAAGTACGAAAGCAATCTTGTAATCAGCACGTGAATTGATTGGATTCTTTATAGAATTTGTTGAAGTGTGTGGATGTTTCCATTTGTGCATGTGTTCTTGCATGTGTTTCCAGGTTCTCACGGTGCAGGCCATCCCTCTGAGACACTCACCCCGTTAGTGGTGTGGGGAGCTGGAGTTAACAGTGCCCAGAGAGTCACTGAACCCCAAACGTACAATGATGGATACCTACAAGGTGCTAAACTCATGCCCTTAGCAGGTTTTTTAACTTCTCCTTAAAACCCAGACTTGTCTCCTAAACCCCACTAAACTATTGTTTTTGTGTACTATATAAGACCGTGACATTTTTTAAATGAAAAAACAAGAAAGTTGTCCTTTAAATCTTTTACACCACATGCTTTATTGGGTCTACGTTCTTTCCTGATTGTAATTCCTACTGTTTGTCTCAGATTGGAAACTGGAGCACCTTCGTAGGGTTGATGTCAGTCAGGTGAGACCCGTGGTCCTTGCAGTATGAGCTCCTTGATTCATTAATCATCAGTGTCTCTAAATTTACATAGCGTATGAAAGCAGCCATGTAACACAACAACAGTTAGTAAAAGTGAAATTCATGAATCCATTATTGTTGTCTGCAGGCTGACATTTCTCCCCTCATGGCTTCTCTCATCGGTGTGCCCATTCCTATCAACTCCGTTGTAAGTTCAGAAATAAGACAAACTAAAGGAAATATTCCATTTATTTAATTAACTTAATTAAGTTTTATGAAACTGTTCAGAGTTGTCAAAACCAGATTTTGCAAGTACACTTTGGTAGGTGGTGAAAATCAGTGAGTTAAGACATTTTGAGTTTACATTTGTTCATCAATTTTCATTGTTTGTTCTAAATATTACTTAGCAGTTTTTTTAATGAATGTTTTATGTTCATATTTACATGTATTTGTGTCTCTTCAGGGTGTGTTACCTCTTCCCTACCTTAACAACACTGACCTGTTCAAGGCGGAGAGCATGTACACTAATGCTATTCAAGTACTAGAGCAGTTCAAGGTATGACAGCATGCACCTTGTGCTATTACTGACATGTTGGTCAGTGCCTATTTGTAGTTACACCATTTTAAGTTATCAACTGCTCTAATGCATATGGGGAGTAATACACGTATTCAGTTATTTAAATCTATGGCGACTGAGACATATACATATTTTTTTGTAGATGAAAATGACCCAGAAAAAGGAGACAACGTTGTCTTTTCTCTTCACCCCATACCAGTAAGTACAATTAGTGAATTAGTGAGTAATCCTAACAGCATAACGTGAATTCACTTTTCATCACAACATGTTTACTAAAGGCTCATTTCAGGCTCCTTTCATATCATGTGATTAGTGTATTTAGTGTGATTAGAGTAGATTTGAGTAAGAACATTAACCGGATGGCAGTTACTGAGAAAGAGTAGAGTTTAGAAAAATATTAAAATATGAATTGTTATATTTAGCAGGGCAAGGCATTTTTTTTTCTATTATCTTTTGTGGTTGTGTAAGTATGAAGGCAAGTGAAGCGCACTTTATCTAGTCATCACCTTTAATACCACGTTTAATTTCAATTTTATGCATTCCGTCTTCATTGCTTCGCCTCTTTCTTTTCCCAGACAACTGACTGAGTCAAAGCAAGCAGAATTCATCCACAAGGCCAGAATACTGATTCAGCTGGAGAAGTATGCGGATGCTGTGAGTATCAGGGAAAAGACAGTCAGCTTATAATGTAGGCAAATTAAAAGCTGTACAAGGGAATTAAATTCGAGATATATGTTTATTTTGTGTATTTTTATGCGTTAAGCTGGTGCAGCAAACTAGAGTATTATACTCAGCTGATACTGCAGTAAGAAGTTTGACCTTGTTATGCCTGACACCAGCTAAACTGTGGTAAATGCGGTCTACATGAACAAACCTATATGTCTTTTTGTTACTTTACGTTGCTTTTTGAATACTCTTTCCACTTTCTCCACACTTTTGCTTAAGCACTGCCTTTCATATTCCCTCGTCTGTCTCCTATCAGATTTCCCTGTGCCAGTCTCTTATTTCCCACTCCCTGGAGGGCCTGGTTTACTACCATACCTATGACAGATTCTTCCTGGGTTGCAGTGTGGTTCTGGGATTTGTAGGCTGGACTTCATATGTTGTCTTAGTCATACTGAAGACTCACGCCAGCCTCAACAGACATCCAAGTGTCCTCAAACAGGTAAGGGCATACAATATAATTCCTTCCACCAAAACAAGCTTATGAAAATCTAATTTCTTAATTAGGTTACATTTTAAGTAATGTTCCTGTGTGTATGTGTGTGTGTGTGCGTTTGCAGATTCCCAGCCATACTCTGGCAAGGCTGTGCATGTGTGTGGCAGTTGTGATCACTGTGTTCCTTCTCATCCAAAGAAGCCCTGTTACCTACTACATTTACTGCCTGTTGCCTGTTCCTATATGGTACTCTGTTCTTAAAGAGTGAGTAATACACACATTTGAAAATTTGAAATGGGAAATAAATAAAAACACACCTACATTATATATATATATATTGATATAGATATAGATATAGATAGATAGAGAGAGAGAGGATGTCAGCAAATAAACATTGTGTAGAGATCACAATTAATGGAGATAGCAGTTTTTTTTTGGTGGTGCTAATTTATCACACACTTGTTCATGCATGTAGCACTGCTGTAGTGAGGTGTTAATTATATCCTTTTGAAGTAGTGTTGCATCTATTCATGTTCCTCCTCTGTAAATTACTAAAAAGAATGTCTTTGTAGTTTAGTTTTTTTTTTCTTTTCTTTTCTCCATTTTTTTAACAGGAAAAATAATCCCATTAATAATCCATTTTAGGTCTGGAACTCTAACAGATTTGATTGAGTCTGCTCCCTCTCTTCCACTGTGGAAATGTTTTGGCTATTTCGTGCTGGTGACATTTGGAATCGAGCTATTGGTAGGTGTCTTTAATGTCTTGTAATGTACAGTTAGAGGCATATTTCTGCTTCACAGCACTACTCATAAGCCTTTAGCTGACCTCCAAATACAGTACACCAAGTCACAAATTGTGTAGTATGAGGTCATTGTTTCCTGTTACCGTTGCTGCCCCCAGGTGGTGAGTTTCTTCCATCGCGCCATGCTGACTGTGGGCCTGGCTGTCCTCTCTCTCTGGCCCTTCCTGTCAGGACTGTTTGACAAGACCAAGGTAACTACGTCACAGAGCGTGGCTCCCACTGTTAAAGAAGAATAATATGCACATTTGAGAAGTCAAAACATGACAAAGACTCATGCACCAGGAAAAGTCACGATATTTAAATATTTTGATTTCCATAACTGAAAACGGGGACATAAAATGATGTGACTCCAGGAAATTAGTGAATAGGTAACACAGTAGTACAATTTTTACATAACTCTTGACTGATGGATTTTTAGCTACATCATGGAAAAATTATCACCTAATAATATCAATAATTATAAAAAGGGAAGTGACAAAATCTGAGTCTACCAGACACTAATGCATAATAAACTTACTTAATAGATAACAGAATAAAAATAATCAAATAGACTGAATAGATTTGTTTCTGCATTTTAGGTTTTTTTTTTTACACTCATTATCCTGATAATATTTGTAATCATTTAATTTGTGATTAAACCTATTTCATTCATTCTAAATCTTCTTAATTTTAAATTACTAAAGATCATTATATGATGTGGCATTTCAGGTATTTTATTGAAAGCAAGCTGCAAAAAGGTTTATCACCACAATTACATGAATAAAATGATTTTGAAATTGTTAACTGATGCACAACAAATAATGAAACAAAGTGTGGGGGGAACTTGCTCATGTTTTGACATCCCTTGCACTTGTTTATCATCAGTCTACCGTCAGATTTACACATGGTTTGTTAAATTATGAATTGACATACAGCCTCTGACTATAAGAAATGACTGTCTCTGTCCCTGTGTAGTTCCGCTCAGTGAGCTGGTTTCTGGGCTGTCTGTTTTTGGCTCTTTTCCCCCTGATGCCTGTTGTGGGTAGAGAGCCCAACATACATCTGGTGTGAGTGCTTCCTCTATTTGCGTACATTTATCTGAAAGTTTGCAAAATTTAAAGGTTCATTTCAGTCCATTATAAGGAAAGATTGCATTTCTCTGCACTTAAGAAATATTAAATGTCATCACAGTGTGGTGAAATTTGTGTTCTTTAATACAGAGAAAGGAATATTCTTGGAATCAATACCACAATGTTAATTTAAATATTTCCACCGCATAAATATATGTATATCAAAATGTAGCAAATAATTTAGTTTAATTTGTTAGAACCTCAATAACTCATTTTGTCAGCTTTAAACCAGAATTCGCTTACATTATACATTTTGTAAATTGATAACAGGATATGACCAAATCATGACAATGAAATGGTTTGAAAACACAAAAACAAAACTTTATCCAGAACCACAGAAGCAATCATACAACTGTTTTGACAAGCTAAACAGGGCTTCCTATAACAAGCACCCTGAATATATGTAAAATCGGTGTAATCCCACTTTAAATGTACTGAAAAAGCCACATGATACTGTATTCTCCACATTTTTTCTCTTAACATATGTATATATATATATTTTTTTTTGGTTTTGCACAGTACCTGTGCAGGTGTACTCGCTCTCTTCACTTCGGTGTGTTACCTCTGGTCATCAGGACAGAGAGCACCGCTGTACCGTAGTGACAGATGGCAGTTTGTTACCCAGGTAACTGCAGAATCATGCCATGCTGCGTGTGATTGTGTTACTGAGTTTTCTAAAAATAAATTATTACCTGTCAAATCCAACAGATGCTGCATGTGGCAGTGTGTGCATACGTGCCATCCCTCACGCACTCCAGTCTGCGGCAGAAACAGGGCCTGCCACTTCTTAATCAGATCATCAGCTGGACCACATTAGGTAGGCGGGTGAGAGTGAACACAAGATACATGAGATTTAACCAGATTCAAAACTGTAAAATTGCCTGGAGAGATTATATCAAATATAATCACATTTGTCATATCTATATGTTACTTATGTTCAGTTTATATATATATATATATATATATATATATATAAAATTATTGTAGTCAGTTAAAATGACAAATTCTGTATTTGCAGATCACATTTACACATTTTCTCTCTCTCTCTCTTTTCTCAGGATCTTCTATGTTGGTCCCGTTGTTGAGCTCTACGCGTCTTTTCCATCGACTCCTCAGCATATTCCTCTCTCTCACGGCCACATACCTACTGCTCAGCACTGGGTAAGACATGGTATTACACACACATCATGCAGCTGCACCAACGCAATCAAATCATGTTTGTAGAGTTTTATCGAAAAATAATCAAATTTCTAATGTGTGTCTCTTTCCCATCCCAGGTCAGAGGCCTTGTTCCTCCCTGTGTTATCTTGGTTGATGTTTGTGTGGATCAACATTGAACAGGAGGCTATGCTTGCTCAGGGTGTCTCTGGCAGGCAAGAGGTAGAACCATTATGTTTATGTTTCCTTGTTTATGTTTACTTGGAAAATTTGGTAGAGCAACATGATCTACATGAGAAGAGGCGTAGCAAATTTGAATAGTCAGGAGTATCTAGGAGTCACAGTAGGCGTGCATCATATTTAAGTCACGTATTGCTCTTGTACAAACACACTGGATTTTTTTTTAGCAGAGTTTAGTACTTTTATTCTTATTTGTAATGGAAAACTGCTGCAGCAACCAGTGATCCAAGCTGGTCAGTGTTATCAGCTGCATACGACAGCAATATTATCATTTATTTTGTATAGATTGTAAATCAATATTCATTTCTCGAGCATTGCAGTGTTACAGTTTATTTACTATCCACTACAAAGGAAATCCTTGCTCAAAATAACATACTGTAATCTGTGAAGCAGGTTTGCACAAAGCTCTACACGATGTACGTAAGGTTTCAGATCATTACTGTGTGTTTGTGTGTCTGTTTTTTTTCTTTCAGCTCTCCACTATCGATTTCTCTGCAAACATTGACATTGCCAAGATCCGACAACTGAAGTTGGATGACATCAGGAGATCTTATTTTTTTGTATCCGCGGATAATGTACTTGCAACCGTGATCGGATTAGATTAGATGTGTGGTAAAATTATTTGAAGTTTGAAGTGCATAATTACAGTGAACTGATTAGATTAACAATGCTTGAGCCCTTTCCTTGACCATACATTTTCCTCAGGTATTTTTTATAATAACAGCGTTCTTCGGCACAGGGAACATAGCTTCCATTAACAGGTATATAAGTCTTTGTATTTACATATATATAGATGTGTGTGTTTGTGCGTGGTAACGAGAAGGAAGTTGTGTCTGTGTGGGGGTGTGTGAGAGTGGCTGTACACAGTTCAGCATGGGTGAAGTGAATGTCCGGAATGAGTCTCACTCATGATTTGTGCTTTTTAAAGTATGAGCAATGCATCATTTTAATACAGGAAGGAAATAAGTGATTTGTAAAAATACACAACATAATGTCTGGGCTTTTTATTTGCATTGTTTAAACCAGCTAGTCTTTTGTGTCGCCTGCGTACTTTAACTGAGGTTGTTTACGATGCACCACATTACAGTTTGTCAGCCTGTACTGTAAAAACACTATAAGATCATCAAGATATCTATCCCCGGGACAGAGTTTTGTGCTCTGAATGATTAAAGATTCTAGTAACTCTAGAATTACTCTGGTATTTCAGCTGTCTGCAGTCACTTCATCTGTTTCTTTCCCCTCTAACCTAGTTTTGACCCAGCGTCGGTTTATTGTTTCCTGACTGTCTTCAACCCCTTCATCATGGGAGGGCTGATGATGTGGAAGGTACCAAATGATAAACGTTCTTTTTATATTAACTGCTGTGTAGCTGCACATTTCCTGTCATCAAGCTTTCTTTCAGTTCCCAAGAGAGTTAGTCTTGCAGGCTGTGCCTTGTCATAGTATATTTATTATTAAATATATATTTAACGTTCCTCTCTTGCATTGACTCTCTTGCCTTGCACAAATTCTTTGCATTCCTTGTTTGTGTATGGCTGCCTAACTTGTGATGTGTGACAAATAAAATGCTAACATCTGGACATTTCTGTAAATTGTCCTTTGTTCACCCAGGTTATCATTCCCTTCATAATAGTAATGTGTACTTTTGAGACCATCCAAGTCGCAACGCAGCTTTCGTCAAGAAGGTAACCTCTGACTTCGGCCTTTAATCACACACTTCCCAACAGAATGATGTGTTTTGACTTGTCACACTATACACAATGTTAAATCTATACTATAGCTATATTTACTTCCCTAAGCAGATTTTAGTAGTTTAATATCAGTTTCTGTGGTTTGCAATAAGTAAATGTGTTTTTGTGGATATTGATTACAACTTGTTACTTGGTTTTATTGCTTCCCTTCATCTTTTATTCCTGTTTTCTAGTTTGTTCCTCATAGTGCTGGTCATCTCTGACCTGATGGCTCTGGTAAGGCATTTCTTGTCCGTTTACAAGGCGCTCTTTGAAAGTTGGGTTAAAGATGTGATGCCTGCCTTTTTCTGCGAAACAGACTAAATGTGAACCTCAGAGAAAAATGGCCTTTAACTCACTCTTCCTTTCCTCAGCACTTTTTCTTCCTGGTGCAGGACTACGGCAGCTGGTTAGACATTGGTACAAGGTAAGTTTCCAAATTAATAACTTGGCTCATATACACATATTGCTGCTCCCGCTTCCTTCTGCTTTCTTTCAGCCCATTTTTAATGAGACAAACTCGCACATAAACACGTTAAACATATTTCTTTTTCTCTCTTGCAGCATTAGCCATTATGTGATCGTTATGTCAATGACCATCTTCCTGATGTTGCTAAGTGTGGTCACACACATACTCACCTCACAAAGACTTATTCTGTGGAGGGGACCCAAGTTGCACTTCCCCTAAATAAACATGTGCTTGTGTGCAAATTTATGCACAGACGTGCTGGTTAAACCAAATATTTTGTATTTGTTTGACTTTTTTTTTTTTCTTTTAGATACTTTTCATTTAGCATTTGTTATATTAAACTAGATTTTATTTATATAAAATATGGGATATTGTTTTAGGGCTCTAAATTCTCTTAAGTTTTCTGTTTGGTACTTTGCAAAACTCTTACACTGCTTTGCTAAATCGAGTTTTGGAAATCCCCTCCTTATTAGTTAGATGTTTTAAACTTTCCTCGGAGAAACTGCTTGAGTGTACCACATGACTGCCCGTGAAAATGACATGGCAGTCTTCCACAGAAACCTACTTCTCAGTTGAAAATCCTGAGTTCTTCTTAAAAGTCGTTGTCTTCCCGGTATTAGCAGTCGCATGTTTTTTCTCAATGTTACAATGTGATTTCAAGTAATATATCATTTTAAAGTAATCAACTCGTATTCCTTAGTTAGATGATTTTTATAGAGCATTTTGCAGAGTGGTCTAAGATTTTTGCACAGTACTATTTGAACTCTATTCTTTTGTACACTGTGTTTTCAGCACATTGTTTTTGCATTAATCATTGATGAACTGACTAAGACTACTTGAATATTTGACAGTGAATTATGTCTTTGCCAGGGGTGCTGATTTATTATCCACCAAAGATGGGTAACTTGATAACTCTTGAAGTATGTAACTATTTCCTGTAAAGCTGCCTAAAACATATCCTTGTTTAAACGAAAAAGGGATGTTATTTTAAGTTATTGTGACTAGGTATGTACCAATAAAACAGATTAAAACAGACTGGAATGGAAACAGGAATGTTCATAAAAAAGGCGTCGGGTATGAAATAAAACTGAGATTTTTTTTTTTTACGGTGTGTCTGGGATCATTGCCATATTGGAAAATTCCTCTCTTTCCAAGCTTCTTGAGACCAGGAGTCATCTTTTCACTCTGTATTTGGCTAATCAAACTCGTAATCATAGCGCGATCTATAAATGCCATCTCCCCACCACAGATTACATTCACGCAGCCCCATATCAGCACACTCAAACAGCCATGTTACACTGTGGTAACCCTGGGCAGGTCCACACCAAACAAGATGAAGCACATCTGATCCATAAAACAAAATTAATTTAGGTTTCACCAAAGAATATACTTCCAATTTGCATCAGGCTTCTTTTCATGTTCTTTGGAAAAGTTTAATCTTGGCTCAGGCAATTCCTTACCATGTGGAGCCATGTTGCATTACACACAACCCAAGCCAAACTTGATTCCTCTACTTCCCTGTGTCAGGACGTTAAGCAGGTGGGCGTTTTCTGAATATGCCAACAAGTAATTCTTATGTCCATAATTTTTCAGATCCATTTCAGGTTCACAGGCCGGTACAGTCACCCCTTTCTGTGAGTGCTAGCTGCAGTTGGACTTAATGCTTACTGTGCTGCACTTAATGCTTACTGAGATGTTCATGGGGTTTAACACATCTGTCAGTAACAACAGCTGGTGCCACCACATCCTCCCTCAGTTCCTTTCTTTTGAGTACTTTGACTAAAATTGTCGAATAGAAAGCGTAGATAATTGCACTGTCCATTTTTATCTATCAGCATCGTGGATCTTGAGACAATAATTTACGATTAGTGTTTACGTAAGATTTGATCTGCAGCTCAACCCTGAACACAAGTAAAATATGTCTTTTGTGGAATATTATTGACGTATTGACTTTTTTTTTTGACATGGCAAGAGATAAAAAAGTTAAGTGAACCTGGTCATTAAAAGCTAAACGTCTTTGATTGATTTTTTTTTTTCAAACTATAATGCAGATGAGGCTGTATGTGTTGGCAGTGTATCTGCATCTATCAAATCTGCATGTGTTTTTTTTTTTCTTTGTTGGATTGCAGATTCTGTAATGGGAAAGTACTTAATTCTTTCATGATACTAATCATGTGGTAATATCATGGGACGGATGGAAAGGGTAATCTGTTATGATAAACCTCATAAACGTTCTACATGTACCTGCACTCATGCGCCTAACCACCCCCCCCTTCCTCTAATCAACAATTCTATTAGGAATTCACTCTATGTACGGTACCATATAATGTTCTGATGTTCTTGTATTTAAGTGTATATTGCAGATTCAGAAACAGTGGCTATATGTGGAGTGGTGATGAGAAGGAGGAAGCAACTAGCTCTGTGGTTGTGTTGAAATGAGTTCACAATAACCTCCTGTTTCTGACAGAGCACAGGCACACAAACAAACACACACACACACACACACACACACACACAGTATGCAAAACCGGACTGTGGTTTCTGACACACACACGCAAATGCACAAGCACACTTAATTTTCACAACCTTAACTTTCGCGCAGAGTTGGCACACATCCGCACTTGATTGCTCTCTCTCTCTCTCACACACACAGACACACACACACTCACTTATACAAGCATATGCATCCAAGCAGAAACAGACACACAGACATTCTTCCCTCAGACAGGTTTTTTTTACGCTCGCCGACACTTCACCATAGTTTGATGGAGATAATGTCATGTAATGTGTGGACGTAATGTAATGTAGAGGACACTCTACTTTAATTCCGTGTATTCACGCATGAGAACAGTTGGCAACCGGTTCATCTTTGACTAAAAGGTATGTAAGTTTACTGGTAAACTCTAGTTTTTTAACTTTGTTTTTATTCATGATGCAATTCCCATTACAACATTGCTCTCATGGTAATAATTAAACTGCGAACAATGTTTTTACTCCTAAGCTTCACACTATTTAAATGCTATAATTTGTTTAATTTGAGCACTTACGTCCCTGGTGTATTACATAGCAGCTTATTTTTGGTTCTATTTCCTGTTAAACTGATACTGTGTAAAAGTGTAACAACTTTAAGATACGTAGGGTACCATGTCGCTCTAAAATTACATACGTATCTTCATATGTGTTCAGATATGAGCAACATCAAGAATAGTATATGTAAACTATGTAGGTATAAGGGTTTTTTTTTTTTGTCTAACAGTCCAAAATGAGCTAGATAAACTAGTTTTTCTTAATGTGTATTTTCTATTTCTCTGTCTCTATCGTTTATTCTTCATCTGTTTCTCCTCCTTTCTCGCTCTCATTCATATCTGATGTCCCCCCTCTCTCTCTCTGCCTTCCTTTCTCTATTTCAGATCAGTCCACAGTCACCCAGGACATGCCATTAACAACCATAAACTCCACAAGCTCCTTACCTCTAACTTCAAATAATGAAGTTAGAGATGGGGAGGACTACCGCATAATCCTCCTGGCCATCTACTGTTTGGTTCTGGTTACTGGGACCATTAGCCTGAGCCTGATGATGCACATCTTGAAGTCCAGCTCTACATCCATCACGTCCATTGCTGTGCTCAACCTCATCTTTGCCCACTTCATCTTTCTCATCACTGTGCCCTTCAGGATTTACTACCACGCCACTCAGCGCTGGGACCTGGGCTTCGAGATGTGTAAAGCGATCAGCGGCATGATCCACATCCACATGTATATGTCTTTTATCTTCTACGTGATCATCCTTGTCACACGCCTGATGACGTTCTACCGCAAAGATGAGCTGCTGGCCTCTTTCCAGAGGATTCATACACTCCTCTTCAGTGCTGTGGTGTGGATAGTGGTGCTTGTCATGGTCCCTTGCATCATCCATTTTTCCTATGGCAATCACAATGAGAAAAACAGCACGTCAAATAGCACAGAATGCTTCAAATTTGGCATCAGCATAAAGTATAAGGCCAAGGTGGTCAATTACATCATAAGCACACTAATCATAGTGGTGGCCACCGTGCTGACAGTCCTGCAAGCCAAAGTCCTATGGGTTTTATACAGGAAGGATCGTCAGGGATGCACCTCTCAGCAGGACTTTGGGGCTCAGCTGAAGAGCTTGTGCTTTGCCCTCATCATGGTAGTCTGCTTCATTCCTTACCACATGTTTCGGTTCTATTACTTAGAACACACTAACCTGGAAGATATCAATGAGGTGTTTCTGAGTCTGACCACTTTTAATTGTTTGGACATGCTCACTTTCTTGGGGAGGAGAAGCTGCTACATGTCCGTCTTTGGAAAGATTTTTTGTTTGTGAGGGAGTCAGGAGCATTTCTTTACTTGTGTTTTTGTACTGTTTTTATTTTTGTTCTGTATTGCTTGTCAGAGTTTTGGTGCAGCTCCATAAATGCAGACACGAGGATACACGTAAGAAATACATTATAAAGTGCACAGGGGAGCCTTGAGACTTCATCATCCAGTGCTGGCTGTGTGGTTGAAACAGTGTTGGTAAGAAACACATTGGTGTGTGTGTGTGTGTGTGTGGTGGTGGTGGTGGTGGGTATGCGGATGTGTGTGTGTTGGGAGGCTTAGGATCAAACTATTTAAAGAATTTGACATGACCGGAAAGTCATGCACTTTAACTTAAATAGAATAAATAAACTTTTGCCATGTTCGTGTCTTTGTATATACCACACATTCATTTTTTCTACATAATTTCATGTGAGAAGCATGTTTATATAAGTATGTATGTATGTATGTTTACTGAATACTGTATTTGCTAACATTTAACCCCTGTGTACATGGCTGGAGTGTGCAGCTTGAAGAAAAATAAATGTCTAAAATCATTACTTTTTCACCATTACTCTGTGAAACATTACCTTACACTTTCTGGATCTCTTACCTTCTGCCCTCAGAGGTGGTATTTAGAGGCCCTGGCTGAAATGCACACGCACTCACACACACACACACACACACCTGGTGATCCTTTTCCTTTTGGTTTTTATGGCGCTGGGTTACTGTTTAACATCCCCACCCTAGTTTGAGTTTGTTTAGTAAATCGATCTAATGACTGGGCTATGGTGGCGCCATCCAATGTGTTGCTCCATGAATTATAGGCCGCTCAGCTCTCCAACCTTCCCTTTTTAATGTTGTCGAACACGTTTACCATTTTCCCAGTCTCAGTGTCACTTAGACTAATGTGGCACTGAGGGGCTGCTTACTACCGGAGTACAGCGGTACACCCGGATAAATGCACATCCCAGACAGAAACAGAAACACAGGTAAGTCACTATTATTCTATGAAGTATACTGTCATTGAAATACAAAATATTCACATTGGCTGGAGAAATTATAAGCTATGCTGTTGCTTTTGTGGAGGAAGTGAAGCTTACGTTTAGCAGTTTCTCAAGGAAGTTTGGTAACATGTTCTGCTAAATCACGTGGTATTGTATTTTGGTGGTAATACGGTGATACTCCTGATTCACATACTCAGTTATTGCTAAATCTCCTGTACCCAGAACTGATGTACCTTTTAACTGTAGGACACATACTGTAATGTGGTCTTTCTTTTATTTTTTTTTCTTAATCTGTGTGTGCGTTTTCGAGTGTGTTTGCAGAGATAGTGTTCCCCTTCTGTCCGCAGGCAGTATTTTGTAAAAACAGATAAGACAGTCTCACTTTGTCATGCATGCTGTGCTATAAAGATCATGTGATAACCCATTTCACATTCTGTACAAGGTTGTGATCTGTTACAAGAGCAGTATTAGAGTGCTACAGATTGCTAAATAAGAGGATAGTGATACGGTCAGTGATACGGTCAGTGATACGGTCAGTGCTACTGAACGATACTGCCACTGAAAGTACATAAAACATTTAAAATAATCCAACAAACTCTAAGTTAACTCTGCCTGTGTGTGGATTGCAGTGGTGAAATTTAGTTGAGACTGTGAATGAGAGTTATTGATTGATTTTTGAGGTGTGGTGTGTGAATACAGGAAAAATACAGTAGCATGACACTCTCTAAATGCCCTCAGTCACCAGGGTTTATGGGAAAAAGGTTGAGGAATTTTGCTAGGCCTGCACGTCACTCTTAACTTTAAGGAAACCATCTGCTATTAAGTGTTGTATAAGTGTCGTTCACAGGTTAAACCGATTCTTAAGGTCATATATTTCTTTTGATTTGCGCAAATTCTGTGTCATAGCAGTGGTTCAAGAACTGAACAAGTGAAAAATATTCTTCTAAACTGTTTTTTTGTTCTTTTACTATTACACAGATATCAGGAAGTAGTGGCTTAAAGTCAGTTGGAAGGCTGATCATTATCTGCAACTATTAAAACCTCTAATCTAAATAGAGATGACTGTATTGTGGCCAGTTCACACAGAGATAGCCTCTTAGCACTGGATTTTATGGCTGCAAAGAGCTTTTGGTTGCTAAGCACACGCAAGGTTTGTCAGTTACCTCCTGCTTGGTTTTCACCTGAAGAAGTCATAATACCTTTTATTATTTTAAGTGTTTCAGTGCATGTAATACTGATATGTTTTTATACACATTTATAAGTCATATTCAACTGTAACGTTTTACCGTAGGATTCTGCATTAGGTTTTTGCTGGGTGGCTGAATAAGTTTTCAGTCCATTGGTGAAGTGAGCAAAAAACAGGACCATACAAGCGAACCTAAGCTGCCTTTCTAAATAGCTTTAGTGTCTGGTATATTGTATCTTTATCTAAATCAATCAAGAGGAGGGTATGATTTGTCAAGTATTCAAAATGTAGAAAGAAGGTAATAAAAGACACTCATCATTACAGTAATAAAGACGTGAATTCCTAGGCTTGTTGTCCTTGCACTGGAGCATGAGGTGAAAAAGAGCTTTTCAAAGCTTTTAACCTGTTCACGAATAGCTATGGAGCAAAGTAGTTTATTAATTTTCATGTAACACTGATTTTATTTTATTTTTTTTGTGGTTTTTAATCTGTCTCTAAGCCTCAAAGCACAATGGATCTTGCTTTGTTTTTGTATGTTAAAGCCAGCTATATATCATGATAGCCTCTTAGAAAACCACTTACTTACAATACATGTAATACATACTATATTTTCATACCTACCTTCAAACCAGATTTATACTTTTAAATCCTAGTTTTATGCAGGTATAGCTACATGTAATGTGATAATAAATGTAGTAAACTCATGCCACAGTGCTTTCTGTCAGACCTTTTGCGTTTTACATGATTGTGAACGTGATTGTTAAGGGTAAATTCTTCACCCTCCACAAAGCTGATGAGTCAGGAGGCCAGATCTCACTGCCTAGTTAAAATGTAAACTCTCTATCACTTCTCCCTGTAAACTCTCTATCACCCCCCCCCCCCCACTCTTATTTCTGTCTCTCAGCCCCTTTATGTCAGCAACCTCTGCTAGCTAATATGTCTGATATTACACTGTTACTGGATACTAATCACTCCATCTCTTAAAATCCATTGAATAGGCCATGATAATGTGCATTCTGATATACCGTGCAAACAGTGGCAATATATTATCCTCATGCACTGCTCATATACTGTAGGTGCTTTCCTCACTCATTACCGATGTAGGGCATCAAATTTCCCACAATGCTGCTGTCGTTTACAGCCTTGTCTAACACGATGCCCAAAAAGGATCAACTTTAAACCACGCAATAAGATTTAGTGCAATAAAACTCCTGATGTAAAATGGGTGGGTTGGGACACTTAACTGGTTTTATGGCAGTAAATTTGAGTGTGTTTACAGCATTCCTGTCATGAAAGAGGAGGCAGCTCACTGACAACTGTTTGCCTGTAACTGTATTTTGGATTTCCACGTTTCATGTCGTCTGATCCTCTTTCACATACAGTTCTAACGAACACTTTTCTGATTTCTGTAGAGAGCTGACATTCGTGTAAGTATACAATTATGTTCACATCCTTTTGCTTCATTGGAGGTTTCAGTATAGTTCCCCTGTTTTAACATAGTAGAACACTTTCATAATTCTTCATGGAAGAGAACAATGATTCAGCGAATTTATCATTCTGATTGAAAATTCTTATGAGCAGCAATAACATCTTCATTGGTTTCACGCAAGCAAAACTACAATAAACCCAATAAATTAAATGTATTCTACAGGAAATATGGAAAATGTGTGGCAATTTAAATATTCCAATTAAACAAATGAATTAAACTACAGTGAAAAGTTTCAGCTGGAGTGTGATCACTGAGGTTAATGTCATTTGAGATGTTTACAGTATATGGCCACTTAATTTAGAAATATGTAGAATAAAGTTTTATAACGCTGAGTTTTAATGCTGGGTGGGATGTAAACCCAATAAGTGCATATGTGGGAGAGTTGATGGATGTTATCAGTGTTTTTCACTCCACTCTGTGTCTTTATAGATTATATCTGCTGAGGTGGTGTTGCCATTACTCCACTATTGATTAGATTAGGAATCCTGGAAAGGACACACACACACACACACACACACACACACACACACACACACACACACACACACACACACACACACACACAC
>JBBMJY010000013.1:10708359-10728500 GCA_037833715.1 Toxotes lorentzi
GGGAGAGAAAACACACACACACACACACACACACACACACACACACACACACACACACACACACACACACACACACATTCATAAATGTCTGTGACTGTAAGAAGACCCCCTAGCCACTCACCCACTTCCATTGTGCATACAAATACAAGTGCACAGAAGCTCACCAACATGTACATGAAGTGCAAATTGTCATTTAAAATGTGATGAAATCCATCTCATAGTAAAAAAAAAAAAAGAGGCAGAGAGGGAGAAGGGAAATTACTCCTTCACCGCTATCTGTCCATCTCAGTGATAAGTGTGAGGGAGAAGGACAGATAAGTAATGTGCAATAAAGTGAGAAGTCTTAGTCACAGCTCCTCCCCTCACCTTGTTCCTGGCCCAATCAGATGGGATAATAGTAGATCTTTTATGCCAGGGATCTCCCTTGTCATGTCTGTAAGGATTAGATGAAGCACAGAAAGGACGATAGGGAAAAAAGAGAAAGAGAGACTTTAGAGTGAGCTGAGAGAGAAAGGAAGAGAAATAGAGAGAAGTGTGAGGAACACCAGGTGGAAACAGGAATGAAGTATCCTGCTCCTCAGAGTAAATTTCTGTTAGATATGGAAGTAGCCAACTACTGTGAAGGCCTGGATCCCTCATACAGCACACTGGGCTTTGAGAATGCAGAGGTGCTCTGTGGAGGAGGAGGTAAGCGTGAGTGCATGCCGACACCTACACGTACACACAGACAGACAGACACAAAAACCCACATGGAAACACAAATAAGATGTGCACATACTGACATGCATGGGAGTGCAAACATCTTTTAACCAGCAGGTGCATCGGGGTGGGCATACGCACACTGTGTTAAAATAAAATAATTTCAAGGAAATGTAAGTACCCACACACACACGTCCATTCTTAGATCAGTTCCCACACCTGGATTAATTTACCTCACATTACTGAAGTAGAGTGAAGATTTGTATTTTCTAAAAGGTCACCTATACAAGTTACTATACATTGAAATTACGGCCATTATAAAGATTCCAGTTAACAAATAACTTTTATTGAAGTGTTTTTCCCATATAAGCCTTTACCACAATTACACCAGTGTCTGAAAATAACACACTGTGTACACAGAGAAAGGAAAATGAAAAGAGAGCTTCGTATGTGTGCACAAGATGACACTTCTTTTCTGAAGTTGGTGTCATGGGTCACATCTGCCTCATAACCAGATGAGGAGGTGTGTCGGTCTGTCAAACTAAAAATTTACAGGTGAAGTGAAGTGAGACCAGCTGGAGGCAAATGAGTTGCTTTTTGTGGAAAGGGAAATCAGACATGGTTAGTTTTTAGAGAACATGCTCTGTAAGTCTAAATTAAGTGACGGGGAAACTCATGATATTTTAATACTGAGCAATAGTGCATGTATCCAGTTGTCTGTTAGCACTGATTTAGGGGAAATGAATTCCATCCGCCTCTTCTACATTTTTTTTTTAATTTTTTTTATGCCAGTTGAATTATGTGGTTGTGGAGGAAAGAAAAGGGTTGGGTAGAGATTGTAAAAGCTTGTTAATAAAACTGTTTAGGTCAGAATAGCAGGTATGTGTCATAAAGATACTTCACTGAAGAGCAAGCATGCAATACACTGATGTCACCTCAGCATGTGAACTGAAAGTTTGTCAAACACTGACTCGCCTTTGTCTGGCGCTGCCTGATGTGGGACTGAAACAGATGTGTGATCTTGTCCGTTGAAGTTTTCACATGCGTGTGCTTCGTTCATGTTGTGTCCCATTTGGGGGGCTGTGACTGAGCAATAAATATGCAGACAATGATGATGATTATGGTTTTGATTATTGTGACGATGCTGCTGCTGCTGCTGCTGATAATTATGATGACTATGATAATGATGATAACAATGAGGAGATGACGGCAAAAATAAAGAGGTCGACAATAATGTTTCATATGTTTGGCAACTGAACTGCCATGTATTCTGATTTATATTTAGGAGATCCACATACTGTAATGTAGGGTGCAAATCAAACACCAGACAAATGACTTAGCAGTTATAGAAGCTCACACATATGCAATGTACATATGTACAATGGAATACAAAAAAATACATTTACTAGAGTAGTTGTAGTAACAGTGCACTTTCTACATTTTTTGTGAAAAGTGGTTATTTCCAGTTTTAGAACGCCCTAAAAAAAGTTACTCAGTAAATAAAACTTGCCAGAGGTTCTATTAAAAAAGACCTGACTTGGGGATCAGAATCAGTTGAGAAGATCTCACATAGTCCTCCTATTGTAAATATAAAGTATTTAATTTTTGTACTTATGCCGTCACAATAATTTGAAAGATTCTTTAATAACATAAAAATTCTACACATAGTGATATAATAATGTAGCTGACAGTGAGCTCTATGGGCCCATGTTATCAGATATATGCTTTATTGTGACTATAATGACCATTTTCTGGATGTGCGCTGCAATACATTGCTTCTGTTTGAATATTTGTATCTATACCAGTGTATTTAATATAAAACTGTATCAGGATGTGCATTTATGTGTATATACGTGTGTGTTTACTATGTTTTTTGTTTTTTTTTGGGGTTTTTTTGTGCGTTTCAGAGAGCATGCCAACAGAGTCGAGTCTGCCCGGTCCAGACGTCATCAGCAGTAACTGTGCAATCTGTGGCGACAAAGCCACAGGGAAACATTATGGAGCCTCCAGCTGTGACGGCTGTAAAGGCTTCTTCAGACGCTCCATACGCAAGAGCCACGTCTACACTTGCAGGTACAGGAAACAAAAAAATGTTACGTGCATATATGCATGAGCGCATATACACACTGCACATTTGAATGCTACACTTGTATATATGTATATATGTAAGTAAGTATTTATAACTTGCTTTGCAATCCAGTCATCACATCATATATGTCACACTACAGAACATTATGGTATGTTACAGTACACTGTGTCTTCATTTGTCTCGCTCTATAAAGCTACTTACATCATTGTATGTTCGTCATATGCAGGTTCAGCAGGCAGTGCGTTGTGGATAAAGACAAGAGGAACCAGTGTCGTTTCTGCAGGCTCAACAAATGCTTCAGAGCTGGCATGAAAAAAGAAGGTATGGCAACTTCCTTCTGGATAAGACAGAAAGTAGAAACACGGAATTGTTAACATCTCATGAGCAAAAACATGTACATGTAGAGATTTTTGGGATATCTTCTCTTTGTAGAAAGAGATCATAAACAGCAAAGCACAGACTCAGAACTTGTTGCTCTGAAGGAAAGGCTGTCGTCAAGCTGTTTCAAGATGGTTGACATTGGCTCAGCCATAAAATAGGCGATTACTTAGTGTGTGTGTATTTATGAGGGGTATAACCTTGGCACAGAGTTTTATGACACCTAATCATGTGTTATTCAAACATGTTGTTCTGGATTGCCACTGGTTAACGTTTGACTCCTCTTGCTGATGCCAGCCTGTATGGCTATTTTCCTAAATATTAACCGCCTTAGCGTCTGCTGTCATCGTTCGCTCCAAGGATTACTTTTTGCTCCCAACCCTCAACACTCATAGCTACCAATGTAAGGAAAATCTTGAAAACAATACACCAGGGTAGAGAATTTTAGATATCTGTTTTATTTTAGCTGTACAGAATGAAAGAGATCGGATCAGCTCTCGAAGAAGCATCCCTGACTCCCAAGACCTGCCACCCATAACTATTCTGGCCCAAGCGGAATCACTGTCCCAACAGGTGACAATCATTCATGTGAATTTCCTATTTTCCCTCTAATATAAGGTTGTATGTGAGCTGATGTTGGCGTCATCAGTCAGCACATCATGCAGCTTGACTAAATTGCAGACACACAATGGAATTTCATTTCCCAAATTGTGACCCAGGAAACTATTATTTTTCTTTTCTCCAGATCACTGCCCCAGTTGTAATAGCAGACATATCAGAGCAGAAATCAGCCACTATCGGGGATGTGTGCGATTCAGTGAGACAGCAGTTATTGGTGTTGGTGGAGTGGGCCAAATATATTCCTACCTTTGGAGAACTGCCGCTGGACGACCAGGTAACAGAATGCACGATGGGTAACCTGTGATTATGCTATTGTTTGCGTTTTTTTTGGTGTTGTGTTGCCAATGCCTCTCAAACGCCAGCACGTTTATTTAATACAATACTAGAGAACTGTCTTTCCATATTGGATGTGTTTGTGCTTTTGTGGGCACATGAATGTTTTTGCTCTCTAAAAGAGCTTGTTTTATCAAAGCACTCTTGAACTGAAAAAAAGATCCTCTTTAATTAAACCCAGTGCACTTTGGAGGTGAGAGAATATTTGAAGCTATGATTATAGCGTCTTATAGACGTTACTTCAAAGTAGCTTACAGGGCCTAATAAATATAGTGTACCGCACTTAGAAGCGTGGCCCCCTGTGATGAATGGAGGGGTAAAAGGGGAGGCATTGTTGCATTGTTTGTGTTCCTTGTTTAACTGTGGGTGTGTGTGTGTCTTTGTCTCCAGGTGAGCTTGCTCAGGGCTCACGCAGGTGAACACCTCTTGCTTGGGGTTGCCAAAAGGTCAATGCCGTTCAAGGACTTCCTGCTTTTAGGTACAAACTGATCTCTAGAATGGCATCTTATTTATACGTGGTGCAATTAGGTGGTTTGGCTCTGAAGAGTGAAGACTGATCAAATGTTGTGTTAGCTGAGAATGATTAACTAAAGCTTTCTGTTTCTTTCTCTGTGACTTCAAAAATGTCTATTGCAAACAGCATTACTCATTTCTGGGGCATATACCAACATCATACTGTAGGAAGATCTGTCAACTGCCTACACTAAAGAACTCAGGCACACGTATTCTGCATTGCTATACTTCTGAGGACCTTCCCCCACACCCCTTTACCTTTGCCTTGAGTGAAACCCTTACATAGGCTAAACAAAAGTCTACAAGATTCGACTCATCTTTCTCTCAAGGCTAAAACTATTCCCCTCACCCTTGTGCATAATCACACACCAGCACTCCTCCCGATACACACCCACATGCCTTTCTCTCCCTTTCAACTCTCTTCAACACAGCCACTGACCAATACTCTCTTCGCCCGCAGGTAATGGCTGTTCGATACACAGAAACAGCCCTGAACCGGAGATATGTAGGGTAGCCAACCGAGTGCTGGATGAGCTGGTCCAACCCTTTCAGAATATTCAAATAGACGACAATGAGTATGCAGCGCTCAAGGCTATTGTCTTCTTTGACCCAGGTAATAATAATAATTTAAAAAATGTAAAAATGTTTAGTAGTTTAGCCATTGAGGGATTTGTGAGGGACAGTGTTAGTTTACTGTTCCCAGGGATGAGTAGTTACCCAATTTTCCAGCTCACTCTTGCGTTACTGTCAAGGAGCTATTGTTTGTATGTGCCATTCAAATTGTCACCTCTTTGTTACAGTAAGTGAAAAGCTGGGTATAGTGTTTTGTGCAGGATTAGGAAAGCTCAGCAGACTTTCATGACACCCAATCATGTATTATAATTATTGGGGTTGGCATAAGGTAATGGCCCACAAATATATCAGATTTATCCTCATATCTTTTCAAAAATGTATTAAATAAGGATAAATATTAAATGCAAAATACATGTCTTGTTTTAAAGAAGGCAGTGCATTCCCATTCCAAAAGTGGAAACATGATATCATCCATTGTAAAAGATTTAAAATAGCAAACAAAATATTTTTAATGATACCTTGTCTGATACCCAATGATATTTCTATCCAGATCCCTCTTTTCCCAACCTATCTCTACATTTCGCCTCAAAGTTACATCTTAATCCCTCCATACATTTTTTTTACGTCTCCTTGGCCTAGTCTGCTCGCCTTTTCCCTCCCGTTCACTAAATCCCCTCACTTTGCCTTCATACCCCAGTTTGACCATAATCATTCCATCAATTCCACTCATATCCTCAATTCCATCCTTGATCTTTCTGGGTTTTTTTTTTTTTTTTTCCCCTCATCCTCCTGTCCTTCAATCCCTTCCCCCGCCCCCACTTCCATCCTTGGCCTCCCAATCTGCAGATGCAAAGTCTTTGCGGGACCCTTCGAAGATCAAGGCCATGCGTCTGCAGGTAGGTCGAGCATTTGAGCTGCAGTTCTTTTCTGGTACGTTATAACTTCCAGTAAATCACTGATATATCAATCAACTTACAAGGACAAAGGCAGTTTGCTCACACTGACGGACATTTGACATTGTGTGTGTGTGTGTGTGTGCAGGTCCAGATGAGTCTGGAGGACTATATTAATGACCGTCAGTATGACTCCAGGGGTCGTTTTGGAGAGTTGCTGCTCCTGTTGCCCACCCTGCAGAGCATCACCTGGCAGATGATCGAACAGCTCCAGTTCATTAAGCTGTGCGGCCTGGCCAAGATAGACAACCTGCTGCATGAGATGCTGCTGGGAGGTGAGACGGGACCCATGTCTGTGCTTGTAAACCTGCAGAGAGAAAAATAGAGTGACCTTCAACAAGTCCACAAAATGCTCCAGAGGATCTGTACGAGTACGAAGCAATGAAGTATATATGCTCAGAGAAGTTTTCCTGGCCATATTATCACAATGGGTTAAAGATTTAACAGAGGGATGTTTTGTGATCTACATATTAAGCAAAGCCAAAACAGACAGGTGCTACATCTACAAACACATCTAAATGTATATAAATAGGGAAGTCTAAAATTAAATTAAATTATTATATATTTTATATATAATAATTTATATATAATAATTTAATTTAATTATAATTCATCAAAAACATTCTAAGCAGGGCAATCAGACAAATCAAACATAAGTTGAGGTATGGAAATAAAATAAAGTTATTTTTTGGCATACATGCTAAAAACAACTGCACAATTATGCCACCATGACTTGAACAGAAAGAGGAGCATTAGTTTTATTTTATTTGATTATATTTTACATCCTATAGGAATGGCGAACTAACATAACCCCTATGTCTTTGTAGCTTAAAAACACAAAAACTAGGGTCTTTCTTCACTTTTTGACATATTAGATTGGACAAGGAGATGGCGAAATGCAAATCTGGCACAGACTGAAGTAAAATCTGCATAAATTTTTAAAACTCAACTCACTCAATTAATTAAAAGCTCCAAAACCGAGAATTATTCTTGCACAAAAAAAAAAAGGCATGCAATTCCTTTTCCTCTGATGAGGGCTTGTTAGGTGAAATATCACATAGTGCGAGAAAAAAACGTGTGTTTGTGTTTGTTTTTGAAAAGTAGTTGAAAGCTGATAGTTGATTAACGAGTTGTTTCTGTGTTATGCGTTCAGGCTTAATATCAGAGCCCACACACCTACACCACCCAGCACACCCCGAGCTGGCCCAGGACCCTATGACCGGACACACACTGGTCATCGGCACCATGCCTGTCACTCACACTCCACAGATTGGTAAGAACCACATACTAGACAACTGTGAGATGTCCATGCAGTCACACAGACTCACGCAGGTACGAATCATCTGACACACAAAAAACATCACGTCAAGTTGATGTGTGATTTATCTCTTCTCACAAAAGTGTGTGCCAGGTGCATTTCCATTAGCAGTTGAAACAAAATAGGTACCCAAACAGGCATCCTGTGAATGTGTAAAAAAAAAAAAATGAATGAATCAAAGATTTGATTAGCACTGGCCACGTTCTATGCATTTGTTTTAAAATAAAAAATGCATTTGGCAATATTACACCAACTAATGGCCACACAAGATTGATGGGAACTGTATTTATAAAGGAACAGCCATAGATGTCCCATTTCCCGTGGGCCACGGTAGATGCATTTAACAGACTATAAATATATATAGAAATTCCTTTTTTTTTCAAACAAAAACATTTTTATTAGAAAGTAAAAGTTAAATTAAATGTCTCACTTTCTTCGCCTCCCTTCCTGCAGCCTCTCCAGACACTCCCATCCCATCGCCCCCACAGGGTCCTGTCCCCGAGATGTATAAACACTTTCCCCAGCCTCTTTGTCCTCCAGCCAGCCCCTCGCCTTCCTCGCAGACGGACCCCTGACTTCTCCCTGCACTGTGTTAAAGAAGCAGACATGGGATCAGCTTCTTTGCCCTGTATTCATCATCTCAGCCATGGTATAAAACCTATGAAAACAATCTCTAGTCAGTGGTTAGACTTTACACCGCATCTCGAACATGATGTCAATTAAAATGAAAAACAAGATAAAATTAAAAAGGCGTGGACCATCTCAGATTGTCCGCAGATCCAAGATTTGTTTTGAAGTGTAGGTTTTATTGAATAATGCCTTGCTTGATTTGTGCAGAAAATGCAGTCCATCTTTGCAGATTATCGCCTGTGCATATCAAATGGTCAGTTCTGATAATGTGTACATATACAAAACACCATCTAATTTCCAGATGAAACAGCAATGAGACAACTCACGGTTTACTGTCAACAAATATCAGATGCCTATCAAATAAACACTGAATGCTATTGATTTTTTTATTTTTTTATTTTATATTATGGATTGTACAGAGGAAGTAACTATTTTTACACATCTTTGTGGAAAAACTATTTGATTCAGTGGTCTGTATTTAATACTGAGCCATGAATACATATAACTTATATAATGACACATACATATTCTTAATATACATGTGTCCAGTTGCTAAAACATAATGTAACTTGTATAGTAGATTGTGGCCAAGGTCAAAATTATAAGAATAGAAATGTCATTTATAAATAACTGATAAAGACCTCATGTTAAATGCAAAAAAAGAAAGTGAATAAATTATAATATTTTAATAACTAGCTGTATATAGTCAAGTGGATGATTGCAAATGTTTGGATAATGCATTTCAACTATCTTGCTTCATTCAATTTCTTGAATTATTTGTGTTTTTTTTATTTGTTTGTTTGTGTTGATAATGTGTACATTTCTTAATTTTTATAAATTGATTAAATTGCGATTTTGAAGATCCTCTGACTGTTGAATTTCAAATGAACTGATCCATGTCTACTAGAAATTGAAATTTCTGTGGAAACAGTATGGAATGGTCCAGTATCAACCTCTTGCTCTAGAGAAAAAAAATACAGCATCGGCCGTGAATGGACTACTTATAGTATATGTTGTATACGCATCAGTACACCCAGTGAAATGAGAATGCGTTCGTTCATTCATTTTTCTGATTTTGTGAAACAGGGAAAAGTAAACATAGTGTGAGATAGAAAAAAGACTCATTTCCAATTTATCTGTTGCTACAGCCACAACAATAATTTCAGTAGATATTTGCTAAAAGAAAAAAAAAAGTAAAATTGACTTTTTTTTTTCCTTTTCATATTTGATCCTGAAAGGAAAACAATATAGACAGGCAGATGATGATAAATTGACAGAAATGTATTTCAATATGGTTTCCCCACATGCAATAATACTGAGTGTGGTTTGTCTATTACTTCCCTCGTGGAAGTCATCATGCTCCCCCACAGTTCCATTGGTCAGGGATGTACAGTTTGTATCCAAAGCTTTATTGGCAAGCTATTGAGACTGCACCGCCGGATGATGCTGCTCATCTAAAATCAAACTAGTTTCCCCCGCCGTCCATCTGAGAAAACACACTCTGAGACAAACCCTAAAGCCAAACTAGAATGTAAAACAGTAATTTTAGCTGAAACTGAGCTGTACTGGGGCCAACTGTACTTTTAAATCTGTGATTTTGTTTATACCCATCCGCACACAGTCATTTTCTCAGGGTTTATGTTGTGTGTGAGCATTTGTGTGCAGCCGATGAGACCAGAGGATAAAGCTGAGAGCTCTTATTCTCTGTATATTGTTGTGTGACTCACAGAAAACACTCAGGTTATTTATGGCAGAGGAGATGATGCTGTCTAGAACCAACATGGGCAAATTCTCCTATCAACTCTATAATGGACAAGCTTCCTGGCTTAGGTCAAAACAACACCACCTACAATAGAAGGATGTGTGTTTGCGTATAGACTGTATGTCCATGTATGCTCCTCCCTGCATTGTATTTATAATCTACATGGGTTTGTGTGAGTACACTTCTACTGTATATGTGTGTATTTGGGAGTGTGTGCATGTGTGTGTGTGTACCCAGGGAGTTTTAATCAAAGGCCTATAGTGAGGAGATGTGGGGGCCCCCTCTCTGTCTCTCTCTCTTTTTCCTCAGACAAAACTGTGTGTTAGCATGCCAGTCACATATCTCATCTGAGACGCACCACTCTCCTCCCCACACCTCACCACAGCCCACACTGACAGCACGCTATTACACACCAGCATGGCGCTCTCGCTCCACCTGAGGAGGACGACGAGGGACAGAAATAAAGGGATGAGGAGTTAGAGGAGGATGGTGGAGCAAAGGATGGACAGGAATATGATATTTTTTTGTCTTTTTTTTTTTTTTTTAAAGTTGCATCTTAGTTTTACTGGCTAACTTTGCTGTAATTTCCAAAGTGATCCTAATTTCTACTTTGTGCTTTTCTCACATATTTATTCATTCTGAAATCGGTGCAAAAGAGGCTCTTATTTTTTTATTTTATTTTTTTTAGAAGAAGAAGAAAAAAATAAGCTCAATTCACATGCTAAATGAAAATACACTGTTGATGAAAATATATTTAGCAAGTGCACAAATATAACCTGGGTTGTTAAGGTACTGATTAACATTTTATTTTATTTTATTTTATTTTATTATTTATTTAATCATTACTGAAGCTGTTCAGAGGTTTCAAACACTGGACATGGATAGCAGAAATTTCCTTCCCATTTTCTGGTCATCTGTCCATCAAGTAACTGATGCATCTATCCCTCTATCCACCCATCAAACCACCTGCTCACTTTCTCTTGTAACCACTAGATGGCAGTGCAAGCCTGTGGTTTTGCAATAGACAAGCTGTCCTTTATCAATGTACTTTGCCCTTCCTCTGTCATTCTAGGTCAAAATAATAAGATGAATACAAAAATTAAATGTAACAAAAAAAAAAATAAATCTCTTTAAATTACATTTTGACACCATGAGCATACTTAGCTAGTTGCAGCATTTAAGATGGCACACACGTTTCATTTTCAATGAAAGTGGGAAACACACTGACACGTTTCATGTTGTTTAGAAATTATAATATAGCTCATTGCATCCAGAGTTCAACACAACTATTAAAGATGTTTCGTCCAGATTATTTAAACAACAAAGGTGATTTTAACAAAAGTGTTTCAGCATTTAAAAAAAAAATCAGTTTTACATTGCTGTTTCCAAATTGTATAGATTTGTGTCTGATAAATAGGCAAAAAAGATTGCAAAGTCGCATACTTAGGCTCTACACCATGCAGGGAAATAGTGGTACAGTCTGAAATGAATGGCATGTGTCAACCATCCCCGATTAGAGCCAGAGATTGCAGACCATCATTCCTCACTGGTGCATTTATCCATAATTCCCCCTCTGTCTCCAACATATACGATGATTCCTCCTCTAGGAGACAAGGTGAGGCTCTATGAATCTCTGCTTCCAGCTCTGGAATGAATTTAAAACCTCTCCTGAGTGATTTTCTGTGTCTCCGTTCTGCGAGTGTGTGTGTGTTGCATGCATGTGTGGTTTCTGATTATACCACAGCATGGGTAAAGGGAAGGAAAATACAGTGACAGCTTCATTTCCAAAGCTGAGTTCACATAAATGAGGGATTAAAGCAAGCAAGAGGGTTAGGGCTCACCTCGGCCTTCAGTGACAGCTTTCCCTCCTTAAAAATCACTCTTTTCCTCTCTCTGTCTGTCGCTCTCAGTCTCACCCCTCTTTCTGTTCCCATCTTTCTTTTTATCTCGCCTTTTCTACCTCTTTTATGCTGTCATTTCCTGTTTAGGTTGTGTGTTTTGTCTTGCTACTGCTCATTTTGCCCAGAGATGCACACACAGATAAAAATGTAAAAAACACTGTACTGTTGGCATCACACACACACATGCTCACACCCACACACACCCACACACACACGCACACACACACCCACACAGACACACACACACAATGATTTACATGGTTGCAGGGAGCTGGGGTGTGCTCTACATCATGATGATGGGGAGCAGGTTAGGGCAATGAAATTAGGGGTTAGGGCCAGGCTGTGTGTTTGTGTGTATGTGTGCGTGTGTGTGTGTGTGCGCATTTGGGGCGGTACATTAGGGAAATGAAAAGGGGTGGGCCACTGATGGCTTCTGAGATACGAACTTGTTAGAATAGAGGAATATAAAAAAGACAGGAGACAGAGGAGATGGCAGCATGGATGATAAGATGAGTAGTGCAGTAATGAAAATGGCCCTGTGTACCCCGAGATTACATGGGGAATGAGACTGGAGAGAGGGAGAGGGAGAGAAAGGGACATACTATAGAAGGGAAAATGGGGGATAAGGGAGTATGAGAGGGAGTGAAAGAATGGAGAAAGATGGGGACTCATTCATGATGAACCATGGTGACACTCAGCTGGAACTGACATGGCACCGGTGTGAGAGGAAAAAGAGGAAGGAAGAAGAGAAAAGAAGGGAAGAGAGAAGAAGAGAGAGAGAAGAGGTATTACAACTCGGAACGAAGCAACCCCACTCTGAATGATAAGTGTCTCAAGCGCTGCGGGTTATGGGAAGTTCACACAAACAAATGACTTCCATTTGCCAGAGGCGAGGGACACAACTGAGAAAGAAGGGGTGAGAGAGGAAAGGAGGAGAAAGGGAGAGAAGGGAGACGGAATACTAGAGCCATGATTTCAGATAACTCCATATGCATTGAGAAAATATTTACCTTTTTACCCCTCTAATGTTTTCACGGGGTCGCGGCATAAACTAAAGCACCCTCAATCCAAAGGATATTAGGAACCCTGTAGTGAGGCACAGTAAAAGTCTGTGCTTGGTATCTTAAATTATAGGGCGCCTTTGGACCTTGGTCAATAACACTAAATGTATTGCAAATTGTGGTATGTAGGTGGGCTATGTTTTGCACCATAAGAGGTGATATCAAACAGTAATAAGGGTGCATGAATACTGCCCTTATTTATATACTAAGCAGCATGGAATGAAAACAAAGAATGGCTGGATACCTCTCTTTGAAAATGCCATCACTACACTTTTTTTTTTTTTTAGGTTTTCATTCTAACAAAACATGAGGCTGACCCCTGCATAAGACCACTGAGTTGCAGACCCAGTAGCTTCAGTTTGACAGGACTGGATAGAAGTCTGGATACACTGGGCTAAATGAACAAGTCTAAGAGTCTGAAGCCATGTCAGTGGCTTTCGTGAGGCCGTATTTACGCCAAATGCTACTCTACCATTTGCTAACTGGCGCCAAAATACAAAGTACAGCTGAGGCTTATAGAAATGTCATTGATTTTACCAGTATTTGTTCATAAACTGAAACTCTGACATGATGATGGCACTAAGATGAGATCACAACAGTTATTGCAATTCACCTTGAGGGGGAACAAAAAATGTCTGCCACATTTCAGGGCAACCTATCCAATAGTTGCTGAGGCATTCCACATGAAACCTCAGGGTGCTGCCAGAGGAAGAGTCAGGGGATCATCAAACTTACAAATGTCTTTGCAACATTTTATGGCAATTCATTCAATAGTTGTTGAGATTTTTCAGTCTGGACCAAAGTGGTGCAGCACTGCTGTTGTAAACATGGAGAATTAAACAGAAAACCCACCTTACCTTCCGCTGGACCATGAGTAGAGTTTGATTATGTTGTATTCCTGTGGAAAAAAAGAAAAAAGAAAAATACATGACGAGACACAATGATGTCTCCAGTACAACTACAACAGAATTAGAAAAGCTGAAAAACTACTATATCTAAAACATCATCTTCAAATAGCAGACAAAAAAAAAAAAAAGTGTTTTCTTACCATTTTCATGTTGAGCAATCAGGGAGAAATCCATCACAGAAAAGGCAGAGACGGCAATTTCTCCAGTGACACGGCATCAATAGTCCACAAGACCTGTTGTGTCTTGAGTAACTGGTGACCCTCACATTCTTTCTCAACTGGAAAAGCCTGATGCCTTTGCTCCTTCCATCTTCATTCGCTCCCTCCACCTACTTGTATAAAGCCACAGCTGGATGCAACAAGTACAAGCTCATTCTTTGGGTGTTTTCAAGGGGAAAACATTTGGAAAACGTAGGAAGTTACAAACAAAATTAGACATATATGAAACAAGTTGAAGAGTGGGTAAATCAAAAAAAAAAAAGAAAAAAGAAAAAAAAAACAATTACCTAACAACACTATACACCATAATAACATCTAAACTGTATGTATGTAATGGGGTGGACTTCTCTGTTCCTTCAGTGGAGGTGGGTGCTGGTCAATATTAGCATGCTGGGGGAAATATGAGCAGTTATCAATGGGAATCTGAGCGTTTCTGAGTAAATGAAGTTTAATCAAGTAAAGAAAAAAAAAAGATCTAAATGCACCTGAGGAAGATCAGTAGAATTGGACAATAGCCGTTTTTATCTCCAGTTCACAAGACTGTTGGGTCTCCATTTTGAATTTTATCATCAGAAACAAACCAAGTGTAAATAATTTGCCTTTCATAGCAGAAGCAAGGCGTTTCATTTCCAAAACAGCTCCGGATCTAATTATTTTACCCCGAAATTAGAACTGAGCTGACTTTAAAAGGTACAAAGGAATTCACTGTAAGCGTGTAATTAATTTTATATTACTATTTACCTTTACGTCAGTTAATTATGAGCTCTACAGATGTGTGGGCTACACACAGACACACCCACACACAGACACACACTACCTTCACTATGTATAGACGGTGGTAACAAAAAAAAAAAAAGAAAGTGTGAATTTTACACACATGACTTCCTGTCCTAATCAAGGGCTTTCTCAACTCCTATCTGAAAGACACACATGACTGACTCCTTCAGCGGGATACCTACACACCGTGGACGTGTGTGATGAGTGAGTGTATGTGTGTATGCGGGCTCGCAGAAGCTCACCATCCCAGCAGTGGAGTGGTAAAGGATATTAGGCTGCAATTGCGAAAAGATTGCAAAAAGTGACATCCTTAATAGAGAAAGATTACCGTGTGCAACATCACTTTGATTTGAGGCTGCATACATTTTCCTCACACAGACAGGATTCTGGACAGCTCTGCGCTTTGAGCCATTGTGTTTCCATGTGCAAATGTAAACATATGTGGACATAAATGTATGTATACTTTTTGAAAGCAAGACAGCAAGACACAGAAGTCCTCTTCAATGATCATATTTGGCAGGAGCATTGGTTACACCTGTCTACTTTTCGAGAATTGACTGATGATTTAGTTGTTTTATGTTTGTTTGTTTTTTTTTTCTTTTTTTTTGAACATTTAAACTGTAACTTATAAAACACAGCTTGGAAAAATGAGGCTTTTACACCTTGATGGTTTGTTGTCTTTCATAAGAAATCAAACCCATGTGAAATTATGTTCTCAGTAAGAATCAGTCAAAAGTTTGTGCTGTATTTGTAAAGATTCCAATAGTTTTCTTTTCTTTCTTTTTTTTTTTAATTGCCTCTGATGCCTTAAAATAAATACTTGTGCGGTACAGAATGTATAATTTGTCAGTAGCCAACCCTGTGGGCCAAATCATTTGGTTAATTAGAAAACACTTCCTAGAAGGTTTACCTCTCATTTCCACCTCATTAAAATCTTCATCACAACAGCCTTCAATACAGCTGGTGTCAAGTGCAGTATCAAATCTGGGATTTCGCCAGGGGAGGAGATGTCAAAATAAAAGTCCCCCGCCTCAGGTCAAAATATTCTCAAATCCCTGCAGTGGACTATCAGTATCAATCAGAAATAAAGTTTGTTAGCGCAGAGCCTGGAATCTGAGCAGGACAAAAGCACCAGGGAGGTCCTTTATTTAGCTAATTCTGCTCTATTTGAGATGTACATATTTCTACAGTGCTTTGATAAGGCCTTGGGGACATGCATGTTTTAATTAGACCTGAGCAGCCTGAGCAGCCTGGTTGAACAGTTCATAGAAAACTTTGAACATTTTTGCTGAAAGCCTCTCCCTCATTGTGACAGGCAATGTGTAATTAGCGGCATATGTGCATTTGCATACATGCACCCTCTGACATGTTGCATCTTATTAGAATAAGTAGACATGTCTCAATGTGATATCCCTGAAGTGAATACATGAATATGAACCGCTAATTATACCAATGTTGCAAATGATCTATTTAAATATTAATATCTTTTCACTTTGCATTGTTTGCTGGGAGCTTTTCTAGTCAGTGAGTTGTGCGTGTTTGTTTGTGTCACTTCCACCTAGGCTGCGGTGGGCATGGTCCTCTTGTGTGCAGCGAGTGTATGTGTGCGTCTCAGAATGTTGTTTCATGTGTGGATGCATGTACTGTCTGGATGCGTGTACATGGTCTCCAGCGGAGACAGACAATGTGTGATTTTCATTTTTACACAGATAATAAAAGCCAGCAGTTGAGGCCACTGTGTACAACAAGCTATGGAACAGGAGAGGAATCATTCTGTGATTCAAGCTCAGACCTTATGGATGTGTGCGGCATCCACCTGGCAAACAAGCTGCATGTTATCTTGGAGAAGCTAGATCATTGTCATAATTATGAGATGATGTCTTGTTACTGAATCTTTTCTCATTATTTTACATTACTTGTTATTCCATGTAGCACAAATGAAAATGTACATATTTGGCATGTTGTAATAATGAATTAAGCATTCCCCTTGAAAATTTCCAGCATATTTATCATGCTTAGGGTTGCTCTCAATTCAGAAATGTTGATAAGGGTTGTCTAGCTGGTCTGGCTGACAATGCCAACACTGGAGTATTTCGGTAAAGAAAGTATTCCTGTTTCAAAAAGAAAAAAAAAAAGCTCTCAATTTTACAAATCCTTTTCTCATAATAAAGAAAAAATATCTTTTTTGCAGTTGACAATTACATTTCGATTATTGCAATGCTCCTCTACAAAGTGCTTAGCTATTCTTAAGGGAAAAGGCAGTCTAGTTGAAATTATATTTTCAACCACTTTTTTAAACTTATTGTAACCACTTGCAAGACCTAATGGGAGTGGTTCACCACAAAGAAATAAAGAATAAGCAGCACTGCAAATGCAGGAAATAGCCAATATTTAAAAGTCAACAGAAAAGTTTGCTAAAACTGTTTAAACTGGCCAGGTAAACCAAATCCATCTAGTACTGCTGAGCCCTTGAAGAGGTATTTGATGAATATCTGTCATGCTTGCAGGATATTCTTATAAGAAAAGCACAGATAATTTGGACAATACCATGTTTTCCATACACAATTAGTTTTTAGTGTGTGGTAGGCTGTGTGGGATACATATGGTATACAGAAGCACATCAGTACAATGTCCCATGTAATTATATTATAGACCGTTTTTTATATTATATTATATTTTATGTTATTATACTGTATACTTATTCCTTTTTTGTTGAGGTTTACACTTTTATTGTTTACCATGTTTTTTTATTGTTTTTTTTTTTTATCTTTGGGGTCAAGTCAACAACAAGGCAAGAATGTATGGTAAAATCAAATTTTCTTTTTTTTATTTAAGAGTTAAAGGTTGATTTTTTTTTTCTAACAGCACACTGGCAATATGTAGTTGCACTCATCAAGTGTGCTGGACAATGAAAAGCCTCTGGACAAAGCGAGGCCAGACTGATGAACACTACTCAGCCTTAATTGCATGCTAGTTTTCATGTACGGCAATCATGAGGTCATCTTTTTGAAGTGCATAGGTTTGTTTGATCCGTCTTTGTGCGAGTCCACGCATGTGGGTGCTTGAATGTCTTATCATCAGCTACCTGGTGCGATTAGCTCAGGCATAAGGAAGCAGGGAAATCAAAATGTGTGCACGTGCAAAAAGGCATGTGCACGCCTACATACACATAGCAAGTTTTAAGAGATGTCCGTCTGGGCCTGCACTGTATGGCTGCAACAAACTACAAACTACAGGACACTACTGCCTCCAGACTCATTAAAATGAGCATGGCGTAACAGAGAAACATACCCTTCGCAAATTAAGTTGTGTGTCCTAATTGTTTTTATGTTTGTGGGCCTTTCGACAACTTCAGAAAGCATTTGTTGTTGGTTGATGTATGCTTGCTGCGCCTCAGGCAATGTTTTTTATGACCATTATTATTCAAATGAGCTAGAAATGTGTTTTGAAAGTCCTAAATCATTGAGCATGAATGGCTACCCTTGGCGTTTATAAATGACTTTCTGCACAAGCAAAACCTCCGCCCGCATGGCTTACTCCACTGAGCTCATTTAGGTATTTGAGTTCTGTCAACAGAATTTGTGTCAGTTGTACATCGGCATGACAAGTCGCAATAGAAAGTTTAACAAGATTTCTCACTATTGTTTTCGACTTTCTGAGTAATAGTAACACTGTTGTTTTGGCAAATAGAAAACTTTGAAAAAAAAAAAAAGAGCTCCAGCTGATCATGAGCAGGTGAAAAACTGAAAAGGGTCTATATGTTTCACATAAAATATTAATATGGTTTTCTGGTTTCTACTATAGAACCTAAAAAAAGACTAATCTAATATCCATAGACAGTAAGTTTACTAACCTAGCAGACTTTATGGGATTTTGGCTTCAAAATTGAGTTGTATAGTTGTTGTCTGACTAATTGTTTCAGCTCTATGTATAAAGACTCAGTCATAGTGCTATACAAAGTATACAAATGTCCATATATATATCACTGTATGTGATTTTCATAATCCATTAGTTTGATGGAGAATTAAATTTGTCATAAATACTTTTATCTATTGTTATAGCAACATTATATTCTTCTCTTTTGTCTGTTTTAATAAAACTTGAACAGATCTCAAGCTGTAATGTAAAACGTGACTTTACTGCGTGGTATCGTGGGATGGCGTAAAAATAGCACACCACTTTTAAGAACTTTACGTGTGTCATTTAACATTGTTTTAGTTAGGGTGGTTTGGGGTTAGTCGGTAGAGAAATCACAGGAAACGACACGCAAAAAGCAAAAACTGCACAGTGATAACGCACAAAATGACTTAAGAATCGTGTTTTTTTTAATATACCATTTGGTGAAATCAGGCTGGAATAAAATACTGCCAATTTAGTTAGATCTTACACCACCCTGACTAAAGCAGCATGACTAGAAAACAGCTCAAGTGGCAGTAAAAGTTAAAAAAAAAAAATGTTTGAAAAGATCACTGTATGAACCTCCTCCACTCCACACCACAGTAGCAAAAGTGGAACCAGCTTCTTTCTCTGTTGATAAGATTTGGTTTGTAGATATTTTTTTTATATCAGTGTAACTGCCCAGAATCAGTGTAAAACATTCTGCTTACACTAAGACACAAGCTACTGACACACACACACATGCACACACATTGACAAATGCATGCGTACAAGCTTGCACTCCACGTCTCATCTTGGGTCCAGACACACACATACACACACACACGGACCACATCTTGATTAGGTTTTCATAAAGTCTGGGACTATGCTGAGTCTGTAATTGACTCTGACAGCAGAAGACTCCATGTCCTATGGCTATGTTAAACGAACAATTTACATCTTCATTTCAAATTCTACATGGATAAAAAGCTATTAATTACATTAGTCTGCGAAGAGTCATTCCAGCTGTGTAGAATATGTGTGTGTATCTCTGTCTGTGTGTATCTCCCATCCCTTACACATATACACTTTTGCTCATTTGTATATTAATTCTGTCTTGCGGCCAAACAATGCCTCGTCTAAAGTGCTTCTCTGGAGATGAGTTTATGAGCGTGGAAAGGACTTTTACTCACGTGGATTGCTTTGCAAAGCAAACACACAGGCTAAGCGGCTACTCCTATATGAGCATTTTATGGACAGGGGAACATTTATTAAATCTATTGACTTGGCACTGGTTGCAAAGGCATTGACCCATACACTGTTTCCCAGCCATTGCTTGTAATGCTGTTAGTTAGGAGTTTCCGAATATTTTACAGCGGCTTGTAAAAATATAATCGGTATGAAAAAGTCATTTCACTTGCTCCCAATATTTCAGTTTAGAGACTGTCACAAAAATGTCAGATAGATAGATAGATAGATAGATAGATAGATAGATAGATAGATAGATAGATAGATAGATAGATAGATAGAT